>CM035160.1:63850304-64262057 GCA_020205615.1 Panax quinquefolius
ATTGTAAGTTATAATATTAATGACGAATAAGTTCGTGTTGATTAAAGATGAAATTGATATTTTCATTGTGTTGGGATTATTAGTGTTAGTGGAAATCGACATTCATTTCGATAATAATTGATGTCTGGAGATTATATTGACCAATCGGGTAATTAATCAGATAAATGAGCAAATAATTGCTATTAATTCACATGTTTATAATTGTTTGTTCACATGTGTGTACTATTCATTCACATGCATGTACTATTAGGGGAGGTGGTGCAAGATTGATAATATTTGCATGACTAAATTAAAAATGGAGGTATAGATGAAGGTACTATACTATAATTATTTTTTCCACATGTATAGAACTATTGATTCACATGATTGTACTATTGATTCACATGATGTACTATTAGGGGAGGTAGTGCAAGTTTGATAATACTTGCAGGACTAAATTAAAAATAAAGGAAAATATTAAGGTATTATACTGTAATATTTCGAGCCCCAAAAAGTGCAATTATCGAAACTATATTTTCCTATAAATAGAACTTATTCTTCCTTCATTCTCACCAATTCACTAAGACTCACAAGAGCAATTATAGATAGAGAAGCTATAGAGAGAAAGAAGAAGAGTAGTCTGCTACTTCACTATTCTAATATCCAGTCTTCTTCTGAGGTAAGGGGTATTATTTATTTCATATTCTGATGAGATATTATTTTTCGTATTCGTATAAATATTATTTTCGTTCAATATTCATAAAGAATATTATCTTCGTTCAATATTCGTAGGAATATTATCTTCGTTAAATATTCGTTGGAATATTATTTTCGTTCAACAGTTGTAAGGGATATTATTTTTGTTCAGTATTCATAAGGAATAATATTTTCTTTCATACTCGTAGTATGTGAGTAATATTATTTCGCCTCGTATTCTCGATTATACACTCATTACGTTAAAGTATTGCTTCTATACTACTGTGAAATTAGTAGAATATCCTTGATATTTGCGCTTCATCCAAAGATATCTTTTCATGGAAATATTATTCGAGTTTTCTTGATAATTATTGAGCTGTAACATTCCGTAATTTTAAAGTGTAATATTAAATATTTATTGATTTATATAAGTATTTAATGAATATGTTTATTATTGAATAAATAATTGTTCAATTTGAGTTGATGTGGTTTAGTTAATTATTTATTGAATAAATAATTAAATATTAAATATTAAATATTAAATATTAAATATTAAATATTTATTTGCAATATTAAATATTTATTGAATTATATAAATATTTAATGACAATTTGAGTTGATGTGGTTTAGTTAATTATTTATTGAATAAATAATTAAATATTAAATATTTATTTGCAATATTAAATATTTATTGAATTATATAAGTATTTAATGGCAATTTGAGTTGATGTGGTTTAGTTAATTACTTGTTGAATAAATAATTAAATATTAAATATTCATTTGTAATATTAAATATTTATTGAATTATATAAGTATTTAATGGCAATTTGAGTTGATGTGGTTTAGTTAATTATTTGTTGAATAAATAATTAAGGAGCTAAGAAAATTAATTGCTATGAGATTATATACTAATTTAATTTAATAATTAAGTTAGAGAGCTAAAAATGATTAAATGAATTATAATATTCTAATTGAAATTTGTGATTTAAAATAAAGTGTTAGTTGGTTGAATAAAATTATAATTATAAAGGAAATTATAATTATGAGATAATGATTTATGTGTTAAAGTAATTTAATAGATTAATATTTTAATTGATTAAATTGATTATTTAATTTAATAAGAAATGTGACAAATAACATTGCTATAAAGGAATTATTAAAATAAATTAAAAGTGTCTAATTTAGTTTTGCCAAACATGTCTTATTGCATATTAAGTCTTTAATCTAATGATATTTTATCAAACAAGGTATAAGGATTAATCCATTTGTTTTAATTCAGTTTACCAAACAAGGTGTAAGGGTTAATGGGTTATTTTTATTAGTTTAACCAAACAAGCCTTATGGCTTTTGATTTTCAAAACTTACATAACTGATATAATTTATAGCTAGAGTTATATTATATATTTAATATATATTATTACTATATACGTTATATTATTCTACGTATGTTAGAGTTAGGAATAAAGAAAACTCGGAAGAAGAAAAAGGGAGAGAAGAAGAAAATTATAGAGAGAAAAGTGAGTGATTCTAACAGGTTTTAAGAAAGGAATTGGAGAGAAGAAGCTTGAGAATAACTATCATCTTCTTAATCAAAGGTAGGCACTCAATCTTTTATTGTTATAGTTTAGTTTTCTTATTCTAAAAGTTCCTTGTAAAAATCTTCATGAAAGATAAATTGTTGGTTATATATGACTTTATATGATAAATTAGTGTTGCGAAACTATTTTCATTAGTTTATATATGAGCATAGTCAATAAATTGATGTATGTATACAATTTGTGAAGAAAAATATATTACTGAGTGTTCATATGAAAAATATATGAGTATGGCTTAGTTTAAAATGAAATTAAGGTTTGATTAATTGTTAATATATATAAATTGACTATTGAATTTGATAGAGTATATATAATCATAACCATGATATTTTGAATTTATTGTTTTGGTTGAAAAACAAAATCACAACGGTGTTGATTTTCATTGAAAGCGTCAAAAATGGAGTTTTGCCAAAAACATTGAAATTGGGTGTTGTAAATTTGATGTTTATATTATTTTATGGGTAGAATCATGTTAGAAGTCTTCACAATATGTTTACATGAAGTCTCTGTATAAATTACATGTTAATTAGTCTATTAGATTGGAGCCAGAGGCAATTTGGCTTTTTGTTCATATTGTCACTTTAGAGCTTGGTCGCCGAAGTTCGGACTCATGCAAGCAAATGCCCATTGAATATAAATCTCGGCCATAAATACTAACTCAGCTCGTCATAAAGACCAACCACGATGTAGTAATTGTGAAAATACAAACATGAGTTAGCAGAAGGTTCTGATAGTTTTAGTTTATTACACAAATTTTGAAAATAAAGGTTATATGTTAATAATATGAATGCTAAATGATAATTTCAGTAGTATTAAACTATGAATGAGCATGTTATCAAGGGTTAATTAGTATTAACATAGTTTGATTATGTGAATTGGTAATTTAACCTACATGATGTATATACTTGTTTGTATAGATATAAAATGTTGGTAATAACTAATTATGTCATGATGACATATGTATAGGGTATTAATTCAAGTTGTAAGGTTTAGCTTGTGCTAAAGGCAAGTTTTCTAACTCAAAAACTTCATTGTGCAAATTTAATTTCGTTGAGTACGTTATTGCTTTTAATTCAATTTCAATTACACAAGTTGTTCACTCTACACTTTCGTAGAGCTAGATTGTTTATTTTTGATAAAGCTCTTGTATCTATTGGTTCATGAGAATGCAAGTATTCTAAATCTTATATTTTTATTGAGCAAGATTCTTTAATATGTAACTTGTTAGTTAGCATGTGAGTCGCTTTATTCTAGTGATGAGCAACTTTATCGTTCAAGTTACTATTCATGATGCATGTTTAGTGCCCAAATTCTCAATAACCTTGAATGTTATGATTATTCAATGCTTATGCTATTAGATTATTCCTAAAGCATGATGTTAATTTACAAATATCAATTAAGTTATGATTATTCCATAGCATACAGTTATTTCTTTTGTAATCAACTAATCCTTAGTTGATTACCGTTGAATTCTAAATTACCCCGTAATGTATCCAAACCAAACTTACTTAAAAGTGCGGACTTGTATTCTAAATACTTGAGATGAAAAACTCTTTTAATAGAGGTTTACGCTTAGCGTTGAAATGGTTGTGCACAATACATTGTATTTAAGGGTTGATCCCCTAAGTACGTGGAGTCCTTATAGTCTTATATTTGTTAAAGTTAAAGTTGAAAGATTACTTATAACTGTGGACATGATTCGTGGTCATTAGACCCTCAGTAGTATGTTTAAAAATGTTAATAGAACCTATCATTCAGTTCTATTGAGCCTATTTCTGGCAAATGTTGTAATGTTGTAAAGTTATTCGTTCTTATTTTAAGTGAGCCTTGTTTGCTCACTCATGCATATTAAATACTTATTGCAGCTAAGGTTGAGAAGGTCAATGAACCTACTACTAGCAAAGGAAAGGGAAAAATGTACAAGTGATGAAGACTTGTAATAGATTTGATAGTTTTATTATTAGACTTTGATTTAAAGATTGTAATGAAGTTTATTTAATTTCCGCATTTGAATGTTTGTAATTAAAGGTTAGATAACCTGGGATATTTTTATTTAAGTTTTATCTCAGATATGGGGTGTTTTATTATTCAATTTTATTATGATTGGGTAGTTAGAAATGAATTTTGATTAAGTGAACACCAAATCTTGAGGAAATGAAGTACCAGGATTTGGGGGTGTCACAGGTTGGTATCAAAGCTTTAGGTTATGAACCTTAGGTGGGGGGGGGGGTAAAAAAAAGCCTTAGGAAGTTACCTTTGAAAAGATAGTGGAGATAACTCTTATCGAGTTTTAAGGAAGAGGTAATAAAACACTTATGTGCTTATGTGTTTATAGTTTATGTACTCGTGAGTGTCGAGTAAAAATGATTAATAATTAAAACTTTAAAACTTTGTTGTCAGGATGACTAATGTCGGAGAATCCAGTCTGGCTAGGGAGGAGGGACTTCAAATGCCTATAGAGGAGGAGCCTCGCGACATTCAGGTAGTTTGGGAACAACTACTACCACGGGAGTCAGCCCCGTTGGTCACAGTAGTTGAAGATGAGGATGATGATGTGGAAACAGATGAGGAGGATCCCATTGAGTTACCACAGAAGGATGAGGATGACGAGGACGAGGAGGAGGAGACTCCACTAACCTCAATGGTTGCTCGTATGTACGATGAAGTCTACGACCGTAACGTGGAACTTCAGGATATAGTTGAGGAGTTGTAGGAGATAGTAGCTGAACAACAAACTGCAATGTCACAAAAATACGATGAGATCCAAGATCGTGAGGAACGACTGACAAACGCTGAGGAGAAACTAGTACAGACTAAAGGAGAAAAAAACAATTGATCGAAGTGGTTGCTGAACTGAAGAACAAGCTGAGAGAATAAGCTGCTAAGAGGGCAAGAGCTGAAGATGCATACGAGGAAGCTTATCAACGAACTGGAAGAGCGGTAAGGAACTCACAGGCAAAGAGGATGAAGATGGAAGAGATGGATAAAGTATTTAACACCGCAATTAATCGAGCTCAAGATCGGGTCATGGGATATCCAATTCAGTTCGAGACGCTGCCATCATTCGTGTTAGATCGCAGAACAATGTTTTGAGTCATGGAGGAAGAATGTGATAGGGCTAAGAAGTATCTTAATAGAACATCGTAGCTGTTGTACGATGAGTGAAAGGTTAAATAAATTGTAAATCCCAAGTGGTGTGCAACCTATGGGATATGACTATGATGTTGTCCTGAAACTTTTATTGTTCAGGAAAGTAATGTAGATAGCAGTGATGCTATTGTTTTATGTTTTCAAAAAGGTTTTGAATGTTACTTTATTCAAAGTGTTATGTGTTATGTGGTTATTTCTTTTGGAGGAAAGTTAAGTAGAAATTTCTTAAAAGAATTGAATAATAATCTAATGAATGTATTTTAATAGAAAATGCCTCCCAGACATCAACCAACACGACAGAGAACCACTGAAGGAACCAACAATAACGACAATGTTAACGGTAACCCCGTTCAACAATTAGTGACGCTACTGACAGGAGCGTTGTAGAATCAACCATAAAACCATGGTACAACGTTTAAGGATTCCAAGGCGGTTGGACCACCTGAATTCCGTGGGTCCATGAATCCAGTCGACGCACAAACTTGGATTATGGAGATAGAAAAGGTATTCGATGTCGCTAGGGTAAAGGATGATTAGAAGACTGCTTTAGCAACATTTATGCTGAAAGCAGAAGCTAGTTATTGGTGGCAGGCCAATAAAACTCGTGAAGGGCCAGGAGTGATGACCTGGGATAGGTTCAAGGAGTTGTTCTTCGAGACCTATTTCTCGGAGAGTTCGAAGAGTCAGCTGGAAGTGCAGTTTTTGGAGCTAAAGCAGGGAACAATGACGGTATCTAAGTATACCGCGAAATTCAACGAATTGGCGAGGTTTGTACCATATCAGGTCAGCACCGACGAGCGTAAGGCAAAGAGATTTGAATAGGGACTGAAGCCCTGGCTGTATAGTAGGGTTTCCCTATTCCAATTGAAGACGTTTATAGCAGTGATGGAGAAGGCAGTACTCGCTGAAGGTGGAGGCGAGGCAGTGACAAAGTTCAATCAGGAACAAAAGAAGAAGAAGAATGAGAATGAGATTAAGAATGGAGGTGGTAACGGTGGAAACAACAACAACAACAACAACAACAACAACAACAGCTTGAAGAGGAAGTGGAATGGGAACATGGGTGCTGGAAACCATCAGGGTAACTAGCAAAACAAAAAGTTTGAAGCATTTGCGACATGCGGGAAATTTCACAAGGGTGCGTGCTTGATGGGGAAATTTCATCGGTATAATCATGACCATTGATGATTACATGAATATCCTTGGCTCGTAGTGCAGGGATGATTTGGTGATGTGGTTTATTTATTAAGCTGAGTCTCAGCGATAAAGTGGATGAAAAACTTTTTAAATCATAGAAGATAGTAGATATCATGCTCTACTTGACTCTTCTAATGGATTGCTTGTTCTGCTGCAGTTGTTGATCTAAAACTTGTTGTCTATTATATTCTATCAGTTCTTATACTGTTGAAGGCTAATGATAATTTATTCTGCATTATCTTAGTCATAATATTTCTTATTGGGCTAGTTGAGCTCACCCTTTTCTTTCATTGTTCTCTTGTGAAATGAGAATATAAATTTGGAGCGAAGCCTGGGGAATGGAGTGATGGTCCAGGATAAGTGGCTTTAGTAGTCATCACTATTCTGTAAAATAGTGTGATAATAATTGTAATGAGGACTTCATTGAGTGTGGATATTGTCTAGAAGACAATATTCGTTTAAAAACTCAGCTATGTTTTGTCGTATTTTTACACGACGGTTGTATTAAAGAAGTTTGTATTTGATTTACATACATGTGTATTTGGCGACTCAAGATGGGTGATGTATACCTATTTTGGGGGGCGCCACAGTTGGTATCAAAGCTTAGGGATATGATCCATGGCTGAGATGTGAGACAAGAACTAGGAGGGGAGAGACGGGGAATTCCTTCGCTAGTATGACCTACCTAAGTTTATTTGGTATTTAATTGGTTGGTCAGAATATAGAGATAATATGTGACATGTCAATTAACCCTTGTTTTGTGACAGTGTTTGAAAATGGCATCTGAAAATGTTGAGATCAGAAATGAAGCACATGAGACCGTTGAGTCACCAACGATCAATACCCAGGATAATGTGCAATAGGAAGATAATAATCCTCAGGTAAACAACAACACCGATCAGATGATGAATGATGGGATGTTCAGAGGCTTTATGCAATTCATGCAACATCAGGCGAGAGAGACTCCGGTTCAAAATGCAGGTGGAAACACTGGCAACTCTCGAACGGTCACCACTAAACAGTTCAAGGAGCTGGGACCACCGGAGTTTATTGGAGAGCTAAAACCACTTAAGGCAGAGACGTGGATAAAGCAGATCGCCAAGATATTTGATGTCTTGGGATGCTCTGAGGAGTAAAAGGTTCCCTTTGCCACCTTCATGTTGCGAGGAGAGGCAGATTACTGGTGGGAATCAAGAAGCGTACTCATCCTGTCGCACTGATGATGTCTTGGGAGAAGTTTCAAGAACTGTTCAACGACAAGTACTTTCCCGAAAGTATTCGTCACATGAAGGAGGTAGAGTTCATCAAGCTAGAGCAAAACAATATGACCGTGTCGTAGTACGAAGCGAAGTTTGCCGAGTTATCCCGGTTTGCATCCCACTTGGTTGATAATGAGGAGAGAATGACGCGGATGTTTTTAAGAGGTTTGAAACCTGAGATATGTCAATACCTCATTTCACAAACTTTGTTTATATTCAGATGTTGTGAATAGGGCTCAGTTATTGGAGCGAGATAATGAGTCAGACCAACCAAATGATAACGAGCAACAACACGATAATAATCATACCGGTGGCAACGGTCATTGGAACAATGATAACCATCGTGGAGGAAATTATCATGCCAGAAATGGAAACCACTTCGGTTGTAATCATGGCCAAGATAATAGAATAAATGATTCAAGTGGAAAATTTAAGAAGAGAAGATTTAATGATGATGGGAAGACGTCGGCAGCAGCACCAGCACCAGCAACAAATTCTAGAAGAGGAGAACGACCGCCAGTTAGATGCTACAGATGCGAAGATGAGGGACACATAAGTCCAAACTGTTCACAACCTTCCAAGGTATGTTTTAGTTGTGGAAAAGACGGTCACATAGCTCGATTTTGTCCTGTAGCGAAATCAAATCCAGCTGGGACGGTGGCACCAAAGGCGGATACAGACAAAACAAATTCGGTGGTTTCAAGAAGAGTGTTTTTCGTGACTTCTCAAAAAGTGAGTAACTCGAACAAAGTTAGCATGGGTTAGTTAATTATAAATTTTTACGAAGTTTATACCTTTTTAGATACCGGTTCTACCCTTTCTTTTATTTCTCCTACTTGCGCTCAACGTTTAAATTTGACTCCGTAGAAATTAGACTTTGACTTATCTGTTGAAACTCCGTTAAGAGAAACCTTCATTACATGTGATATCCAAGTCTTGGATGAGAGTCACAATTTTGAATGATATTTCTATCGTTAATAAATTTCCTGACGTATTCCTTGAAGACTTCGTGCCTACCCCAAAGCGTGAAATCGAATTTTGTATTGGCCCCAGTAAAAAACCCATTTCTAAAACCTCAAATATTTCTTCATCCAAAATGAGTGTAATATGCGCCGAAGACGTTGGCTCGAGATGTTGAAGATTACGATAATACGATTCTATGCCATCCTAGAAAAGTGAATGTGGTAGCTGACGCATTGAGTAGAAGATCGTATGCATTTACGAGTGTGCTATTGTTAACACAAAGACCCATTTCGTACGACTTACAAAAGATGGAGATAGAGTTAAAGACTCCAAGATCCTACGCGAAGATAGCGAATATACGAGTAGAATCGACGTTAATCGATAAAGTTAAAGCCGATCAAGCTACACACTCGGAGCTGATGAATGTGAAGAAGAAGGTTCAAGAGGGTGTTATTCTAGAAGCAAGAATCGACGAAGAGAGTAAATCTCAACCCTCGATTTAATTGGGCCATTCGAAATCCTCGATTGAGTAGGAACTGTGGCCTATAAACTCACTTTACCGTCAAGTATGTCTCATGTTCATAACTTTTTTCACATATCTATGTTACGTAAATATGTGAAAGACCCGAACCACATTATTGAATTAGAACCGGACGAGATAGCGGAAGATTTAATGTATGAGGAGGTACCTGTTAAAATCTTGGATAAGAATGATCATATTCTACGCTCCAAGGTTATACCTCAAGTCAAAGTTTTGTGGAGAAACCACGATGTTGAGGAAATGACCTGGGAGTTAGAATCTGAAATGAAGTCAAGGTATCCTCACCTCTTCGACATACCAGGTACGCACCTTAATTTCGAGGACAAAATTTCATAAGAAGGGGAGATTGTAAGACCCCAACTTTTATGAATAAAGATTAGTTTTTCTCGAAATATATTTTTGAATATTATGGTGTGAATTTGTTATATTATTATAGTTGGGGGTAATATTTATAAATTTTGCAAAGTAAGCAAGTTGTTATAAAATATTCGTTGTGTCGGGGAATATTCGATTGGTTAGGGAATATTCGTTTTAACAGGAAATATTGTATGCGATTTACGTAATCATTGGTGGACCTGGCGGAGGTATTGTCGTAGTTAGAAAACGGCGTAAATATCTTTTATAAAATAACGGCGAAAGTTTTACCGTTAAACTACCCAAGAGTAAAAGTAAATGCGATGTCTGGTTGGTTGCGTAGTAGCACGGTATTGATTATTGATCATGCTTACGTGAGAAGTCACTCGCATTATACTCAATTATTGCTACAGTAATTGCTGCATAATATCTCTCATATTATTGATTCAATTATTGTCATAGTATCATTTGCATAATATTTATTATTATTAAATCAATAATAGAGATGAAAAAGTTATTCATATTATTATTTGCAATATTGACAATATCTAGAAAGTTCTGTCAAGGAGAGGTTTGGTCACCTAATTGTGCGCCAATAGGGAGAAATCCTTATCGGAAAGCCCCATCTTTCATGGGAATGATCTGGTTGTTAAATGTTGTGAGTTATAATATTAATGATGAATAAGTTCGTGTTGATTAAAGATGAAATTGATATTTCCATTGTGTTGGGATTATTAGTGTTAGTGGAAATCGACATTTATTTCGATAATAATTGATGTTTGGAGGTTATATTGACCAATCGGGTAATTAATCGGATAAATGAGCAATTAATTGCTATTAATTCACATGTTTATAACTGTTTGTTCACATGTGTGTACTATTGATTCACATGCATGTACTATTAGGGGAGGTGGTGCAAGATTGATAATACTTGCATGACTAAATTAAAAATGGAGGTATAGATAAAGGTACTATACTGTAATTATTTTTTTCACATGTATAGAACTATTGATTCACGTGATTGTACTATTGATTCACATGATGTACTATTAGGGGATGTGGTGCAAGTTTGATAATACTTGCAGGACTAAATTAAAAATGAAGGAAAAGAAGAAGGTATTATACTATAATATTTCGAGCCCCAAAACGTGCAATTATCGAAACTATATTTTCCTATAAATAGAAGCTCATTCTTCCTTCACTCTCACCAATTCACTAAGACTCACAAGAGCAATTATAGATAGAGAAGCTATAGAGAGAATCTATAGAGAGAAATGAGAAGACTAGTCTGCTACTTCACTATTCCAATATCCAGTCTTCTTCTAAGGTAAGGGGTATTATTAATTTCATATTCTGAAGAGATATTATTTTTCGTATTCGTATGAATATTATTTTCGTTCAATATTCATAAAGAATATTATCTTCGTTCAATATTCATAGGAATATTATCTTCGTTAAATATTCGTTGGAATATTATTTTCGTTCAACAGTTATAAGGGATATTATTTTTGTTCAGTATTCATAAGGAATAATATTTTCTTCCATACTCTGTAGTATGTGAGTAATATTATTTCGTCACGTATTCCTGATTATACACTTATTCTGTTAAAGTATTGCTTCTATACTCCGTGAAATTAGTAGAATATCATTGATATTTGCGCTTCATCCAGAATCTTTTCATGAAAATATTATTCTGAGTTTTCTTGATAATTATTGAACTTTTCATGTCGGGGTACTATTCACAAGATATTATTCCCGAAGTACTATTCACATGGTACTATTCATGGGGTACTATTCACCTGAAAAATATATTTCTTTTCTGTCCAAATTATTTTTGATACATGAAAATATTCTTGAATTTTACTCCACAAAGCAGTATCATTTTGACAATTTGGATATTTTTAAACTCTGGATAAATTTAAAGTCTTTAATATTTATTCTTGATTTCGTTTGATTAATGCTTATATCATTGTCATCATCCTCATGCTTATATTGTGATGACTATATTGTGATGAAAGTCATCTTTGGCTTACGTGCATAGATGGACTGTTGATTGGTATGATTATGACCAGAGATCATTCGGTATAATCATGACCCGTAATGTTACAAATGATGTGGTAAAAGTCCTCATTGGCCCGTAGTACATTGATGGACAGTTGTTGGTATGATTATGACCAGGGATTATTCGGTATAATCATAACCATTGATGATTACATGAATATCCTTGGCCCGTAGTGCAGGGATGATTCGGTGATGTGGTTTATTTATTGTCGAGTCTCAAAGAATAAAGTGGATGAAAAACTTTTAAATCATAGAAGATACTAGATATCATGCTCTACTTGACTCTTCTAATGGATTGCTTGTTCACTGCGAGTTGTTGATCTAAAACTCGTTTATCATTATATTCTATCATCGGTTGTTATCTTTGTTGAAGGCTAAGGATAATTTATTACGCATTATCTTAGTCATGATATTTCTTCTTGAGCTAGTTGAGCTCACCCTTTTCTTTCATTGTTCTCTCGTGAAATGAGAATATAATTTGGAGAAGTCGGGGAATAGAGTGATGGTCCAGGATAAGTGGCTTTAGTAGTCATTACTATTCTGTGAAATAGTGTGATAATAATTATAATGAGGACTTCATTGAGTGTGGATATTGTCTAGAAGACAATATTCGTTTGAAAACTCAGCTATGTTTTGTCGTATTTTTACACGACAGTTGTATTAAAGAAGTTTGTATTTGATTTCTGTACCATGTATTTGGCGACTCGAGATGGGTGATGTATACCTATTTTGGGGGCGTCACAAATAACTTATAATCCTGTCATGCATTCTAGGACTAAGCATATAGAAATAAGGTATCATTTCATTAGGTATCATGTGCAATATGGAACCATATCTCTACAATATATCCCTACTGAAAATCAACTTGTTGATGTCTTTACAAAGCCTTTAGATGAATCCAGGTTTAACAAGTTAATAACTGAGCTAGGTGTGCTTAATTTACAACCATGAAATATATGCTCTAGTTTCTGCTAACCATACAGATATAAAGGTTATGTTCGAAATCATAGACATGATCAAAGGAAGTCCACGATCGTAGAGCTGCAGTGACATGAAAGACAACGATCGCAGTGCATACTCAACGATCGCAGTGCAGACTCAACGATGGCAGAGCTCCATCAACAAAACAAAGGAGCATCCTGTGATGATAAAGTTCAAAACAAAGCAATCTCTTTGATAAGCGCCTCAGGAACAAACCTAACCCTTGATTCACTCTATGAGGTCGGCCCTTCCTGAGTTACCTTAAACCGAGACGAATGCTAAGTCAAAAGTTCATCACAAGGACCCGGGCAAACTCAACGATCGCAGTTCAGACTTGACGATTGTAGAGCAGACTCGACGATCGCAGTTCAGACTCGACGAATGCAAAGCAAACTTGGCGAATGCAGAACACACTCGACGATCATAAAGACTGCCTCAATGATTGTAGTCTTCTCAATGGATACAGTAGCTCAGAGGAAGCTAAGGGTAAATCAGTACATTCCTCTTTAGTCAAATTCGTAGAGCCAAGCAGAAGTTGACACATGCCCCACTAAGAAAATGGAGAGAGGGAAGTTACAAGTACAGTTTGAAAAACACCTTTTTGAAATTAGAAGTTCAAAAAACTCATCTCTCTCTCTCTACAAGCAGAAACCCTAACTTTTGAAAAGCTAAATCAACCATAATCAGTGCAAAGAAATCAATGGCAACCTCAAATGTCATCTTTGGTTACAGACTCTGCTTCGATGAATTCAAGACAGCTGAACCCAAATTTCACAAAACTCTATCTCTGATAAAGAGAGCTTGTCTTGAAGAGGCTCTGGGTACAAGCACATGGATCTACCCTAAGCTGATAAAGGAATTCTATAGTAATGGTGAGTTCAAGAACGACGTCATCACTACGAGGGTCAAGGACAATGAAATCAAGCTCAAGGCTGAGGATATAAACCTAGCCCTAGGTTTCAAATCTGAAGGGTTTTTCGTTTATAGATGGCATCGATTTTCATGAAGGACTTAAAAGGATGCATCACAAAAAGTTTCCCATTGTCAAAGGGTACAAGAAGAAAAAGTTCCCTCAGAGGTACGAATTTCTGGCAGACATTGTTGGTAAATGCATATGCTGCAAGAGCTCTGGCCATGACTCAGTAAACAAAGTATAACTCAAGCTCATGACAGCCATCAGTTGTGGGATACAGCTTAACTATGGAGCCCTACTACTTGAATGGATTGGGAAGTGGATTCTTAGCTTGAAGAAGTCAAAGAGCTCTAGAAAGATGCTCTACGGGCGATTCATCAGTATCATCCTATAGTCTGCTTTGGGTGATAAGATAGGGGATGATGAAGGAGAGTCCATCAATCCGAACAGATGAATGACCCAACAACTATTCGAGAACTGGAAAAGGAACCAAATAGAGAATGTACGAATGATGTCTGAGTCCAGTGGTAGGACTGCTAATGCAAAGGAGTCAGGGATTCCTGGAAACATGTCTGTTGTCAAGGAGACTGAAGAAGAGGAAGAGATCAACAAAAAAGAACTCATTGCCCTAGTCAGAAAAAGCAAAGGCAAGAAAAAGCTAAAGGCTCGAATGGCAGAAGAACCCCAGGGGTCAACCACTGATATACCTATAGAGCTTTCTGACATTGAAACTCTGAGGATCCTGAGAAGGAAAGAACAGCAGGCTGAGGCAGATGAAGACAGAGATACCATCTCACAGCTGCTGAAGAAGAACAAAAACAGTCACAAGTCCAAGAGGTCGTATGTCTCCTCGATCGTAGAGTCTCTACCGATCATAGAGACCAGACTGGATGCATCTCTCAAAGAAGTTGCTACAAAAGATACTCTGGTTGATCAATAGTTCAGAGTTGAAGCTGAAGAAAGTCCTAAGGCTGTGGCTCAGCATAGGAAACCTAAAAGAAATTTGGTCAAAAAGTACATCCTTGTCAATGAAGGAGTACTTAAAGAAGAAGACAAAAAGATAGCCATTGAAAAAGGAGCTATCAAAAGCAAGACAAGGGAATACTGATCAAGCTAAGGGGGAGCTACCTAAAGTTCTCATTCCAGAGAATGCTCCAACTGAGGGGGAGCTACATGAATTTATCACTCAAGAGAATGCTCCAGCTGAGGGGGAACTATTTGAAATGCAGTTGGATGATCATGTTGAGGGGGGGCCTCATGATATCCTTATGTCAGAAAAGTTTGCTCCTGAAGAAAATGAAAGAGCACCAGAGCAAGAAAGTCACAAAGAGGTTATTGTTGTAATGGAATCCTCAAAATAAGACAGAGAAGAAGAAGAAGAAGAAGAAGAAGATGATGAGGTGGAGATCAAAGATGTGGGCTGTGATGGGTATAGGAAAGCTAACTACGATCAGTTGTTCTCCTATCTACCCATGATGCCTTTTCATCGATCTCAAATTCTAAACTCCTGGAATCACATGTTTTGGAGCTTCAAAGCATATCCAGCCATCTCTGTGCTAGCTCATGGATTTCCAGGCAACTTCAACTTTGCCAAACAGCTAATCACAAATGGCCCCTCTTCAAAAATTGAGCATGACGTATTATCTATCCCAATCTTTTTCAGGGTTAATCACTATCCACTATCTTTTTTCAGCCAATTCTATGAATTCCCAAGCTGGTTGGAAGTGTTCCTCAATCCAATAAATCAATTCCCAGTTGTAGAATCCCAAAATTCTGTAACTGATGAACCAAATATGCCCAACTTCATTTTGATCCCATCTCCTCTCATCTCTACGATTATTGACTCGAGCCCAATCGTAGAGTCACACGCTCAAATCGTAGAGTCACCTACTCAAGAAGCCCAAACACAAGCCCCTCCATCAGATATTCCCTCCTCGTCCTCAAATGAATACTTCAACCTTGATCTTGCTCTCTACACTTTGCAAGATCAATACACAAAAGCACCTCCCCCTCCTCCACACATTCCATAACTCAGTGAACTCCTTTCAGAGCTGCCCACCAAAACTGAGTTGTCAGACGTGTCGAAGAAAGTGATCAACGACATAGATGACAATCTTGAAGCTCACACTGAACTCATTCAAATGAGACTGACTAAAATGATCAATGGTGCAAATAGTCTCCCAAGCACCCTAAGCTCTGAGCTCACAAAGAAGCTTAGGGAGATCATCAAAGAAATGCTGAAGAGCATAAATGACAGGGATCAGATACACTTTCAAGCAACTAAAAGACACCGGGATGCTGTTCTCATCTTACAGACGACTCAAGAGGCCCTGAACAAACTTATGTTGGAAAGCATCATCAATCTGCAAACTGCCGTAAAAGAATTCCAAAATATTTTTGTAAGCCAAGGACATCAAACTGACAATGTTCTAGACATCCTCTAACGAAGGGAAGCTCGATCTGATGCTCTAATCAAAGAGAATCAAAAGGACATTTCTCAAACCCAAAGTCAACTCAACGAGCTTGTCCGAGGAGTGACTCGCCTCTCAGAAGACATTCGAACCCTTGATGCTGACATAAAGGGGGAGAATAAAGGGAAAGGAGAACAAGGCAAAGATAGAGGCAGAGGCACATTCTTAGCTCAATCATCACAGAGTCCTCCTCCATGGCAGTATCGCCAATAGACTCCACGATCTGGCCATCAAACTCAACGATCTGATCAGGAGCAAATTATCATGGCTCAACCATTGAGGAGTCAAGGGCTAACTCCCAGCTCACAAGAAGTGACCACCACAGGTCTAAGAATGCCAATTGGAGATCTTGCATTCATGAATAGGCATGATCACAATCCAAGACTAAGCCAAAGTGAGCTGGAAGATCTAGCCAGGAGAGACGAAGCCAGCAGGAAAAGGAGAGCTGAGGAATATGTCAATCCTCCACCAGGCAAAAGGATGAAGAAACAGAGATAAGTTAAAATTTATTTCTTATTGATGTAACTGAACTTAAATGTAATATATATCTTCAACATCAATAAAATCATGCTTATTCTCTAAAAATTTCAGCTGCTCACTGAAATATTAAGTCATATTTACTTTCTAGCAATTGCATCTAGAATTTGATAATCATGACAACAAATCTCCTTGGTTATGTCAACATCAAATAGGGGGATATTGTTGGAGAGTGCATATTTTGATATGATGTTTAAAGTAAATGTTCATGATTATATGTAAAGTCCTTCAAGAAATATATGTACAAGGACTTAGTGATAGATCAAAATTGTTAGGTTGATCTAAGATTTTAATGGTTATCATTATGTAAATGAATGTATAGATAAAGAGATCAAAGATGTTAGGTTGATCTATGTCTTGAAATGTAATAGATATGCTTCAACAAGATCGCAGTCTATCGAGCTGATCAAGAGATTGCAGAAGCCAAGGTAGAATCATAGAGCATCGAAGATCGTAGTGTTTCTGCCTTGAAGGGCCTCTCCTGAAATTGTAGAGTGGTCCAAGACGTTTGCCGAAGCTAACTCAGAGATCGTAGTGTGCTCTCGGAAACGCAGAGTCTGTAAAACAAGCAAATGAAGATCGTAGTGTGCAAGTCCTTAAGAGAAATCGTAGTGTTCTCGTTTGATAGCATCAGATCAAGCACCAAGGTGGAAAGACACCACGATCTAAATCGTAGAGTATCATCTGCCTATGTCAGAAGCATCGAGCCTTATCCTTTTATTTAAGGATAAATTCCAATAAATGTGGAATTGGTTATAAACATTGAAGTCTTCACCAATCCCAATGGCACAAAAGATATCCTTAGTATACAACGAAAGAAACGTATTTAAGAAGCTTAGAAAAGAACCATAGGTCAGAGGAAAACACCTTTTCAGGTGTTAGGTGAGAAAGAAATCTGTTGTGTCAGTGGGCCAGAATGTAATTCAGAAGATGTGCAGAAAAGTCTCCATCAAAGTTCAGAAATGTCAAACGCATTTAATGCTTTAATGGATGGCTTCAACAGATAGATTTCAAGGATCACATATATGCAAAACATCTACAGATGATTCAACTAAGCAAGCATTGAACAAAATGTTAAAGAACACTCAACGCTCAACTCTACGATCTGAGAAAAAGAGAAAGCTTGCTCAGCTACTCAGTTCTTTCGAACAAGTGCTTAACGGCAACTGAGTAGCACCAACCAAGAACTCAACAATTACCAATCAACTGAAGTAAGAGTTCCAAGTCAGAAAGACTTAAAGAGTTCTAAGTGAACTATGAAGAACCAAGTCTGCTGGACTTGAAGAGCTCAAGAGTGAACTAAGAAGTGCCTAGACTGTTGGTTTAGAAGGAATCTGTGAGATTCAGAAAGTGTAAAAGATATCCTTAGTGGATTTCCTACTCGAGGAGTAGAAGAGTGAACTAGGAGCTTTAAGTGCTCTGAACCACTTAAAATTGATATGTCTATTATATTCTTACTATAACTGCTATAACTACCTCACTCTCATTAACTCACTATGTAGCGCCCCCAAATCTGGGTATCTTCCAACCCGACAGATGGTGTTATATTGTACAACATTCATACATTCATTCAATTTAAAAGTCTCAAAGAATGAACATAACTTCTATATATTTAAAGTAATATTTACATTTCCTAGTTTCTATTCCCATTACAAAGGTTCTTTGTCATAATATTAGTTACATTACAACAATAGACCTATACTATTACAAGACGGCTCAGTAATCTGCCTTAGCTTTTCCCTTATCCTTTTTCGATCCTTCGGGACGTTCAGTCTTAGCTGCATTTATATGGTTCAAGCAAGAGTGAGCATAACTAGCTCAGCAAGTATAACAATTTAATAACAACATGCTTGACACATACAAATCGTATATCTTCAATAACTGAACAGTAGTTATGAAGTACTATTGATAATTCAAGATAGCACTTCATCTTTTCTTTCAAAATGTTTTACAATAATAACAATATTTAGAAAAACATTCACTCCGGTCAAAGACCTCGAGTATTCATTCTTTATTGGAAAAGGATAACCCGGAAGCAAGTCCGTAAGTCCGATATTACTTATGAGCACTTCTAGGTGATCAGCCTATTGTACTCTATGTTGATCAACACTACATCCATTAAACGTATGCACATTTAAGCATTTGGCAACCTCACGTGCCTGTCGTTTTACCGATAAAACATTTGTTTAACATTTCAGTCTTCTTTTAAAAACCATATCAAGTAGTTGACAAAAGATAGTAACATTTGATAATAAATGAATAGATTATCAATGCATCAAGTCTAGCCAAAAGAATTGGCTTTAACTTCAACATACTTCAATTCATGCGAAAGAATACATGAACTTCAAAAACTTGTTTAGATTGAACTGAGACAAGAGTTAGAATACTTTCCTTTAGCGTCTGTTATGGTATATTAACTTTATGTTCAAGTTGTTCAAGTCTCTACAATATATGATCACATAATGCTTTACATTAGGTCACATATAATCAAGTATGTATATGACTATATCATACTTTCATCTCAATCTAACTGTGTATTAGATTCAGTTACTATTCATTTCGGTTTATCATTATCCTTGCATTATATTCGAATAGGTTATCTCAACCTGTATACAACATCCTTAAGGTTTAACAAAGTTTAAACAATGTTACATTACATTCCTTAAGTTGTGTTTACTTTTAAATCAATTAGCTTTTCTTTCTTTGTACTAAGAAACCTTCATTACTATCCTTGTTTTGAGACTGGTGCTGCGGCACCAGCTTTATACTTACATCTCGCGCTGCAGCGTGAGCTTATAGTAGCATTGTCCCGGACTTGGCGCTGCGACGCGAGTCCTTACTTAATGGGCCGTCTCTTGCCACACCTCGAAGATTTTCAGATCTTGTATACGTGGCTGCAAGGCCGCCACATATTATCTTATGGTTCGTATTGCATGCGAACTCTTTGATGAGTTCAGAGAATCTTTGTTATGCTACGTGTATGACTCATTTACTAGGGTTGGGCCATGTAGCTGACTCTGTGCACCAGAAAACAATTTCAGTTTATAAATTTTGTGAACTTCCCGGACGCATAACTTCTTCGTTATAAGTCCGAATTGGCTCATTCAAAAGCCTACGGTTCACAAATTACGTAATCTACATGTTTATGCAAGAATTTTATCTATTTGACTTCATTTGCCAAAAATTCACCTATTGGTTCATTTTTAACGAAAACGATAAACGTTCGTGAACGTTCAACGCTCGTTTCTTCGTTCTAAGTTAGAATCCGGTCATTTTCAAGTCCGAAACTCTTAAATGCCAAATATGACTTGTCTCTATTGGAAAACAATGGTTCCGTGATCAAACACAAAATTTGACTTCTATTCCGAGAATTTTACGAATTCGACGATTATCGTCCAATCGTGCAATTTCTGGCAAATCTTCGTTCTTATGATTTGTTCAACATTACAAATGAACTTCATTCATCATGTGAACATCTTAACATACTTATTACAACAACTAATAATCATTGTTGGTTTTTGGACTTATTCTTCATGAGCTTATAACTTGTCAATTTATCAACTACTTAAGATTTGATCATTCATGACTTATGACAATTAAAGCTTCTTAATCATCATACTTTACATGTTCTTCACATATAACTTTACTTATGTATATATGATACATATATTCATATAAGTTCTTAATCCACTTCTCTTAAAAAACTCATTACAAGTTCATATTTTCATACTTAACATTCAAGGTTAACTTATAATAAGTTTATAACTTTTATAAGTTCACATGACTTATTGCCAACTTATGTGGCTTAAGTTCATGACTTACTCATTCTTCTTGCTTCTTATCATTCATGTTTCTTAATCCATCTTTTCTTATCATGATAGGTAGAAATAGAAGATAATGGAGAAGAAGTCTTACTTTTGTGTAGTCTTGGTAAGGTAGCTTTCTCTTTCTTCTTACTTTTGGAATGACTTATTTGTAGCTTATTCTCTCTAACACTTAAGCACTTTGAAATGTTGGATTGTTTGAACAAGTGTTAAATGGCTTGTAAGCCTTCTCTATTTATAGAAGTTGCAAAGCTAGGGTAGTTTAGTCTTTAAATCATCCCACCTCCTTTAACCCACCTCCTTACTATTCATTACTTGTTAATCACAACATTTATCCTATACTTGGTTATTACTCCTTTAACTTGGTCATTACTCTAAGTCTTGGTCACCACACTAACTTGGTCACCACATATTAACCATAATAATATGGTTTGCTCCATGGGTCATACAACTTATGGATTCTAGTTTGTGCTTACATTAATCAACCTTTGGGCTTTGCATTAATAAACACTAATTGGTTCATTAATTTATGATTGGGCCTTAACATTTTAATCTACTTGGACTTGAATATAATTGTTAACTAATCTTCCAAGTCCATTAACATTACTTAATACATATAGTTTATGTATTATTTTCGTATTCAAATTCATATAGAATTTATATACGATATTTCACCCTTCATACAAACTCGTCTAATACCTCGTATTATACTCGTTATCATTACTTTGTACAATACCTAGGTATCATACCATTATAACTTATTCATTACTACTTCGCTTTCCTTAACGTTTATAAATTAAGTCTGCAAGCAAAATATTATATTTTCCATAACTAGCTTTTTATTACATAATCCATATTACCTTGTTATTCCATCATTACGTATTTCTCGGAAATTCAAAAATATATCCCGAGCAAATACCGATGAATAGTGTTTTTCAGAAAATCTCTCGGAAAACTTTTATTTTCGTCTTAGAAATTCAAACACTTTAATTCATCCACGTAGCTCAAATACTACGACATTCTAACATCAATAGGTTATACAATGACAACCATCTTGATAACACATAGAATAGAATTTTATTATTATTTAATTTAATAAAATCATTTTACAATAAGATCCGAATTTCTCGGTTGTTACACACTATATCTAAAAGGGAGATTAAACAAATTTTAATTCCGCTGTGTTTTAATCATTATCAAAACTAACAAAGTAAAACGAAAAGAATTTTAAATATCTATTCAACCCCCCCCCCCCTCTTCTAGATAACTATTGTGCCTCCGGGAACTAACAAATTGCTCATTTGTCCGATTAATTACCCGATTGGTCAATATAACCTCCAGAAATCAATTATTATCAAAATAAATGTCAATTTCCACTAACACTAATAATCCTACCACAATGAAAATATCAATTTCATCTTTAATCAACACGAACTTATTCATCATAAATATTATAACTCACGATATTTAACAACCAGATCATTCCCAGGAAAGAGAGGACTTTCCGATAAGGATTTCTCCCTATTGGCACGCAATTAGGTGACCAAACCTCCCCTCGGCAGAATTTTCTAGACATCTTCAATATTGAAAATAATAATATGAATAACTTTGTCGTCTCAATTACTGATTTAATAATATAAAATATTGATACTGTGACAATAATTGAATCAATAATATAAGAGATATTATGCAGCAATTACTGCAACAATAATTGAGTATAACTGAGTGACTTCTCACGTAAGCATCAATAATTAATATTGTATGCTACTATGCAACCACGCGTATTTTAACAGTTTAACGGTAAAACTTTCGCTGTTATTTTTATAAAAAGACAATTATGTCATTTTCTAACTCCGACAGTTATTCCGTTGTGGGGTCCACCAATGATGGTGTCGTCGTACGGATATCCCCTGACAAAAATAATATTCCCCGACCAAACGAATGTTTCCCCAACATAACGAATATTTTATATCAACTTGCTTACTTTGCAAAATTTTCAAATATCACCCTTAACTTTAACCTTTTATCAATTTAACCATTTACTAAATATAATAATAATTATAAGAAAATTGAATACTTTTATTTCATAAAATTCGGGGTCTTACAATCTCCCCTCCTTATGAAATTTCACCCTCAAAATTTACGTACCTGGTAGTTCAAAACGATGATAATACCTTGCTTTCTTTTCGGATTGTACCTTCCCAGTTATTTCCTTTGTATCATGATTTTGCCATTGTTCATCTCCTGTATTTTAGATATCATTCTATAATACTTCTTCAAAATAAAGGCTAATTGACATATCATAATTTGTCAACTTAAGTAAGAAAATTAAGATTAGGTAGGACACACACTAGCGAAGGATATTACTCATCTCTCCCCTCCTAGTTCTAATCTCGGATCTCCGCCAAAGACCATATCCCTAAGCTCTGATACCATTTATGACACCCCCAAAATAGGTATACATCACCCATTCTGAGTCGCCAGATATCACACTACAGAAATCAAATACAAACTTCATTTATATAACTGTTGAACTGTCGTGCAAGGTACGATAACACATAAGCTGTGAGTTTTAATACAAATATATGTAACTCTCATGGTGTCTTGACCACAACACCTTACAATGGTACTTTACATAAAAGTACAGTCAATAACTATTTTAGAAATTAAAATCTTTGGAAAATGCTCAAGGAAACCTTCGTATATGAGTGGCCATGCATCAAAGTTATGATAGATATCATATGACTCGAGAATTATCTTTGGTTGACCCTATAGACCCCAAAGAAAAATGAGAAGATTACTATCGTGTTTTTTTCAATGGTGAGTCTTCTCTTGACATATAATTATCTCAATTGTCTCCAATTGAGAATTATATTTCAACCAAACTCCAAGATTATATAGGTAGTGCTCATAGATATAATCAAAGAAGTGTGTATGCCACAACCACATCTTATGATAATACCTAATTAAGCTCATCATTAGACATCTTATATGATAGTGGCAAAACACCCTTCCAAAGTTAGATTCACCTCACCCTATTCGGTTCACCAAAATCAACGGTTAAAATGACGTATAAAATACGACACACTTATCTAAAATTCTCAATAAAATTATTTTCATACTATTTTAGGGGAAACCTCAACAGCTATAGACCATCGTTCTATTCTCCTGTTACCCCCGCTCAACCCAGCTACACTCTTATTACCTGAAAGAAATTGTGAAACAAAAGGGTGAGCACAACTAGCCCAGTAAAGAATATCATGACTAAAAAATTTAATTATCAATAGCCTTTGTCAGTAATAAATCAGAGATTTAGAACATATGGTAGATGATAAAACTTTTCAACCATAGTGGCAGCGGAACGAGCAATCCATTAGAAGAGTCAAATAGACCATAAAGTCTATTATCTTCTCCATGTTAAAAGTCCACCAACAATATTTTATCCCTATAACATCAATCAACAGTTCATGTCCACAATCATGTGAATAACTCATAATCATAATTGTGATTCTAAATTCCTCTTCGCACCCAGGACGAAGATAATTTTCATCACCTGTCTTTACCTGAAACATCAAAGATCGTGGTTATACTAAATCACAATTCATGTTCATAATCATACTAATAAATTCATCTTCGCACTACAGGCCAAAGATATTCATTAACATTTCATCTTTGCACTATAAGCCAAAGACATACAACTATATTTTAACCCCAAAATTCATACCATTTAATTCTCAACTTCGGTCGTTAACCATACATTCAACCTCTAATTTTACATCATTATTCGATATTAAAAATCACTAAAAACGCGGAATATTTAAAACTTTTATACATTTCCTTCTTTATTGCCCTAAATCGCAACCTTTACATTACATCTCTTCGATTCAAATTTATATCATGAATCATTTCAACAAAATGACTATACAAAGTCTTACATCATAAATAGATATCCATATACACCGGATATTTCAACTTACAATTCAACAATATGTTACATTCAAAATATTACATATATTTCTCATAAAACATAAGTAATCTTCGTGAATATAGATCTCTATAACTCACTTAGCACATATCCTTACCTTAATTCCTTGACCTACAAAAGTGGTTATTTGCAAGAGTGAGCTCGACAGCCCAACAAAATCTAACAGTTTTCATGCATCACATAACACATAATAATATGCTAAACATACATATCATAATAATTAAAGTAACATGGCATACATGCTTTTAATTCACATAGCACATATAAAGATTGAGTTCCTTACTCAATCCTCCTTATTTAACCAAAATAATGTAGTCATAAATTGACTTTAACATTTCATGATTTCAACATGTATAACATATCATGCAATTTAAAACAATTCATCAAGTCCACGTAGAAAATAGGAACCGAAAGACTTGCCTTGATCGTTGTTTACCAATAAATGTTTTTAAAATTACGCTTATCTCGCACTTCACGTGCCCTACACAATTATATAATCATACACATCAACTATTAGTCACATAACACCACATAGTAATTGTAATGTAAACTCTACTCCACATCTCATAATCTTTCCTATTAATTAGCACACAATGTTCAATTAGATTGTGTTAACTTTTCGACTTATATCTCACTATATTTCTTATTACCAAAACTCAAGTTCATTCAAGTGCTTAAGTCTTGCTAGGACTACTTATTGGTTTTATATTAAATCCATTCCATATCTTATAATATTCATTTCAATTGAATTGAAACACTTTTTAAGTTCATTAACACTGCACGACGTTTGACGTTCAATCGTCACACGCCCCGATTTGCTTCTCTCTCTTGTGTATGCTTACTATGCTTCTATAACTTATCTAATATATTATTTATTAATGTTAAGCATCATTATATTTACTAACATACATGTTTTATAACTTAGAATACATCATCTTTTATCATCAGAGCACTACACATGCATATGTGCATGCCTGACGCCTCCTCCGATTCCCCAGAAAAACACAACAGTCCTAAAGATGACCATTTTGACTATTGTTATAGACCTCAAATTGAAATACTTAAAGAACAAAAGTTGTAGGTCTATTCGTCCTCGTTCCGGATCATCTTGAATCACCTCAATCGGAGTTCAGTATGAAAAAGTTATGGCCATTTTACTACAGGAGGTCAAAAGCGTCTTCAAACTTGCATCAAGACTGCATGCCGAGAACTAGAAACGAGCTAACGAACTAATTGACATTGGGTGAATTTGGGCGCGAATTTCAGTCATTTGGGCGTGAATTTTTGGCATTGGACATGAATTTCTGGGGCAATGGCAAACTTGCGTAAGAGAATCCAACCATCGGAGAACAGTAACAACTAATTTAATCTCATTTAACATCGCTAACATCTAAATTAACATGCTAACTTATATAAATTACACATATACACACTACCCAACATGCATATACTAGTTTAAACCACTAAACAATAATTTTAGAAAACTTAAATCATTGTAAAACTTTGTTTTTAAAACCAAAACTCCATAATCGACGTTTGTTTACACATATGTTGAAACAGAACCTCAATATTACCAATTTGATTCCTTTGAACCATGTTCGCTTAATATCTTACTCAATTACATATACAAGTTTCAATTTTTTACAATTAGCATAATCACATACTAATTTTGTTATCCTACAAAACATGTTCATGTACATGTAATCATCAGAAAACCATTTTTCTTATTTTTGAACGTATTTGTAAACTATATAATCATATATATATGCTAGTTATTACCAAAACATATGGTTTCATCATCAATTAGTAAAACATATGGATTATAGACAATTTTCAGTAAACATATTATACCTCCTCGGTTGAGTGAATTTCAAAAACACAAAGACTAAGGAATTATACTATAAAAGATATATGTTAAGATTATAAAACATACCTTTTGTTGCTTTGAAATTACTTACTAACCATCGAGAAACGTTTTTGAAATTACGTAACCCTTTCTCTCAATTTTCTCTCGATACTTCTCTCTCAAACCTCTCTCTAATTCTCCTTCTTCTAAATTTTTTTTTTTTCTTCTTTAAGCTTAAGCCAAATGCATTATACGTAAACTAAAAAACTAAAAACGCACGTCTTATTAAAAACGTTTAAAACCGACACTACTAATGGCCTTATTAATTAAATTGATTTATCGCTTATAATTATTATTATATATTATTTATATATTATTTATTTAATTTATATTATTAATAAATCAAATTTAAAATCCAAAAGCCATAAGGCTCCATTTGGCAAAACTCTTTAAAATTAAAGACTTAATATATTTAAGCTTGTTTTGGCAAAATAAATTAAAACTACTTTAATTTATTTTAATAACCACTTATAATATAGTTATTTGTCACACTTCTTTTAATTAAGTTTTCATACTTAATCTAATTAATACCAATAACAATTTATCAATTAAATCATTAAATCACAAAACTCAATACAAATAATTACCCATCAAAAATGAAATATCAATATAATAATTCATTTAATCAATATAAACTCTCTAATTTAATTATTAAATTAAACTAGAACATTATCCCATAATTATTAATTTTTTTAACTCATTAATTATTTATTAAATAATTAATTAATCAAATCAAATCAAAAATCAAACAAACATTTATTCACGATAAATACATCCATTAAATATTTATATAATTCAATAAATATTTAAATATTATAATAAAAAAATCTGGATTGTTACATCATTTCTCTCCTTACAAGGATTTCATCCTCGTAATCACAACTCAAACCACTCATTCGTTATAATCTTCCCTACTTACAAAGATTCTCGTCCCCGTAATCGAAGACACAAATTTAAACAAATAACTCGAGTAATCTTTCATCATTTTATCTAAATATAGATTTTATATTTCCTACTACATTCATTACCTTAACAAATTTTAGGTTTCATTTCATAACTTTCACTTGAACTCAATATATTTCGAGTATTATATTCTTAACCCATTCATTTCCTTTTCTAAGAATCGTTATCATAAAACACTCTGGATATTACATTCACCCTTTCTTCTAAGAATTTCATCCTCAAAATTTTATTTATTAATCTTTATTCATTTAATCTATCAAAGTAGATTTTACGTCACTACTTCATTCATTCATTGGTTTCTATAACCACTTTCTTTCCACAAAGATCATTCTACAATTATTAACTTTTCTATTAAAAGTTTTACATTATTCTTTGATAACTCACATCCTTCTCACTTCAAAATCTCTTTTCTCACTTATTCAACATATTCATCATTCAAAGGTCGCATTCTACGATTTTACTTCTTTCTAAGGAATACTTTCCTTTTTCACTTCCATCTTGCGAATAACAAGAATCTTCCACAATTGTTCAATAATTGGGAAGTAGTATGAATAACTCAGAATTTAAAAGATTCCAAATCATGCCGAGGGTCATAAGACCGTGAACTCTTCTCTAGGTTTAATAGTGCTTCACCCCCTGGTTCTTCACACTTTAAACCCTCTTTCGCGTAATGTTTATCAATCACAAAGATCGAAACACCTCCACTGCATACATTAGGTGGCTAACCTATTGTTGTACCACTACGTCAGTCATGAACGTAGTGTTTTGTAACGACTATATGTGTTACGCCTGTATTTAGGGTGTTAAGCCCTTCGTATAAATGTATTGTGCACAAACATTTCAAGCGCAAAAGTATAAACTAAGCGCAACCTCTAATAAAAGAGTTGTTCATCTCGTAATTTAGAGTGCAAGCATTCAACCGAGGGTCTAATGACCACTTAACCATGTCCATGATTATAAGTAATCTTTCAACTTTAACTTTAACAATCATACGACTATAAGGACTCCAAGGTACTTAGGGATCAATCCTTCGTACATGTATTGTGCTCAAACATTTTCAATGAAAGTATAAACTAAGCGCAACCCCTAAATAATAGGGTTGTTCATCTCAGCTTTTCAACATCTGAATCCGCACCAAAACAATTTGGTTTGGCATAACTTCTCAAGAAACTCTTGAATTTCATGAACATCTTTCAATATTTGTCTAGCTGAATCAAATAGCATAGACCTCTACAACAATTCGGACATCAACCAAAATATACATATACATACATACATATGTATTCTCATATCTTAAAGAAATCTCAAAAATCTTTTTATGACGTCATGATACCGCACTGTATTTACAGTCCGTTGAGGATTCCATCATTTGGTGATTTTATCATACTACATCATACCATAGTGGGCTGACGATCCTTAGATCACATCCAACACTAAGTAATACTGCATTGATGACTCCATCATTTTTATCATCTTTGCACCAGGTTACATGATGCATTAATGATATAAAATACATTTTGATATATTGCAAATCATTTTTGTCTCAAGTCAAGCAATTAGCATAGATAGATACTAATAATAAAGATTGTTGTTAAAACTCATTGGTTCCATCATTTGATCCAATGTTTTTCAAGAAAATAAAAGTGTAAACATCAGCACGAAGTCAATAAATTTTGAAAGTCTAGCATAGCTAGTAGATTTAGAATACCTATGCTTCCACCATCAACTCCACTTTCTATAATGATCCATTGCTTAATAGGTCTATCTATTCCTATCATCCTCAATACTCCATTTACATTTATATATACCCAGTTCATCAAACTTACTACACACGTTATGAGTTCAGAACTTGCCACAATCATATGAGTTTAAGAACTTATCCTAGTCGTAACCATAAAGCGCGTCCATTCGCTGAGGGGTTCAAAAACATACCATATAATTATGAGTCACGAACCTACCATAAGTATGAGTTTTAAGAACTCGCACTTAACCTTATAATATTCTCTAACTATACTCTACCTATCTGTTATACACATGAGAAAAGAATCACCTTCTCAACAGGCATATAGCAAATAACACGACACAAACATTCCAATGATTATCAATGTGATAAACTGAGTGCAAGCACAAAACCCTCGCCCATACAAAGGTTTGTACAACTCAGCCATCACATGAGTCCTCAATTGAAATCCCACCTAACTCTATCTTGCTTATAACTTGCTCTTTGCTCGATACGAATTCCTCGTATCACATCATCTATAACTCCCCGTGAGTTATCTCGTACTATTTCATAGTACACCATCTTCATAGCATTAAGCTATAATCATTCAAACATTACATACCATCTTTCTTTTATAACTTAAACTGATCACGTCGTGATCTTATTCTATAATCATCTCTCTTAAAATTCTTTTTTTAACTCGTGATCGTTTTGTTTTACGATCCTCATTCTTTTCTTTTTCATCATTTACTTATATTATTCGTTATCTTGGCTTTTGGAGTTAGGAAACTCCCATTTCTTATCTTTATATCTCTTCAAGATTCTTCTTTGAATCTTCTTGTTTATATAACAATTCTTCCTTTAAGAATTTCTAACTTCATTTACATCGCTCAAAATTTCATTCGAGTTCTACACTTTCATCATACGTATCCATTTCTACACTTGGTACACATCGAGTCTCTAACAGTTTCAATATGGTACGCTGAGTGGTTTCCCACAAACAACCAACAAACTAGGTTCCGAGTTACTAGTTCGTATATACCTCCGCTCTATGAAGGAATCGTTTAGCCCAGATACCATACATCAACTACTAAAAGACAAATGCACCATACTTGAATATAACTCTCTATTCTTAACTTCTTTATCATTCTCTTTTATAGACATTGTCTATTTATTATCACCTTACATCCTTATTATTGGAGTTCAGTAACCCCACATTCATAATCCTTATAACTCATGAGATTCTTCTTCTTTGCAAGTTTTCCTTTCTTTATAAAATTTTTAATCCCTTATTGTTCAAACTCTATTTGAGCTTATTCATTCATTATCTTCACTTCTCTTCTCTAAGGTTATAGCCTACGGTACTCCTACCTAAGGTTTATAACCTATGGCTTTGATACCAATCGTAATCTAACCCAAAATTCATACCATTTAATTCTCGACTTCGATCATTAACTATACATTCAACCTCTAATTTTACATCATTATTCGATATTAAAAATCACTAAAAACGCGGAATATTTAAAACTTTTATACATTTCCTTCTTTATTGCCCTAAATCGCAACCTTTACATTACATCTCTTCGATTCAAATTTATATCATGAATCGTTACAATAAAATGACTATACAAAGTCTTACTTCATAAATAGATATCCATATACACCGGATATTTCAACTTACAATTCAACAACATGTTACATTCAAAATATTACATATATTTCTCATAAAACATAAGTAATCTTCATGAATATAGATCTCTATAACTCACTTAGCACATATCCTTACCTTAATTCCTGGACCTACAAAAGTGGTTATTTGCAAGAGTGAGCTCGACAGCCCAGCAAAATCTAACAGTTTTCATGCATCACATAACACATAATAATATGTTAAACATACATATCATAATAATTAAAGTAATACGGCATACATGCTTTTAATTCACATATAAATATAAAGATTGAGTTCCTTACTCAATCCTCCTTATTTAACCAAAATAATGCAGTCATAAATTGACTTTAACATTTCATGATTTCAACATGTATAACATATCATGCAATTTAAAACAGTTCATCAAGTCCACGTAGAAAATAGGAACCGAAAGACTTGCCTTCGATCGTTGTTTACCAATAACAGCTTTAACAACTTACGCTTATCTCGCACTTCACGCGTGCCCTACACAATTATATAATCATACACATCAACTATTAGTCACATAACAACACATAGTAATTGTAATGTAAACTCTACTCCACATCTCATAATCTTTCCTATTAATTAGCACACAATGTTCAATTAGATTGTGTTAACTTTTCAACTTATATCTCACTATATTTTCTTCATATTCAAGTTCATTCAAGTGCTTAAGTCTTGCTAGGACTACTTATTGGTTTTATATTAAATCCATTCCATATCTTATAATATTCATTTCAATTGAATTGAAACACTTTTTAAGTTCATTAACACTTGGCACGACGTTTCGACGTTCAATCGTCACACGCCCGATTTGCCTCTCTTGTGTATGCTTACTATGCTTCTATAACTTATCTAATATATTAATTATTAATGTTAAGCATCATTATATTTACTAACATACATGTTTTATAACTTAGGACATCATCTTTTATCGTCAGGAGCACTACACATGCATATGTGCATGCCCGACGCCCTCCCTCCGATTGACCCCGAAAACACAACAGTCCTAACGATGACCATTTTGACTATTGTTATAGACCTCAAATTGAAATACTTAAAGAACGAAAGTTTTAGGTCTATTCGTCCTCGTTCCGGATCATCTTGAATCACCTCAATCGGAGTTCGTATGAAACAGTTATGGTCATTTTACCACAGGAGGTCAAAATCGTCTGACGCAGAGATTTCTACATTCAAGGCCGGCTAAGGCTACATTAGCAGCGTGAAATTTATTGGGCGCAAATTTCAGTCTGGGGCGTGAAATTTCTGCATGAATTTCATTTGGTGCGCATTTAAACTTGAAGAACCCAACCATCGGAGAATGTAATAACTAATTTCATCTATTTAACACTGCTAACATCTAAATTAACATGCTAACTTATATAAATTACACATATACACACTACCCAACATGCATATACTAGTTTAAACCACTAAACAATAATTTTAGAAAACTTAAATCATTGTATGCACTGTTTTAAAAATCAAACTCCATAATCGACGTTTGTTTACACAGTGAACACTGTCATATTACCAATTTGATTCCTTTGAACCATGTTCTGCTTAATATCTTACTCAATTACATATACAAGTTTCAATTTTTTTTACAATTAGCATAATCACATACTAATTTTGTTATCCTACAAAACATGTTCATGTACATGTAATCACTATAAAACCATTTTTCTTATTTTTGAATGTATTTGTAAACTACAATCATATATATATGCTAGTTATTACCAAAACATATGGTTTCATCATCAATTAGTAAAACATATGGATTATAAACAATTTTCGTAAACATATTATACCTCAGTGAGTGAATTTCAAAAACACAGAGACTAAGGAATTATACTATAAAAGATATATGTTAAGATTATAAAACATAACTTTTGTTTCTTTGAAATTACTTGCTAACCACTGAGAAACGTTTTGGGATTACAGAACCCTTTCTCTCAATTTTCTCTGATATATTATTTATATTTTATTTATTTAATTTATATTATTAATAAATCAAATTTAAAAATCCAAAAGCCATAAGGCTCTGTTTGGCAAAACTCTTTAAAATTAAAGACTTAATATATTTATTTGTTGTTTTGAAAACTAAATTAAAACTACTTTAATTTATTTTAATAACTCCTTATAATATAGTTATTTGTCACACTTCTTTTAATTAAGTTTTCATACTTAATCTAATTAATACCAATAACAATTTATCAATTAAATCATTAAATCACAAAACTCAATACAAATAATTACCCATCAAAATGAAATATCAATATAATAATTCATTTAATCAATATAAACTCTCTAATTTAATTATTAAATTAAACTAGAACATTATCCCATAATTATTAATTTCTTTAACTCATTAATTATTTATTAAATAATTAATTAATCAAATCAAATCAAACAAACATTTATTCATGATAAATACATCCATTAAATATTTATATAATTCAATAAATATTTAAATATTATAATAAAAAAATCTGGATTGTTACACTCAGCTCAATACATCACTGAATTATCCATGCACTAAGGCCAAGGATATTTGTTAGTATCACATCCATAAATTATCCATGCACTACGAGCTAAAGATATTCATTAGTATTACGACCACGAATTATCCATACACTACGGGCTAAGGATATTCGTGTTTTCACCAATGGTCATGATCATGCCAAACAACAATTCATCTTTGCACCCTTGGCCGAAGAGAACGCATGGTTATGATCATACCAACATATGTCCATCAATGCACTACGGGCCAATGAAGACTTTTACCACATCATTTATAACATTACGGTCATGATTATACCGAATAATCCCTGGTCATAATCATACCAATCAACAGTCTATCTATGCACGTAAGCCACATATGACTTTCATTACAATATAAACACAAAGATGATGACAATGATATAAGCATTAATCAAACGAAATCAAGGATAAATATTAAAGACTTTAAATTTATCCAGAGTTTAAAAATATCTAAATTGTCAACATGATACAGCTTTGTGGAGTAAAATTCAAGAATAATATTCATGTATCAAAAATAATTTGAACATAAAAGAAATATATTTTTCGGGTGAATAGTACCATGTGAATAGTACCATATGAATAGTACTTCAGGAATAGTCCTCGTGAATAGTATCCCGACATGAAAAGTGTCCCAAATACCCGAGTGAATAATATTCGAGTGAATAGTAACCGGGTGAATAGTAACCTATGAATAGTACTCCGGCACAAAAAGTGCCCCGAATACATGAGTGAATAATATTCGAGTGAATAGTAACCCATAAATAGTAACTCATAAATAGTAACTCGTGAATAGTATTCCGACATAAAAAGATCAATAATTATCAAGAAAGCTCAGAATAATATTTTCATGAAAAGATATTGGATGAAGCGCAAATATCAAGGATATTCTACTAATTTTACGGAGTATAGAAGCAATACTTCAACAAAATGAGTGTAGAAGTAGGAATATGAAATGAAATAATATTACTTACATACTACAGAGTATGGAAGAAAATATTATTTCATTCGAATATTGAACGAAGATAATATCCCTACGAATACGAAAAATATTATCTCTTCTGAATATGAAATAAATAATACTCATTACCTCAAAAGAAGACTGGATACTGGAATAGTGAAGTAGCAGACTTCTCTTCTTCTTTCTCTCTATAGCTTCTCTCTCTATAATTGCTCTTGTGAGTCTTAGTTAATTGGTGAGAATGAAAGAAGAATGAGCTTCTATTTATAGAAAAATATAGTTTCGATAATTGCACGTTTTGGAGCTCGAAATATTACAGTATAATACTTTCATCTTTTCTTCTATTTTTAATTTAGTCCTACAAGTATTATCAAACTTGCACCACCTCCCCTAATAGTACATCATGTGAATCAATAGTTCTATAAATGTGAAAAAATAGTTATAGTATAGTACCTTCATCTATACCTCCATTTTTAATTTAGTCATGCAAGTATTATCAATCTTGCACCACCTCCCCTAAAAGTACATGCATGTGAATCAATAGTACATACATGTGAACAAATAGTTATAAGCATATGAATTAATAGCAATTATTTGCTCATTTATCCGATTGGTCAATATAACCTCCAGAAATCAATTATTATCGAAAACGTCCAAATTGTCAACATGATACTAATTTGTGGAGTAAAATTCAAGAATGCTCAGAAGAAAATTTCCATGAAAAGATACTGGATGAAGCGCAAATATCAAGGATATTCCACAAATTTCATGGAGTATAGAAGCAAAGCTTTAACCAACTACGATAATGTAATATATGAAATCGCAAATGGATTTTCGCCGCCATGCCAGTAATCCACGTGAGTATGATCATTTCCATAATTTAATAAGGAATGAATACGAAGGATCATTCATCATGCATGTGGTAATCCACATAGACAAAAGTTATTCCAATGAATAATAAAGAATGGAATAATGTAGGATTCACCATGCATGCAATATACAAAGATGCATGAAAGTTATTCCCAATGTAATAATAAATAATGGAACCGTGTCCCAGATAAACGCACGCATGAGGATATTCCGGCGAATAATAAATAATGGAACGGTCCCGCGTAAGCGCACGTACGTGATATTTCGACGAATAATAAATAATGGAACCAGTCCCGATAAACGCATGCATACAGGATGATATTCCGACGGAATAATAAAGAACTAAATATCGGAAGAATTTCACCATGTATGCAGACTTACATAAACAAAAGTTATTCCAGCAGTAATAATAAGAATGGAATAACAATAGAATTCACCGGTATGCGATAGACCAGACAGGTGATTATTCCAACAGAATAATAAAGAATGGAATAATGAAGAATTTCACCATGTATGCAGATACTTAGATAAATAGGTTATTCAACATAATAATAAAGAATGGAATAATGAAGTTCTCTTCATGAATCTGAAAGAAATAATACCCCTTACGAGTACAACAAATAATATCCCTTACGAGTACAACAAATAATATCCCTTACCTTAGAAAAACTGAATACTGGAGTAGTGAAGTAAGCGAGAATACTTTTCTTATTTTCTCAGAGTTTGGTGAATTCGTAAGAAATAATGAAGGAATGAGCTTCTATTTATAGGAGAATGGACTGAATAGTAACTAATTCATGAACAGTCCAGATTGATTTACTTTTAAACGGACGGTCCATATTGGTTTACTATTAAAACTTAAAGCAACGGTCCATACTGATTTACTATTAAAACTTTAAACCAGCGATCCATATTGATTACTATTAAAACTTTCCACCAGCGGTCCATATTGATTTACTATTATATCTTCAACCAACGATCCATATTGATTTACTATTATAACTTCAACCAATGGTCTGAAAAATTATCACATCTCCTCATGGAATAATATTGTACCCAAAAATGATTTGGACCGAAAAGAAATATATTTTTTGGGTGAATAGTATCCTATGAATAGTAGTTTGAGAATAGTACCCCGTGAATAGTATCCCGACATGAAAAGTGTCCCAAATATCCGAGTGAACAATACTAGAGTGAATAGTAATCGGGTGAATAGTAACCCGTGAATAGTACTCCGACACGAAAAGTGTCCCAAATACTCGAGTGAAAAATACTAGAGTGAATAGTAACCCGTGAATAGTACTTCGACACGAAAAGTGCCCCGAATACCTGCCCGATTGGGAAATATAACCTCCAGACATCAATTATTATCGAAACAAATGTCTATTTCCACTAACACAAATAATTTCAACACAATGGAACTATAAAATTCATCTTTAATCAACACGAACTTATTCATCATTAATATTATAACTCACAATATTTAACAACCAGATCGTTCCCAGGAAAGAGGGGGATTTCTGATAAGGATTTCTCTTTATTGGCGCGCAATTAGGTGACCAAACCTCTCCTTGACAGAACTTCTAGACATTGTCAATATTGCAAATAATAATATTAATAACTCTGTCATCACAATTATTGATTTAATAATATATAAAATATCGACAATAATTGAATAAAATAACGTGAGATACTATGCAATAATTACTGTAGCAATAATTGAACAAAATTGAGTGACTTCTCATGTAACATTCAATAATCAATACCGTGTGCTACTATGCAACCACACGTATTACTGTACTTTTACTACCGGGTAGTTCAACAGTTTTAACGGTAACACTTTCGCAGTTATTTTTATAAAAAGATAATTCTGTCGTTTTCTTACTACGACAATACTTCCGTTGTGGGGTCCACCAATGATTGTGTCATCGTACGAATATTCCCTGTTAAAACTATAACAACTTGCATAATTTGCAAAATTTATAAATACTACCCACAACTATAACATTATATCAAATCCACACCATAATATAAAAAAAAATCGAGAAATTTAAATCTTTATTTATAAAATTTGGGGTCTCACATACACTGTTTTCACTGTGAGTTAGATCAGTTACTAATTCGTATATAAATCCTGCTCTCTGAAGGAATCGTTTAGCCCAGCTCTTATCCATCAACCATTAAAGGGTACGGTTGCACTGCCTTAGCCTTGATACCTACTCGTACATATACTCAAGGAATTGGTGATTATCAAATATATTTAATGTCACCAACTTACTATGATAAAATAATTTCACATAAATTATTTAATATCGATAGATAAATTTCTATCCATTTTCTTTACTTCAAATAACTCGCCTCTTCAATAAATAACAAATATATAATAATAATATATTTATTAAACACGGAAATCACTTATTGCATAGTTTATATTACCTCATTCAACACAATACCACATACCTCACACTATATATATATATATATATATATATATATATATATATATATTCTTATTCGAACCCTTCTCATGCCTTAAGAATTTTATTTACTAAATTCTTATTTTAATAAATTCTGAAATTCTCGGGTTCTTAAAATTACAGGGACGTCCTCTTACACTTATTGCTTAAATTTTACAATGAGGACATTGTAATTGTTTAGTTTGGGGGAGTTAGTTTAATTTTGTTATGTTTGCATGTTTAATTTAGTTGTTATAGTGTTGCATAAGTTGTTGTCATGTTTAGATTATTATATGTTTGCATTCATGTAATGTAATAGTTGCATAGTAGTGTAGGTTTATAAATAGTTTTTATTAGTTCTTAATTCTGTTATGTTTACTCCATAAAAAAAACAAGAAAAATATATTTAAAAAATCACAAAAAGTTTTAGTTAAGTACTGTGTTGTTTTCATGAGTCCAGCGGGTTGATATGTTACAGTCTATTTTTTCCGATGATGAGACTGACTTCGAGTAGACAAGTATAGTACCGACTATTAGAACTTTGATGTGATTTTCTATTATGAATTGGATCTTTTCCTGTTTGAAACTGGTATAATAAGGTTAGCACAATACTAACAACTATGCTGATTGATTTAGTTCAAATTGATACATAAAGGACTTCTAAAGGATAATGCTAGTTTGAATAAAAGAATGACAAGGATAGCTAGTGGAGGCGAAAGTTAGGCAAGAACCAAAGTTTGGGGGGAAATTTGGGGTATATAAGCTTCATAAAAAAATATATAAAAAATAAACATCGTGGCATGCTTGTCTAGTTTTGTGGCCTTTGTTACTTGAGTAAGTAAGCCCGAGGGGATTGTCTTTACACCTTGCGCCCTAAGGTCTTAATGGTCTGGGAGTCGTTGGTCGAAAGCTCGTTAAGGTAACATTGAAAAGCCTAAGGGAATAAGACATTGCATAGATATGTGTATAAAAATATATATGAATAAAACGGGAATTAAGAGCAAAAAGCCCCCCGTAAATGAAAAATAAAGCATAAGTACCCTATTTGGACCCTTGATAGTGGTAATTGTTTGATTTTAGTTGAATCCTGACAGTTTTTGACATTCTTGAATTTACGTTGTATGATGCCTTCATAAAGACTTGTTATGTATTGAATTTGAATTTGCATTAGTTAACATGGGTGTTGAGCACACACACACTCTATCAGTGATTACAGTTTAAGATTTGATGATTGATAGGAATTTACTGATTGGTTTTGATATGAAGTATTGTCATGTTTACTAGATTTCTCTGAGGTCGGTTGAATAGACTTGTTTCTATCACTATTGCTGGATTCATAGGCATATAGACTAGTTGCATTACATTGCATTTCATAGCATTTTTGTTTTGTTTTGTGCTCGAGGACTAGCACAGATTTAAGTTTGGGGGAGTCTGATGAGTGGGTTTATACCTATGAATCGGCCTCTAATTCGAGCTTAAATTGTGTTAATTTATTATTTTTGTGATTCCTTTTACTTTTTTATGTTATTTTATGTGAGACCCCGAATTTTATGAAATAAAAGTATTCAATTTTTCTATTTTGGTAAATAGTTAAATTGATAAAAGTTTAAAGTTAAGGGTAATATGTGAATTTTTTTTTTTTTGCAAAGTAAGCAAATTGATATAAAATATTCGTTGTGTCGGGGAATATTCGATTAGTCGGGGAATATTCTTTTTGTCGGGGAATATCCATACGATGGTACAATCATTGGTGGACCCCACAACAGAATTATTGTCGGATTAAAAAAAGGACAAAAATATTTTTATGAAAATAATGGCGGAAATTTTACCGTTAACTATTGAAACACCCGGTGTTAAAAGTAAATGATGATGCTCTACTGCAGTTGCATAGTAGCACTGCAGTATTGATTATTGATGCTTACGTGAGAAGTCACTCGATTTTGTTTTATTAGTATTATTAATGTAATAAAATGAAAATCTTTTATATAAAATAGAATACTTTTTATAAAGTTTATACATTTTATTAGAAAATAATTAGAATATATTATATTTTATTATTCATAGTATTTGTATAGTGCTGCATAGTGTTTGCATAGTAAAATCTTTTTATATAAAATGTAAAACTTTTATAAAGTTATTCGTTTTATTAGATTATAAATAGAATATATTATATTTTATTGTAAACAAACTGGACCGAATCCATTTAAAGTAAATCAATCTGGACCGTTCATGAATTAGTTCTTACGCAGATCCATTCTTCTATAAATAAGCTCATTCCTTCATTATTTCTTACGAATTCTTTGAAACTCTAGAGAGAAACTATAGAGAGAGTTCTTCTTCTATAATCTTGGCGTATTTCTTTAGAGTTTAAGAAAGCTTTGGCGTAGTGCAAGTTTTCTTCAAGTATATATCTCGCCTCTACTAGTGAATACTTTTCTTTTTAAGGTAGGGATATAATTGTTGTACTCGTAAAGGATATTATTATTATTATAGTAAGGGGTATTATTTCGTTCGTATTCATGAAGAGAACTTCTATTATTCCATTCTTTATTATTATGTTAGAATAACTCCGCCTACATGCAATAATCGCATACGTGGTGAAATTCTTCAATTATTTCATTCTTTATTATTATGTTGGAATAACTTTATACATGCAATAATCGCATACATGGTGAAATTCTTCTATTATTCCATTCTTTATTATTCTCGCCGGAATATCACTGTGCGCATGCGCTTACGCATGACTCGGGTTCCATTATTTATTATTTTATTGAAATAACTGCATGCGATTACATTGCATACGGTGAATTCTTACATTATTCCATTATTTATTATTCATTTGGAATATCACATGCGTGCGTTACGCATGACACGGTTCCATTCTTTATTATTCTATTGAAATAACATGTACATGTAGATTCTGCATGCATGGTAAATGATCATTCGTATTCATACGAATAGTATTTTCATTAAAGGGGTTTCGCGAGGCGATTCGTAATTTTTTCCGACCCTCAAAAATTGCGGAAAAATTTGAAATGATAATTTGATGAGTTTTCTAGATTGTGTCCAAAAATGGCGATTTTTGAATGTATAGATTAAGAGTTATGGATTTTATGGGAAAAGACTATTTTAAAAGTAAACCCTTATGACTCTTGTGGTTAACTCCAAAATTGGTGAAATTTTTATTGGGAGTACATGTATATAACAGAGTATACCCTGTAAATTTCGGAATTTTGGACAAAAGTACAATTTATGATAAATGTCTAAATATTAAAGCAGTTTTAGCCATATGAAAAATAGTAAATGAATTTTAAAAATTCGAGAAAATATATGTTCAAGATGGGACTATATTATGCTAAATTCCAGAAAAGAAATATTTTTGGGACTGATTTGGTATTTTTCATGAAAATGAACTAGTTATGAGTAAATGCATTAAATATGTTTTGTGAAGTAATAAAATTGGAAAATAGGATTTTATGGCTTGAGAATCCTATATAGGGTATATGCAGATTTTTGATGAGGAATTTGATTATTGATGATGAAATCTTATGAGTATGGAATTTTTGAATGATTAAATGCATTATTTGATAAAGTGTAAACAATTGAAATAAATTATTTATAAGTTTAAGAAATGATTAAAATATTGTTATAATATTAATGATATTAGATTATGAGATTATTAAGTGATTGATAACATTTGGTTATTATTGAACACTGAATAAATTGTATTATAAATGTTTAATATTTATCATTTATCTCATTTGATTGATTCTTATATCATTGCATCATCCTCATGCTTATATTGTGTTGAAAGTCATCTTTGGTAGTAGTGCGTAGATGGACTTGGTATGATTATGACCGAGGATTATTCGGTATAATCATAGTAGTAATGTTACAAATGATGTGGAAAAAAAGTCTCATTTGGCGTAGGTGCATTGATGGGCGAGTTTTTGGTATGATTATGGCTATGGATTCTCTTGACTAAGGGTGCAAAGATGAATTGTTTTATGGCATGATCATGAATAGTTGATGAAAACACGATTATCTTTAGCCGTGAGTGCATGGATAATTCGTGGTCGTGATATTAACGAATATACTTAGCCGTAGGCATGGATAATTGAGGTGATATGGATTGATTATCGAAATTTGGGTCTCGGTGATGAAATATAAATTCATGGATGTGATATTAACGAATATCCTTGGCCGTAGTGCAGGGGTGATTCGATGATGTGGATTATTTATTAAGTTGAGTCTCTGCGATAAAATATTTATTATACACTTTTAATTCGTAGAAGATAGTAGATATCATGATCTACTTGACTCTTCTAAAATACAGTTGTATGTCTTTGGCATGTAGTGCAAAGATGAATTGTTAATGAATATCTTTGGTCGTAGTGCAAAGATGAATTTATTAGTATGATTATGAGCAAGAATTCTGATTTGGTATAACCATGTTTTTTGATGTTTCAGGTGAAGATAGGTGATGAAAATTATCTTTGTCCTGGTTGCGAAGAGGAATTTAGAACCACAATTATGATTATGAGTTATTCATATGATTGTGGACAAGAACTGTTGATTTATTTTACATGGATAATGTAACATTCCAGAATTTTAAAGTGTAATATTAAATATTTATTAATTTATATAAGTATTTAATGGATATATTTATTGTTGAATAAATAATTGTTCAATTTGAGTTGATGTGGTTTAGTTAATTATTTGTTGAATAAATAATTAAATATTAAATATTAAATATTTATTTATAATATTAAATATTTATTGAATTATATAAGTATTTAATGGCAATTTGAGTTGATGTGGTTTAGTTAATTATTTGTGTGATAAATAATTAAGGAGCTAAAAAATTATTTGTTATGAGGTTATATACTAATTTAATTTAATAATTAAGTTAGAGAACTAATAATGATTAAATGAATTATAATATTCTAATTGGAATTTGTGATTTAAAATAAAGTGTTAGTTGATTAAATAAAATTATAATTATAAAGAAATTATAGTTTTGTGATAATGATTTATGTGTTAAAGTAATTTAATAGATTAATATTTTAATTGATTAATTAATTAAATAGAAGTGTGACTAATAACCTTGCTATAAAGGAGTTATTAAAATAAATTAAAGGACTTTAATTTAGTTTTGGCCAAACAAGTCTTAATGCATATTAAGTCTTTAATCTAATAGTGTTTTATCAAACAAGGTATAAGGATTAATCCATTTGTTTTAGTTAGATTTGCCAAACAAGGTATAAGGGTTAATGAGTTATTTTTATTAGGTTAACCAAACAAGCCTTATGGCTTTTGATTTTCAAAACTTATATAACTGATATCATTATATCTAGAGTTATATTATATAATTATTAATATATACGTTATATTTTATTACGTAAGTTAGAGTTGAGTTGGGAGAAAAGCTCAGTTGAAGAAACAAAGAGAAAACAAGAGAGAATTGAGAAAAACTCTAGAGAGTGAGAGATTTCTAACAGGTTTGAGAAAGGAATTGGAGAAAAGAAATTGATAATCAAAAGTAGCCATCATCTTCTTAATCAAAGGTAGGAGCTTAACCTTTTTTTTTTAAGTTTAGTTTTCCTGTTCCCACAAAGTTCTCTGTGATATTTTTATAAAAGATAAATTGTTGTTATGTATATAGTTTTGTATGATTATTGATTATAAGGTTATCTCATGAGTTTATACATGATTATAGAGAAATTAATTCATGTATGTATGTGTTTTATGAAGAAAATATATTACAGAGTGTTCATATGAAAAATATATGAGTATGGCTTAGTTTAAAATGAAATTAAGGTTTGATTAATTGTTAAAATATATAAATTGATTATTGGAATTGATAGGGTATGTATAATCATAACTATGGTGTTTTGAATTTACTGTTTTGGTTGAAAAACAAAATCACAGTGTTGATTTTCATTGAAAACATCAAAAATGGAGCTTTTGCCAAAAATATTGAAATTGGGTGTTATAAATTTGATGTTTAATTTATTTTATGTGTAGAATCATGTTAGAAGTCTTCATAATATGTTTATATAAAGTCTATATGTGTATTACATGTTAATCAGTCTATTAGATTCGAGCTTTTAGGCCAATTTGGCTTTTGTTCATCTTGTTCATAGAAGCTTGGTGCCCAGATTTCGAGTCTCAGTACTGTAGTACGCTTTCAAAGATATAAATATCGCAACAGATGCTGCCGCCACGCCGCAACGCCAACCAATGGCTTGTGACGATGGCTTTGTGACATGTATGCTCTGACTCATTGCCAGCAATACGAACATGATGTAAAGCTTGATGTGGTATGCATGAAGTATGAAGTTAGCGAGAATGGTCAGCGGTTTTAGTTTATTACACGAACTTTGAAAATAAATGTTATGTGTTAATAATAGGAATGTTAAATGATGATTTCAGTAGTATTAAGCTATGAATGAACATGCTATCAAGTGTTACCTATTTGTAACATAGTTTATTATGTGAAAGGGTAATTTAAACTATATGATGTATATATTTGTTTATATAAATATACAATGTTGGTAATGACTAACTATGTCAATATGGCATATGTATAGGGTATTGATTCAAGTTGTAAGGCTTAGCTTGTGCTAAAGGCAAGTTTTCTAACTCTATTTTATAATTGAACAAGTTTTCTAACTCTATTTTATAATTGAGCAAGTTCTCTAACTCAAAACTTCATTGTGTGAGTTTAATTTCATTTGGTACATTATTGTTTTCAAATTCAATTACAATTGTTGTAAGTTGCTACCTCTACACTTTCGTAGAGCTAGGTTGCCTATTATTGAGTAAGTCATTGTATCTAGTTGCTCATGACGATACAAGTATCCCAAATCTTATAGTTTAATCTTGAGCAAGTTTTCTAATCTATTATCTTGTTAATTCAATTCATTGTTTTTCAATTCGATTACAATATAATGATGTAAGTTATTTGGAGCAAGTTATTCTTGTATTTAACTTGTTGTTTAGCATGCACCACTATATATGCTATGCATGCTTATTATTCAATTCTAATTAACCTTGGCTTAGTGTTGTTCAAGCAAGGTATGCTATAGTTATTCAAATTGTATGCTATTAGATTATTCCTAATGCATGACTTTAGTTTACTATGATTGATTCAATCACGATTATTCTATAGTATAGTGTTATTGGTCTTATTCAACTACTCCTTAGTTGATGTTCGTTAAATTCCAAATTTCCTTAAAAGCTTATCCAAACCAAACTTCCTTTGGTGCGGACTTATACTTTAAATACTAAGATGAACAACTCTTTTAATAGAGGTTTACGCTTAGCGTTGAAATGGTTGTGCACAATACATTGTACGAAGGGTTGATCCCCCTAAGTACGTGGAGTCCTTATAGTCTTATGACTGTTAAAGTTGCTACCTCTACACTTTCGTAGAGCTAGGTTGCCTATTATTGAGTAAGTCATTGTATCTAGTTGCTCATGACGATACAAGTATCCCAAATCTTATAGTTTAATCTTGAGCAAGTTTTCTAATCTATTATCTTGTTAATTCAATTACTGTTTTCAATTCGATTACAATATAATGATGTAAGTTATTTGGAGCAAGTTATTCTTGTATTTAACTTGTTGTTTAGCATGCACCACTATATATGTTATGCATGCTTATTATTCAATTCTAATTAACCTTGGCTTAGTGTTGTTCAAGCAAGGTATGCTATAGTTATTCAAATTGTATGCTATTAGATTATTCCTAATGCATGACTTTAGTTTACTATGATTGATTTAATCACGATTATTCTATAGTATAGTGTTATTGGTCTTATTCAACTACTCCTTAGTTGATGTTCGTTAAATTCCAAATTTTCTTGAAAGCTTATCCAAACCAAACTTCCTTTGGTGCGGACTTATACTTTAAATACTAAGATGAACAACTCTTTTAATAGAGGTTTACGCTTAGCGTTGAAATGGTTGTGCACAATACATTGTCGAAGGGTTGATCCCCCTAAAATGCGTGGAGTCCTTATAGTCTTATATTTGTTAAAGTTAAAGTTGAAAGATTACTTATAACTGTGGACATGATTCGTGGTCATTAGACCCTCAATAATATATTTCAGAAAGTTAATAGAATATATTGTTCAGTTCTATTGAGCTTAATATTGGCAATTGATGTAAAAGTTTAAAGATTTACTTATTGTTATTTCAAGTGGGCCTTGTTTGCTCACTCTCGCACTGTAAAATTTCTTACTGACTAAAGTTGAAAGCGGTGACGATACCTAGCACCAGTAAGAAGGAAAAAAGAAAGATGAACAAATCATCAAGACTTGTAATAGATTTGATAGTTTTATTATCGGACTTTGGTTTAAAGATTGTAATGAAGTTTATTTAATTTTCGCATTTGAATGATTGTTGTTAAAGGTTAGATAACTTTGGGAGATTTTATTTAAATTTAATCAGTGTGGGTGAGGTTTTATTATTTAATTTTATTATAATTGGGTAGTTATAGATGAATGTTTTGATTAAGTGAACACCAAATCTTGAGAAAATGAAGTACCAGGATTTGGGGGTGTCACAGATAAAACATTATTGGTGGACTTTTAACATAGAGAAGATAATAGACCTTATGGTCTATTTGACTCTTCTAATGGATTGCTCGTTCATTGTGCAACTATGGTTGAAAAGTTTTATCATCTACCATATGTTCTAAATCTCTGATTTATTATTGATGGAAGCTATTGATAATTTAATTATCTTTAGTCATGATATTCTTTATTGGGTTAGTTGTGCTCACCCTTTCTCGCTTCACAATTCCTTTCGTGTAATAAGAGTGTTCTTAGTAAGAGTGTTCTCAGAAAGTCGAGGGGGGGATAAGGGGAATAGAATGGTGGTCTCTAGTATGGAGGTTCTCCCTAAACAATATAAAAAGTTTGTTGTATTCTATACATCATTTAGTAGTTATATTTGGTGAATCAAATAGGGTAAGACGAACCCAACTTTGGAAGGGTGTTTTGCCACTATCATACAAGATGTCTAATGACATATAATCTCGTGTTATCATAAGAGCGGGGTGGTCATGCGCATCCACTTCTTTGAGTATATCTACGGGCACTACCTATATGATCTTGGAGTTTATTTGAAATATAATATTCACTTGGAGCGGTGGAGATAATTATATGTCGAGAGAAGACTCACCATTGGAAAGAAGATAATAGTAATCTTTTCGTTTTTCTTTTGGGGTCTATTAGGTCAACCAAGGATAATTACGTGGACATATAATATCTATTATAACCTGTACGCATGGCCTCCCATGTATACGAAGGTTTCTTGAGCACTTTCCAAAGATTTTAATTTTTAAAAGCAGTTTTGACTATACTTTTATGTAAAGTACCATTGTAAGGTTGTGGTCGAGGTACCATGAGAGTTACATACATTTGTATTAAAACTCACAGTTAACTGTGGTCGTATTCTATACGACAATTCAACAGTTGTATAAATAAAGTTATATTTAAATTTTGTACCATGTATTTGGCGACTCATAATGGGTGATGTATACCTAATTTTGGGGGCGTCACATTTTATGTTTAGGTGTGGTGGCGTAGCGTGTGTAGGCTTAAAAGGTGGTTTCGTGGCAAAACTTGGCAAGAAAAGGAGCTAATTAAAATGGACTTCTGCAGATTAACCCCCCGTCGGGGCAAACTTTATACATACAAAACCCCTCTACCGGGGCGGGGGTACGGAAAAAGCAAAGACTCCTAACTGAACTGTAATGTTGCATAGGCGTGAAGGAAGGAGGTTGGCATAGTTTGGAACTGTATTGGGCGTCAAAGATGGTCAGAATACGTGTCTTAGGTGGTATATTAACAAGAAACAACAAGGGAGATAAGATCGAACAATCAATTAGCAATTCTAAGCCCTAATTTTGAGAAAACTCATTGGAGGAAGGATTGAAGGTCTAAGTCACGAGAATTACAGATTGAAGCTAAGGAGAAGGGTGGTTTTGTATCATTCAACTTCTTTAATTTAATTTTTATAATTGGGATGATAATTACTTTGATGATTTCCATTTTTATTTCATTCGTGATGAACTAATTTACTTATTAGGCTTATGACGGATCTTTATGGCGAAACAATGATTATGTAGCCTTGAATTTCAGTTTAATAATCTATCATTCAGTTTATCTATTGTGATTTGTGCTTTAATTTATATATTGCTTGATCACCAATTCTGTGTGGATTTATATGGACTCGAGAGACGATATATGAATATAGACCTAGTCACTATAGCATGTGTTCTTGAATTCTATAATTGAATGTAATCTTGATGAATGTTAGAGTAGAGATATGCTTAACGTCGCATGTAATTGGGTAGAGAACTTGAACTTAAACCTTATTTGGTTGTAATTCACATAGAGATATAGTGAATTAGTGGATTAAGGTGTTTAGCTTAATTCTATCTAATTTGTGGATTTAAGTTAATATGGTATTAGTGCATTGAGAGATGGCTAGTTCTACTTGAGTGTTCTTGATTAATAAACTAAGATAGTGAATTGAATTGAAATAGGGTGTAGTAATCAGAGTGATACTTAAAGTGAAGTTGTAAGCCTAATTCTCTATTATTTGCTTGAAATTATAGTTTTTAGTTTTGTTGATTGCTTGGTATTTTCATGTTTTTAGTTTTTAATAGTTATAATAATTGAATTGGATAGTTTAATAAAATTTGGATTAATATAAAGCTGATAATTGTTAGGATTAATTTCATACTAGTCTATGTGGGAACGATACTTGACTTATCATTATATTACTTGTTGAGCACGTGCATTTGCGTGTGAGCGTAATTAGATTTCGACCAATACCAAGAAAAATGAGGATGCTAAATGAACAAAATGGAAAGAAGACCTATTGGTAAATGGCGTAGACATCCTCTAAAGTAAGGATGAATTTCCCCCAAGCTATGATAAGTGTGCAGGTAGAGGAGCACCTGTGGGAAAGTAGTAAGGTAAGATGTTTTGATGGATATGAAAATCCTTATATAATTGGATGCAACGCAAAATACCGGCCTCCTCGAGCATCTTTACATGACCAGGATTTCCAAGAATCTCGTCAGTGCAATGCTGCCATCCTTGGAGGCGATTCCATGAATCAGACAGGAAGCGAACATGCCTGAAAGGGTATTCCTGCTTCTTGATACACATGCGGGGGATTTAATCAGAACATGAGAAACTGTCCCGAATTTTGTAAGTCGCAGTGCATAGAAATAGATCTTCTTTGTCAGGTAGAGGAAAAGCTGAAGGATCATAGTTCACTTGTTCCCAAAAGACAACAAAGGGCCCATATAAACGAGCTATGCTCCATTCACTAAATAAGGGGATCTTCTTAGCGATTTTTGGGTACGCGGAACACTCTTCAGAATTGGCCTACAACAAAGGGGACTTGACATGAGAATTTCATGAAATAAGAAAAGAAAGTGGAAATCATTCAAAATTAAATGCTTACCACGGTAAAAGAGAAATGATGAACCCTGAGCAAACAAGGCCGCCTTTAAAAAAATCTCCCTTTGACAATATCCGACAAAAAAATAATAATCTAAAACTCAAATGAGAAGACTTAGCCCAGAAAAGAAATATTAAGAAAACCTGAAAAGGTAAAGGAACAAAGTCAGCAAAAGACGAAAACCCCCTAGGGTTCGACCAGCCTAAATTTCGCCCCCCTAAAGTTTGACCACTTATAGTTCGATTACCTAGGGAGGTCCTATTACGACACCTTGCTTTCTTTCTTGGTTCATTGTTTGATTGATTGGAACAAAGTGACACTTTGAGTTCCCCGAAAGTATAAGTATTTCTTTAACATCCGAGAGAAAATTGAAAAAAAAGTGTGGCATTTATTTAAGAATAATTAGAGAAAAACCAAAAGTATGTTAATGTGAGATGACCAAAAAAGAGAGAGAGAGAGACTACAATCATTTAAAAAAAATAAATGAACTAATAACAAAAAATTAACCAAACAAAAAACCAACGGAACCATAAAATTATGATATAGTTAAATAGTCGTTCTGTTCTTAAAAGATTGTCGTTTTAGAAGAAAAAATTTGTTCTAAAAAGTTTGTCGTTTACAACTTTTAAGTAGAATAAATTATTTACTTTCCTATATTACCCCTATCTTCTTTCATTGTCCCAAGAAATTCTCTCCTTTAGTATTAATAGTTTTCAACTTTCCATAAAGGAGTAGTGATGGAATTTCAAATAAATTTTACTTGATAAATGATACTTTCTTAATTTATGTGCTAAAATCTTAAACGACAATCTTTTAGGAACGGAAGTAGTACAATATTACGGTAGTATATGTATAATTTGGAACGGAATGGAAGGAGTATATATTTTTGATAACTCCACGCCACACATCGAACCAAGTTCCTCCTAATCGAAGCAAGATTCGACAGAATCACAGAAGTTCCTAACTCCGTAATATCTCTCTTTCTCTGTCTCCCTCTCCAAACGTCCGGTGAAACTTTCTCTCTCTACATTCTGCAAGTTACGGGCGGAAATTGGCCGATGGCCGCACCTAGAACTCGCTCCGGACGATCCACTCCCCTCCGCGACTCGGACACTCGACTCACTGAGTTGGAGAAGATTGAAGGTGCCGGAAGCTGGGATGCCCTTGAATGGACCAAAGTTGAAGTAATACCATTATATTTTCACTTTTCCTCCCTTCAATTGAATTCAACTCAATTGTAATTGATTTTGTTTCACATTGTGCAATTTTCAGCCTGTTTCAAGGTCTGTTCCCTATGCCGTATTGGATTTTTTGCTCGAAGGCGAACAAGTAATTGTTGAGGTGCGTTTATACAAGTTTTATTTATCCTTTCGTTTTTTCCAAGTTTTGTAGAATATTGGTATCGATTGATAGTTGGATAAAACTGATATAGATATGCATTTTATCAAGATTTTGTGCCAACTAATTTATCATCATAAATTTGGCATCAAATTTATGTTCAGCATGATTTTATTGCATACTGTTCAAGTAATTGTATACAGTGAAGCATATAAATTTTGTTGTATTCTCAAAACATATGTAAATATATCTATTTGGATAGCAAGGATTGTGTTTTTTGAATTTTGTAGCGTCCCATGATTATGCGGAATAGAAATCAGAATTTTGAATTTACAGCTTAAAAAAGTATTTCCCCTCCTTGTAACACTTACCAAAGAAATCAAAATAGAAGGAGGTGTAGAAGCTGAGAGGAGTAAGAATGATGAAAGAAGAGAATTCGAATAAGTAATAGGGTATATTTTATCATCATGCCTTACATTCTTTATAAAGAAGCTCATGGAATTGATATGGGACTATTCCTACATCCATACAAAACAGATAGATCTGTTATAACAGAATTATTTTCTGAAATAAACTCTAACAAACTGGATGAGTTTGTATAAATTAGGTAACTAGCTTGGTCCTAAATGATGCCATCGACTTTAACAACTTCAATATTGAAATGGTCACTATCTTTTTTTTCTATGTCGTGGCACCCAATTACACTTTTACTATTTCTCTGTTTCTGTAGGAATTTCTTATTATCTTTCGTCTCTTGTCCTATTGTGTTAGTGTCTTACTTGGTAAATACCCTAGCAAAAAACAAACAAACTACCTCTGAACATTTACAGCTTAATGCAGATGTATGTACATAATTGCTGATTGTTGATTAGCGGATTGCATTTAATACTCGTAATATGCTCAAAAAGTAAACTACATAAAGATCAATATCAGGGAGAGTCGATTGATTCTGGTGGGGGAGGTAGATAAAAAAAATTGGGTTGCCATGTGATTTTTTTTTGCCGTGTTCATATTTTGGTTTACCATTTCGTGCTAGGCATAAGGCGAATGGTAGTTTAGATCTAGTGGTGGGGGTGATTTGAGAGGAGATTAGCGGGTTGGAAGCACTACTATCTTTTGAAACAGGGTAGTGTGGTTATAATAAGATCAACCTGTCTGTTGCTCTGATTCAACTTTCTGCATCTGCTAGACGAAGGTTGGAGAATCTTGTTTAGGATTTTTTATGGAAAGGGAATGATTAAGGACAGGAAGTACAATTTTGTTAGTTGGGAGAAATCTTTGTGCTGCAAGAGAATGGTGATTTTTGGGGTCAAGGGAGTTTGGTTCTTTAATAAAGTCCTTCAACGGAGTTTGGTTGTGTAGCATTTTCTTTCCGATGAACATCGATTCTGGAAGAGATTGATGGTACATTGATTTGGATTGGAACAGGAGTGCAAATCACTAAAACACCATATGAGGTATGTTTGTGGAAAGGTATTGTTCATGGCTAATATATATTTATTTTCTTGGGGGAATTTCCAAAGGATTCAATTCTGGCAAGAAACTTGGACTGGTGAAGAGCCTTTTTACTTTATTTTTTGAACCTTTTTGGCGTTGCGGTTGATAGGAAAGCGGTACCGCTGATTATATGACCATTGTGAAAGAATGTATGTCGTGACAACCCGTGTTTAGAAGGCTTCTCCAAGACTGGGAGCTAGAGGAGGTGAATATTTTGTTCTCTTTTGGTAAAGTTTGAGCCGATTCAAGATGCATGTGAATTGTGATTCGGGGTTGATTCCTCATAGGAGTGGGAGGTTCTCCTTGATATCTTACTATGAGGTGTTGCAAGGACGTGGGGGTTGTTTACCTAGAAAATACATATGGTGTGCGAGTCTCGAGAAGGTTGCATTTTTCTCTTGGCGGCAGAGCTAATTTGACAGATTTATGTGCAAGACTGATCAAGAATCGACAAATCATTTGGTTATCCATTATGAATTTGATATAGTGCTTTGGGTGATACTATGTATTCTGTTTGGCGTGCCATTGCTGATGCCAGGATCGGTCCGAACCTTATTTGAAGCTTGGAGGGGAGCTAGATTGTTGAAGTTGAAATGTAATAGAAAATATTGGGATATTGTGCCTCATTGTCTGTGGTGGTACGTTTGAAAGGAGAGGAATTGCAGATATTTTGAAGGGGGATAACTTTCTAATTTGCAATGTTTTCAGACTCGGATCAGTTATAAAATTGAAAAAGTTATTGAATGGATGGGTCATTAGTTCAACAAGTGGTTGAATCGTTATCGAACAATAAATAATTTAACATATAAATAATATTATAATATTATTTAATATATACTAAATAAGTAAACAAAATTAATGTATCTTGAAAAAATTCTAATACTTCTCAGTTTCATTTTGAACGTTTTTATTTTATGAAAGGTGTTATTAATATTAAACTTTTTTATTTTATTTTATTGTTTATTTAAGATTTACTGAATAAACCTTTTGTATTCCTTACCATATTCTATCACCTCTCCCATAATTTACCACACTTTCTCTTTCCTCTTTTCCACCATTCGTTTTACTTTACCTCATCTCTATTCTATAAATACTATTTTGTCATTTACACCTTTGGAATCCAATTTTTGAAGGCAACAATTATTTATTGGTTTTGGATGGTTTTTGAAGCTTTCTGTTTCAGTATCACAACCGGCTTGTTTTACCGGCCGGTTCCTGGTTCAACTGGCCAATCCGACGGTTCCGAGCCGTTTTCATTACATTGTTAATTTGCATATTAGTTATTTATTTTTGTTCCTCATGTTTTTTGCATACAAATCTTACATGGGTTCTCTTTTGCTGATTTTGCGGCCTAGCCATTTAGCCTAATATTGCTTTTTGTATCAAGGTTTTGTTCCCAGTTTGTAGGGTTCATTAGGCTATTGTCCATGCCTTTTTATATATTCCTCGTGTACTGGGATGGCATCCCCTTTGATGCCTATTTATATACAGGATTACATTTATTAAAAATATGCGGAATAATATATTTAGCAAGACTTTTGTAAATTGATGAAGAAGGAGAAGCTAAGAGAAGATAGAGGGTGGGAGATCTAACAGCTGCATATTGTGTTAGAAATGAATTCAGAGTTTAAGGATGGATACATTTATAGCTATACCAATACTTCGGCCATAAAACAACTCAAATAGACCAAAATAGACCTACGGATTCTTGTCACCCTGATTAGTTGGCTGGCTCCTAAAGGTTAAATTTCATTTTTGCTAACCAACTAGCTTTATGCGTTTTTAAATGCGGAGCATGATTGTTCATATTATTAGATTTAATTTACTACTTTACCAGCTTTTATTCTAAAAAAAGTATAAATTTTGTTAAATGTTTCGAAAGAGAGTTCAGGGCATGTACATGAGGTTCCGCTTTCTAATTCATAAGAAAGTGTTGGGGCCAATAAAATGCTCAAGCAGTAATAAGTTTAAAGGAGAGCTTTTAAAAATTTGGTTAAAAGTTGGTTCAGCTAGAAGTTTAGAAATTTGTTCTCACGGGTCTCAACTCCACAACACCTTTTATCCCAAAATAGTTGGGCTAAGTTGAAAATGAGTTCCATTTGTTAGCTTAAAAGAAATAAGGCAAGAAGAAAACTAAAAAGATAAGAAAGAATAAAATCAAAATTTAGATAATTAAAAAGAAGGGCTTACAGGACATAAAACACAACTCATATAAGCTGCGTACAACAGTATCACAATTCCTCTCCTTTCGGCCAAAATTTATGAGCTATTCCTTGAAATTAACCCTTAAATATTAAAATTGAACCCCTAATCTAAAAAATGTAACAATAAACCCTAAAAACCAAAAATTGAACACTAAATTTTATAAAGATATACCCTAAATGCCAAAAGTGAAGCCTAAACCCTAATATTAAACCTAAATTAAACCCTAAAACTTGAAGATTGAACCCTAAATTCTAAAAAAATTATACCCTAAACACAAAGTGAATCCTAAAATTGAAACCTAAACCCTAAAAACTGATCCAAAATAAATCGTAAACTTGAAATTTGAACTTGAATAGGTGAACCCTAAACCTTAAATCTGCCCTCCGCCACTCAACCTCCACCCTAATGACAAAATAGAGAGAAGGAATTGAGAGGCAGAGGAACTGAGAAACATACTTTTTAAAGAGCCACCCAACTCTTCATCACAACCTTGCCATCATCTTCTTTGTAATTGCGACCATCATTGACTTGAGACCTGGAGAGGGTTGCAGTTGTGACCAATTTGGACAAAGGCTTTGATCAATTTAGAGAGAGAGAATAACGTTGTCTTCGAGTGGGAGAGAATGAATAAAATAGGTGTTTGTTTTGGCTTTGAAACGGCATCGTTTGGTAAGCGGTGTACCTCTTAGGTACGTTGTGGCTTATTTCCCGTTTCCTCTAAAAACAATAAATGAAGATAAGTAAAATAATACTCCCCTTGTCCTAGAATAAAAGTATTGGTTGACTTTTTATGCATATTAAGAAAGAGTATAAAATGATAAAATTTTTCATATTTAAATTCTCATTTAATTGCATAATTTTCTGCACATAACTAGTGATGCTGTGACAACCCGAGAAATTAGACAATTTATTAAAATCTTAAATGATTGATTTAAGATCAAATAATAGACCTAGACAGAGAATAAGTGTATGCGTTTAATGTTTTTGGGGAGGAATTTTGAGGATTTCAAAATTCTGTGAAGGATTTAGGTGAATTATTCAGGACTAAGTGTATATGTGTTTATGTTATGTGAATATGGTATTATGTGTGCATAGTATGGGGTTAAGGGTTGACCGAATAAATTATATTAGTCACAAACCCTAAGAGCCTCGACGTTAAATTAGAAAATCCTAATGATTGATAAGAAACCCTAGAAACCGGTTCTTGAAACCCTAAGTTCAGTTCCGGGAAGTATAAGGTTGAAACGTTATTAAATTATAACTTAATTAGGGAAAACCCTAATGATTCACTTGAAACCCTAATTGATTATTAGGAAACCCTAATACCAAATCTGGGAACTCTAATTTCAGATTATTGGTAATTTGAAACCCTAATTTGGGAACATAACGGAGAATTATAATGCTTAAGTGCTATTAATCATAATATTAATTAGGGTAAAGCTTGATTAGTAAGCAAACCCTAATTTCAGAATTTGGAACCCTAAATTATTGATTAGAAACCCTAATTTATAATTAGGAAAAAAACCTGTTTGTTAGTTTAATAACTTTAATGTTAATTAGGAAACATTAATCCTAATTTTCAAGTTATAAGAAAACCCTAATCTAATTAGGAAATCTAATTTCTAAATTAGAAGTATTATTTTTCTATTTTTTTAAACCACAACTCTTGGGTTATAAACCTAACGTACAATTTTGACCCTAATTGCTAAATTAGCAATTTTAATTAAGAGATAATAATCCTCAATAGCAAGATTGAATTTCGTGATTTGGAAATCTTGTTATAATTATAGAATCCTAATTGCAATTTAGAAAATATTAAATTTCTATTTTTGAAACCTAAATTGGAATTATTAGAAATCAATTTGTCAAAACCTAAATGGTTAAACCCTAAACCCTAAGGGTTGAACCACAAGGGTTGAAACCTAATGATTATGGGAAATTACCAAGTTGCCTTGCACTTTATGAGCCAAAAGACCAAACTACCCTTTCTAATATTATATTGAGATAGAGTGTAGATCTAGCCCTAGTAAATGGTTGGTAACCAACCCCAAGCTAGCCATGTGCCTATATCTCTCAAAAATCAGATCTCATTCCCACTTAGCATCAATTGTGACCATAGATTAAAAATCTAAGAGCTTTAAAAGTAGGACAAAGCTTACTTTATTTTTCATTTGAGCCAAGTCCATTTCTCTCTTCCATCCGAATTTTGAGAGTGAAAGTGAGTGAGAAACAAAACCAAAGTCACCTTTAGCTTGCGGGATCAAACACCAAAGATCGATTCAAAATTGAGCATTTATGAGGTATAAACCCTAATTCTAGAAATCCTTAGATCTGATGTTTGATGTTGTGATTTTATGTTTAAATGTGTAGTGTGTAGTATATATTAATGATCTGGGTTGTAATATCACAGATCCATAACACTTAGATGCTCGAAATTGAAAAAAGTGGTCTGACAGCCGAATGTCAGAGCCCATAGATTCATATGTGTTAGTTGTTTGTTGTGTTTAAAGTTATAGATCTATTCTATGTTGTAAGGTCTTTGCTCTGAAACTTGAATCAAGCCTAGATCGTGTATAGATCAAAAGTTATTAATGGTCAAAGTCGTTGACCGAACACAAAACCTGTTTCTGGAAAACCCAGAAAATTTCTAGGAAACCCAGAATTTCTGACAACGTTTTGCAGGCACTATATCTTCCTGTAATTTGTTATTTTGGTTATCTTGTTGGTTAGACATTATAGACTGGTATGTAGACTATACACTAGAGTCCTTAGAATACCCAGATCATGTGTAGGATTCAAGTTATTGAGGGTCAAACCTTCGTTGACCACCAGCTTTTGTAGAAATCTGGAAAACCCAGATTTCTAAAGAACACGATTTCTGTCAGAACTTTTACCGTGTCATAACCTATGGATTTGTTGTTTATGGACTGAGATCTTGTTATCTCGTTGTTCTTTGTCATGTGTACTACGGTTATAAACCAAGAAACAAGCAAAATAATTACCAGAACACTTTGTAAATTGAGCTCAAAAGTAGACACACGAACTGTATTGGGTTTCTAGGTTGCCCAGAAAACCCAGGCATGTTCTGACAAGCATTTTGATTGCCCAGATCTAATTGTGTGTTTGTTTTTTGATTTAGAAACGGGTATCTAGTTGTAGTGTTACATATTTTCTACAAGATCATGGTTAGAAATTTCCCAGAAACAGTTTGTATCGAAATTTAAGGATGGTCAAACATGGCATGTTGATCACGAAGCTGTCAGTGTTCTTGAGGCTCAAGAACACCAACAACGACGGAATTGTCGCATAAAGCCCCTATAGCGACACTTAATTTCGGAAAATAGAAATTTATTATTATTAAATAGATAAAAATGGTTTTTAATTTTTAAAAATACATAATAAATTCAGAAAAATTATTTTAAAGCTTGAAAAATAGTTTTTAATTATTTTGAGTATATTTCAATTTTTTTTTAGTATTTTTGGAATATAAAATGTATTTATTTATTTAATTATTATATTAAATAAATTATTTAAAAATGGTTATAATTCATGAAAAATTATATTATGGTGTTAGAAAATATTTTAAGTTATTTTTGATGACTTTTAATATTTTGTGATAAATTTTATTAATAATTTATTATTAATGGCAATTAATTTATTTAATAAATATATTAAATAAATTATGGGAAAAATAAATTAATGATTTAAAATCATATAAAAATGATTCAAGTGTTATAAAAATATTTTAAGTTATAAAATATAACTTTTGATATTTTGTCATGAAAATGTTAATATTTTAATATTAATATTAATTATCGGATAATGGATTTGATTGTTTAAAATCATAGAAATATGATTTTAAGGTATTAAAAATACTTTGATATATTATAAATATATTATAATATTATGTTATGATTTTCATTAATATTTGGTATTAAATTTTCATTAATATTTGGTATTAAATAAATATTATTGATTGAAAATCGTGATAAATAGTAATAATTGTGAAAATTTAAAGTCTTTGAAAATTATTATCGATATATGATTGTTCAAGATATTGTTTAGTGTTTGTTTAATGATAAACTCGATATTCTAATGTTTGGAGATTGATATTACTTAAATATATTAGGTCTTCGGATAAGATTATGTAATGTGTTAGGGTATTTTATCTTTGTGATGATAATATTCTAATGTTTGGAGATTGATATTATCTATATTAGGTCTTCGGATAAAGCTAAGTTATATTTCAATGCAGAATCAGCGGTGCGAGCAAGTTTTTCTTAACTCTACTAAGAGTGTTTCATTCGATTATGCTTATGGTTAATCATTATCGATTGCCGTATAGAATTGTACTCTGTACATCTTGTATGTATAAGTCAGGTATGAAAGGCTGATCACCTTCATTACCAGTTGGTCCAGATATATATTGTTCATGTTTAATACTTGTTCAGTCAAAAGTTTGTTCATGCTAATTCACAACGACATTGTGAATTATAGCCAACTTATTATTCACTCTTTCAATCATGATATATCCTTAAATTGTATTTAAACTTGTTGGGCAACTTTCATGCTCACCCTTGCTATATCATGATAAAACATGGCAGATCAAGGCGAATGCGTCAGATACAAGGAAAGATAAAGCCAAGCGCAGCTTGGGACTATGTGTGCAGCTAGATTTGTAAAAGTAATTTATTATAGTAACATTATATGTTAGATAGGAGATGAAAAGTGTATAAGTTATGGTTACTCGACCTTGGGGATAGTGTATAATGTTTAATGTATAAACAATTTATGTTTATATCTTCCGCAAATATAGTTGAATAGTTATAGAATGATCGAACCGGATCCGAGGTGATTTAGGACCTGGATTCGGGGCTATCACAGATGCTCCATAAATATTCATAGAGAATAGAAATATGACAATACTAAGGATATTATAGACAAATTATTGTAAAAAAATAGATTATTTAAGGTAAGTTGACATTTAACTCGGGACTATCTAAAATTATAAGGATTTTTTTCTTGAGACGGAGGGAGTAATACACCCGTATATAAAAGCATACCTATAATCATAAATGTAACAAGTTAAATAAAACAAAGAAAAAAGGGGAGGGAAAAAACTCAACAAGAACAAAATCTCGTGTGGTAAAGAAGGGTACAAGCTAGTAGTTTGGTTTTGATTTCTAGTACGAATAGGAACCATGAAAGTGTGGCCTAATGATCTTTTAAACCTTTCATTTGAAACTAGAGGTGTCAGAAAAGTTATTGGGATAACTGGCTTGCGGCGGTCAACAACCCAAGCATTTATAGTGACAATGTTTTTTGATCCTTCAATGTCCTTGAAGGCCTTTCTTTTCTAATAAGATCTTTTATCTAAATCTCTCTCTCTCCTTTTTCTGTTCTTCATCTTGAAGACTTCCCTCCCGCTTTTTTTCTTTCCCCTTTGTCTTTATTTTACGTATGTATCAATGTTTCTTTGTCCAATAGACTAATATTATAAAAGAAAAAATTTATATCACATTTGGTTCTTTTTTCTTCTTTCCATTTTAATCTTTGACCATTTTATTGAAGCATATGACGAGGCTTATTGAATTTGTTGTGTTTGATTCCAGGGGTATGGCGTTTTTCTTGTTAATGCTAATAAGGCAGGGACCCTGTTTGTTACCAATTTTCGTCTTCTATTTCTGGTAAGTGATGCATATAATATGAGTTCCAAGTGCCTGTTATTTGAAAATTTTGGGCTTACTCCAATGGTCTGTTGCATATTTTATAGTGCATGTTTTATGAGTAGCTGTAATAGTAGAAGTGGAGTAGTGGTAGATTGGTAGTGATGAAAGGGCTCCAACTTATATGTTGATTTTTTACTTTGTAACACAAGAAATTATATTATATCAGATGATTGCATATTAGGATTTGCCATTCATCATAAGGCTGAAATATGATATATTGTATGAAATTTTATTTCGTCTTATTTCCAACAAGCAGAGTTCAAAGACGTTGAGCACAGTACACAGTTACATGCATGGTTCAAAGTATCAGCCGTTACGCCAAAATATTGGCGTATCAGTTAGGTATTGGTCGGGGCCGAACCACAAACTTGACACGAATCGCAAAATTAAGAATTATTCATAGGGATAAGTTTTGGCGAAATTTCAGCAACTCGGTGTAACGTAGTGGTTTCGGATCAAATAAAAGATCACATCGTAAAGGGAATTATTCACGTAAAGGGTAAGTTTAGACGAAGTTTCAACAACTCGGCATAACGTAGCGGTTTCAAACCAAATAAAAGAGAAATCACGGCATAAAGGGGAGAAACGCCACAAAAAAAATTGAATATATTGATAGCTATAAAAGAGAGATGACAAAAGAAAAACCCTTTCTCTATAAATTATACTTAAATGTACCTATGTAGTACCTAGTTAAGTATAACTTAGAAAAAGTAAAAAAATATTGTACATCAAATGTACTTAATTAAGTTAAATTGTACTTAAAATATATTTATCGCACCTATTTAAGTATAACTAAAAAAATGTACTTAATATACAATTAGTTAAACTAAATTGTACTTAAATTATAATTAAATTGTACCTATATATTACCTAGTTAAGTACAATCTAAAAATTGCACTTAAAATATTAAATTGTACTTAAATTATAATTAAATTGTACCTATACTAGTTAAGTAAAACTTAAAAATTTTGAAAAAATTGCACTTAAAATATATTTAGTTAAGTTAAATTTTACTTAAATTATAATTAAATTGTACCTATATACTACCTAGTTAAGTACAACTTGGAAAAATTTAAAAAAGTTGCACTTAAAATATACTTAGTTAAGTTAAATTGTACTTAAATTCTACAGAACACGTGTGCTCAACCATTTGAATAAAAACATCAATATCAACTTTATTCAAACGTAAAATTGATTAAACATCTGCGAGATGTTTGTTTTATCATTTGGACAATGTTATGTGCACTAAATAGTGTTTTTTGTGAACTTAATTGATTCATCTTGTTCTTATTATTTAGAATTTTTTCATATTTATTTTACTTTTTTTGAAGCTACTAACTAGCTAACGGTGCGTATCACCTGAAACCAATACCGAGTCAAAAAATGACCTTCCGAAACATAAGCCACTATCGCGTCTTTGAGCCATGGTTACATGCCAATACTTGGTTTTGAGCTTAGATGATGTTATGGTTTCCTCTGTGGATCATTTTTATTTTATTTTTATTTTTTTTAAATGTTTTTAATGACGCCATATTGCTAAGACATGTAGGACTGGCCTAAATATTAGTAGAAGCTGAACTGTAGTTTTGAGTGAAGCATAAATTTATGTATTTCAGATTTTATTTGCATCTTGTACCATAATTAGGGTTTTTTCATAAAATATCTTGTTTTGTATACAAATTTTCATTGGCAGACACTTTCTTGTGCTTTATTTTCTTTAGGAACAGATAAGTAAAGGGTACATGAATTTATGTATATTTCTTGCATTTTTCTTACTTCACACCATGTACTGTGATATTTGCTTCAGCCAGACTTGCGTAGGTTTATGCAACTCTGAATGGTGAACCTTTTCTTAATGCACAATTTTAATCTATACATCTGCTGATATTTACTTATGAATGTCTCTCTTCTCTCTAATATTTTTATAATGTTTTGCATATTCGATTCAAGAGTGAAACATCCAGGAATATTGTTGCACTTGGCACTATACCGCTAGCCACAATTGAGAAGTTCAATAAAATTGTAAGTTTTTCTTGTCTGCTTGTTTGTTTGTTTCGAGTAGTGCAAGATCGATAAATCCGGTGGTTAGTTTGGGAACTAGGTTAAAGAGATTTCAGTGTTAAGACTTGGGTTTTGTGAGGACATGAAAGGTTTGAAGGTACGTTTATTGGTTTAATTAACTTTGTAAAATAGTGTTTTCACAAGTAGAAGCTAAGACTTTTAAGAGAAAAAGAAGGAAAAAGGAACAGTTGCTTTACAGTAAAAAGTTCTTTCTTTTTCTTTTTGTCCTTTTTAAAGTTATTTGGAAATGTTACATTGACTATCTTACTACCGTAAACATATTCTTTTACTAGATTAACATTCTTTTGATTTTTGAATAAATTAGATTTCTTGTTTAATTATTCATTTTGGTTGTAAATTAACTGCATCTTGTTCTTGTATCTGTTATTTTGGGGATATAGGCCCTGAAGCTTCCATCAGCCCCTAGACAATCTGACAAGACTCCAGCACAACGGCTTCTACAAGTTTTTGGTATGCTAAAACATTCTATCATTGGTGTCGACGTCGGGATTTTTATTTGTCCCTTTTCTATTCTTGTATTTTGGTGTTCTCATGTTAGGTGAGATTTGTTTGAAAAAACAAGTTGTGAAAAGGTTCGGCATGTATATGTCGACGATTGGACTGTAATAGTCGCCAGTTGGTTTTTTAAATGGTTGTACCAACACAACCGAGAAAAGATTTGCACATTGACCCAGTGATGTGACACTGCTTAACGAGTTTGTGAAACCGAGATTCGTTAGGGTCCGAGGACTTGTATGCGAAGGGAAGGTGTTAGGCACCCCCCGACATCCGTGTTGCCACGGTGACCGCCACTTTTCAATTAAACTGTTATATGAATGTGTGTGTGTGGATCAATGTGCAATTATTTGGAAGTAGTGCTATGCCTCGTTCACACATATACAAAGGGTTTGAATTTTTGTGTAAAATTCAGTTTTAACAAGATATAGCAGTGATGTTTTGTAAAATGAGGTTTTTCAAACCCTTGTGCTCAATATTAATTGAGGCCTTTGATACTTCCATTTTATTATGTGTTCGGCTTGATTGCTTTTATTTTCGAGATGCGAAACATCTTCGAGATGCGAAACATCTTCGAGAAAATAATATACATAGCAGTGCCGAACTCCTTGTGGGCATGAGAGCCATCTAAGGAAATTCGAATACCGTGAATAATTTACAAGCCGTGTACAACTGAAAATGTCCATCACGGGAACTGAATCTAGATTCAGTAGATTGAATCTGTGATCACATGATTCCTAGGTTCACATGATGTAGCAATTTGTATTAAAGCTGTAAACAATTCTATATATATAAAAGCTGTAAATATATATATATATATATATGTGTGTGTGTGTGTGTGTGTGTGTGTGTGTGCAGACAATCAACCACCACGAAGCACCTCTATGGGGGATTGCAAATGTAAATAAAGCAATAAAAATCAATCAACCGCCACGAAGCACCTCCATGGGAGATTGAGAAAATGTAAATAAAGCAATAAAGCAATCAACCGCCTCGAAGTAAACTCCAGGCGGGACAAAATGTAAATAAAGTTATAAAAGGCCACGAAGTAAACTCCAGGCCAGACTGAAATGTAAATATATATGTATATATATATAAAAGCGATAAACGCACCGGATATATATCGATCCAGGCTCGTTTCGTTAATTCGTGATCGAGGATATATATATATATATATATATATATATATATATATACGCACCGGATGTGAAATCCAAGCTCAATCAGACATAGTTTGATAGCAACAACATATATATAAGTATATATAAACGCTCCGGATATAAAATCCAGGTTCATCGAACAAAGTTCGACAACAATTTATATATATGTATATATATAAAAGCAATAAACGCTCCGGATGTAAATTCAGGCTCAATCGAGGCATGACTTGATGATGTTAGTATATATATATATAATATAAATATATATATACAAAAAGAAATAAAACCACAGATAGGATCAAGTAAGGCATACACGCAACACGACTCTCAACGTGAAAAACTGTGTGTGCACAGTAATGGAGAAAGGCTTTAGAAAGTGTAAGAAGGCTTACAGTGGACTGCCAAAGAAGACTTCAATATCTTTAAATGGATAAACACTCGGCTCCCACCGGTAAAAAAAAAGCCAAATATAAGCTCACAAGTATTTGAAATGAGAAAGCATTCAAGTTATAGTGTGTACATAGCAAATTGGATAGGGCTTCCTCGCCTATTTCTCTCCCAAAATGGCCACCCCAAACCCTCTATTTATAGAGGGGGGAGCCGCAGGTGTACCTTTGGCTGCCCGGGGTGCCCCGGGCAATTTGGGTCCTGCCGTCTCCTGTGTTACTCGGACTCGCCACTTTTGGGTGGAGTACCCGTGTCGTGTCGACACGAGTACGGGTGCGGGATCCTTACGAGATCCGGCCATAGAAATCGGATACGGCTGTTTTTGAAGGTGATTCATCGGAGAAGAAGAGACGAGGAAGGAGGAGGAAGAAGAAAGAGGAAAGACGGAAGAAAAAAGATCGAAACTTACAGGTCGCCTTTTTCTTCTTCTGAACTAACGTTTTTCTTCTTTTTCTCTAACGATCGGAGTGGTTTCACTTAGATCTATGATTTAAAATATCCTTGAAAAATTACAATTAGGTACCCTATAGTTTTTATAATTTAGTCCCCAAGGTTTTCTAAAAGTTCAAAATAGCCCTTGAAAAATTACATATCAGTCCCTGTAGTTTTGTTTTCTTCTATTTTAGCCTCTGAAGTTTCAATAGTTTCATATCTGCCCCTGTTTCTTTATATTTTTGCACTTCAGCCCCTGAATTTTTGATGATAAATGCATGTCTATATGAATTTGGACAGTATAAACATTATTGTTGAAAAATTATAACATACCGTATCCCCGCACCCGTGTACAAATTTGGATCCATATCCGCGTATCCTCTATTTTTTGACTTCACGTGTCCAACACCTAGATTCGTACTTGCACCCGACACCCGTACCCGAGTAACACAGGTCGTCTCGAAGTACGTGCACTCGGACAACGCGATGTTTGCTCGAACCTTCATAATTTTCAATCTAGGAGTCCGATGGAAGCGTGCCATACCATTCCGGAAAGCTCTTTCCGAGAGTTATGCAATGACATAGGATTTGCCCTTTTTGGAATCTGGGAAGATGGGTCCATGACCGAAATGGCATTACCAGGTTTTCGTCAGGCAGTCCGTTGAGCCGTTTTATGTAGTTTGCGCTCGAAAGTTAAGATATGGTTCTCATAGGACTTCTATTGAAGCAATTTGAGTTGAAATGAGTGTATTTGATTTGAGTTGAAGTTGAGTTGGCAAAATGACCATTTTGCTCCTCCCGGGGTTATCTCCAGTTTTCGCGCAGTTGTAGCAGTCTTTTCTCAAGGTTATCTATGAGGTTGACCTGATGTTGACTTTGACTGTCCTTAGGGTTATCTCTGAGGTTGGCTTGACCTCCTGGGGTTATCTCCAGGCTTTGAACTTGATCCCCCGGGGTTATCTCCGAGGTTGGAACTGATTTTCCCGATGTTATCTCCGGGGTTGGAAACTGATTTCCCGGGGTTATCTCCGGGGTTGGAAACTGGATCTCCCGGGGCTATTTCTGAGATTGGAATTGATGTTGTGGTCCTCCAGGGTTATCTCTTGAGTGTGAAAAAGACGCTTTTGTCCTCATGCACAGTTAGTATCAGGAAAACGAAATTTCGAGTGCAAGACAACATGCAAACTAGCAAATACTTCAATAAACCAAAATCTTAGACTTGGAATTGCAGAGGAAGACACTGCAATAAATAAAGAATTATATCAGCGCTTAGTAGAAAAACTCATTTATCTGTCTCATACACAACCAGACATAGCATACGCAGTGAGTGTGATTAGCCAGTTCATGCATAGCCCAAAGTTTGGAAGTTCATCTGCAAGCAGCACACCGAGTGTTACAATATCTCAAAGTGACCGGGAAAGGGTATTTTGTTCGAAAGAAAAGGAGGTTTGGTGCTTGAGGCATATACAGATGCTGATTATGCTGGGTCAATAGTTGACAGGAGGTTAACAACAGGATATTGTACATTTCTTGGCGGTAACCTCGTGACATGGAGGAGCAAGAAACAACATGTGGTAGCACGGTCTAGTGAAGAGGTAGAATTTCGAGCAATAGCTCAAGGTGTGTGAACTACTTTGGTTGAAGATCATCTTAGAAGACTTGAAAATCAAGTGGGATGGCCCACTGAGACTTTATTGTGACAATAAGTGTGCAATTAGTATAGCTCCCAACCCGGTACAGCATGATCGCATCAAGCACATCGAAATTGACGCAGTTCATCAAGGAGAAACTGAAGAGTGGGCTGATTTGTACCCCTTATGTGTCTACACGTGGCCATCTTGCGGAAGTACTTACGAAGGGGTTAAGTAGCCCAATATTTCAGAGTTTTGTATCCAAATTGGGAATGAAAAACATTCATTCACCAGCTTGAGGGGGAGTGTTGGAAAACATGTTTCTTTGTTTTCGGGAAAGACATGTTTCCTTTTATTCCTCCTACAAATGTTGACTAACATGTTTCCTTGTTTTACTAGGCTAACCTTCATGTATAAATTCTGTAACTTACAATCTGAAAAATTTACAAAGAGAGAATGTAGTTGGTGGTCAAATTTTTGGGTGTGGAGTAAGTTGATAGGAACATTCCCCACATTTAATGGGATTTTGAGCATCTTAGTGGAGCGTTTTGCACTTGTCAAAAACAAAAAGAAAGTGGCGCACTTTGCATTAACTACTTATATTTGCGCATTTACTGATAGTACAGGCATTTTTCAGTTGCTTAGTATTTAACTTCTCTTTTATTGTTATTTTGGGTTATTTCTAAAGTATGTTGTGTGTTGATCCAAATTATTTTACTTTGTGTGTGAAAATGGATATGGATCTAATGATTTCTTGAAAACTTTGCAGGCAAAGATATGAGAATCATTGTCTTTGGTTTTCGCCCTCGGACGAAGCAGGTCTGTTATGCCGGTTGCAATTATATTTGTGCCAGCCTTGTTTGATTTAGGAAGATGTTTCATGTGCTATATTTCATGTTTGATTCACATTATCATCCTTGTGCTTGTACGGATGGTTTGGGTACTAAAGTGTCAAATGTAAGGTATCTTGAGAGATCATCATATTTGATACAAGTAAAAGACAAATGTGCTCTTATCCTTTTTTGGGTATTCTGTTCCTTTCTTTTAATTAATGTGACATCATGTTATTTGATACAAGTAAAAGACATCATGTTAATTAATTTGGATTGTGAACTCATAAGTGCCATGTCGCGTTGACTTGTTGTACACATGGTAATGTTACGTGGATTTGCTCCACCTCACTCTTCAAAAAAGTTCTCTATTCAGAATCAAACTCGCAACCTCATAACCCTAAACACTTGCAACTAACTTATTTACCAACTGAGGTAAGAGTATTCATGTTATTTAATTCCATGAAATTATATATCACTAACACATTGATTCCGATGAACATGACACAACTTCTATAGCTCTGACTGCTAGAATCTGCAAACTATCTTCTCCGACAGAAAAACAAACCAATAGCTGAATCACATTACACAACCAAAATCACCGATTCACCATGTTCGCGAGGAAGTTTGGAGCATTTAAAAAATATTTGTTGTTGGCATTCACACTCTATTTATGTTCAACTTTTTTTTATTATTTCAACTGAAAGCTGCTTCATGCTTCTGCCAAATGGTGTAATTAATGATGTAGATATCTCGTAAATTTGCAGAGGCGTGCTGTGTTTGATGCATTACTGAGGTGCACAAGGCCACTTAGACTCTGGGATCTCTATGCTTTTGGATCTGGTCCATCTAGATATTCTAACATCAGTCCTAAGGTGCGGTTATTGAATGAGTACTGCCGGCTTCTTGGTATGAGTTCATATCATGCTTCAGTTAGTATTATTGAAGAGAGGTCATTCACGATGTCTAATCATTCTTGGAGAATAAGTGATGTAAATTTTAACTACACAATGTGCCCGACCTATCCATTTGCTTTGCTTGTTCCAAAATCCATTAGGTGAGTCATTTGATTCCTGTGCTTCCTTTCTGTAACTGCTGATGCTCTCCATTTATCATCTCAAATACATGTCTTAAGCATTTATCAGTGCACCTAACAACATTTTATGGGTGCTGATGTTAGTGATGAAGAAGTGCTGCAGGCTTCTACTTTTCGTGCACGGTGTCGGTTGCCTGTGATTTCATGGTGTCATCCTGGTAGGGTTTTGAAATGTGTTTTTAATTAGGCTAAATTGGATTAACCTTCATTCCAGTTACTTGATTCATTTGATGAACTGTAGAAACCGGAGCGGTGCTTGCACGATCATCTCAACCATTGGTTGGTCTCATGATGAATATGAGGAGGTAATCTATTGTTCAGTGCAAGGTGGTCTTCTTCTTTTTCGAACTTTGGAATTGATTAGATCAGTTGATAGATCTACAGTTACTCTTGTAACTGTTAAGGCTATAATTCTTCTTATTTATCTTATCATTGGGAGGAAATGTCTCGAATAACTTGTCTACTGTCCTCTGCAGCAATGCTGATGAGAAGCTTGTTGCTGCAATCTGCACTCCACTTGGTGGAGTAAGTGAGATACGAAGGTAAAGCTTCCACCCCCTCCTCGAACGTACTTTTTTTTTTTCTGTAACCTAATTCATTACTTCTAATTATGTTTTCATTTTTTGTTGTTTCCTCTTTTATATGTTCCACGCTTATTTTCCATTTGTATGTTAGTCTTCATATTTTAAAGTTTATTGATTTTTCCTCCCTATTGGACCATTTTTCAACTCCTTTGTCAGTTGAAAAAACTGGCTATTTGTTTGCTCCATTCTGAAATTAATATTTACCACCTACGTATCTATTTATGTTTGATCTTAGGTAAGCTTACAAGATTTTGGTGTAAAATGTTTGTTGTTTCTCTAGGAAGCTATGTATTACTGATGCAAGGCCTAGAAAAAATGCCTTGGCAAATGGGGCAATGGGTGGTGGCTCAGAATCATCTTCCAATTATTTTCAATCTGAGGTCTAAATTTGAACCTATAACATCAGATATCTCTTGTGATAATAATATATTGTTTCTGACTTTACTAATTTTTGTTTGTTTCTTCTATACTAAATTGTTAGATAGTATTCCTTGGGATTGACAATATACATGCTATGCGGGATAGTCTTGCTCGGCTTAGAGACTACTTAGATACTCATGGTACCACTTCATCAGATGGAATGTCGTCATTTTTGGTATTTTCTGCAGTCCTTAAATTTTTTAGCAAAATAAGTTACTCAAGTTTTACTTATTAAAAATACGCTACGCCTATTTACAAATCTCTTAAGAATGTTCATTTGACTTTATACATGGTTAGGATTTGAGTAGTTTACATTTGTTGATGGTATGTCCTGCAGTCTTCCAAATTCATGTACTACTCATAAGAAATATGCTATGCATGTTTACAAATCTTGACCAGTGTTCATTTTACTATATACATGAGTTAGGATTTGGATATATTGTATTTATTGATGGAAACAATTCTTATTAATTATTAGTAAGCCAGCAACCTTTCGAAAATTGACTTCATTTGGTTCTCTCCAGTTTATAAAAGCATAATGGAAAAATTGCTGTCTTTTAAGAAAATATTTTAGGAATCTTGAAGTATTTGTTTTATGAGTTTCTGTATGCCTTTCGCTAAGAACGAAGGCTGACAAATTACTTTGATTGGTTCACTGTGATACTAGCTTGGATATATTCCATATTTCTGTTTCATTACTATGTTTTTCGTGTTATCATTCTTATAAGCTGATGAGTTTATGTCTATTGCGCTCAGAAACCCTATGATAAGATCTTCTCATTGTCAATTTTATTATCCACCTTCATGTATGTATGTTGCATGCTACTTTATCATTCACTCAAAATTTATGCACTTCGAATCTAGATTTTTTATTCTTATGGATTTGTAGAATAATTGCCATGTTTGATCAATCATTCTTGCTATTATAACTGTCAGAGACATGGTGCATCGACTTGGGGTGGAGGTAATCTCAGTAGCATGTCTGCTTCTGTGTCAACCCTCGGTGACAGTGGCTGGTTAATACACGTTCAGAATGTCTTGGCTGGTTCAGCTTGGATTGCTGCTCGTGTTGCTATGGACTCGGCATCAGTGCTTGTCCATTGCAGGTCAGAACTCTTTCAATACGTTTGTCAAAAAAGGAGGGGGAGGGGGAGTGTAGGTTTCACGTAAATTAGCATTTTTTAAACTAAAAACTACTGCATTGACATGGAGATTAGTCAATTGAATAAAGTGACACAAATACACTTGTTTCCAAATACATCCTCAAAATCCTTGGCAACCCGATATAATGACCCGACCCGAGCTTTCGAGAGTCGGCTCTGATACCATATGAAACAACCCGGGTCAAATCCCGAGTTCGGAACAAATCTCTGGTCAAATCCCAAGTCCGAATGGAATAACATCCATCCAAATAAGGCCTTAAACCACTGACCCAACAGTATCTTCTTGAGTCATCTTAGCCCACTACAGGCTCACCCAAAAGGGCATGACTTGAAGGTACTATTGGTATTAACTTATTTATATGACACCCCCAAATCCGGGTACTTCATTCCACAAGATTTGGTGCTCACTTTCTAAAATATTTACATCTAACTACCCATAAACAAGGATAAAGACATAACTTAAATAAATATCTTCCCCATTAAAGGGTTACATCAACTTAAAACATTCCTAGGTAATCTAACATTTAATTATTACATAAGTCTGCGGAATATATCACAAAATAACATAAGTCTTATAACATAATTTCAGTTAAGTAAATAAGTCTTCATCACTTGAACATCTTGCCCTTTCCTTTGCTAAAAGACGGCTCATCGACTTTCTCAACTTTAGCTACAGTGTTAATTGCAAGAGTGAGCAAACAATTGCTCACCAATATAAAGAATAGTAATGGCAATAACATGAGATTAGACAACGAATACTGGATAATGGAGAACTCATTCTACGAATCAAGAATAGAAAACAAGTTCAAGATTATATCTGAGGGTCTTAAGATCACGAACTATGTCTTCGGTAATTAGGTATTTTACCTCAACCTTAACAGTCGTTTAGACTATACAGACCCTTCCTTACGTACTTAGGGGATCAGCCCTTTGTACCATGTATTGTGCACAAACATCTAAACGCTAACGAATACAAAGTCCCCTACATTAGGGTTCATCTCAGTGTGACTTTAGGATTCCCGCACTAAAGAAAGTTTAGTTTGGAACTAGCTTATCAGTGGTTCTAGAATTTTAGAACACTCATTAATTATAGATTAGTCCAATCAATAAAAGTTCATTTGCTATTCGAAGGTTCAACACAATAATATAAGATTGAACAATAACAGTGTACAATTGAGTAGACATGGTATAAACAAAGTATTACATCCAAAAGAGTTAGAAAACCCATTTGGGACAATGAATGTAAACAATTTATGCCTTGAATAACAACAACAAGAGTTAGGAATGTGAAACTCGCTCGATGTAAAGAATTAGAATACAAGAGCTTGCATAAACATAAACAAGATGAAATCAATAAGCTTGCTCAACTTTAATATAAGGTTTAAGAACTTGCATAATGATAAATTAGGGTTAGAAAGCTTGCTTGACAATTAAAGGTAAACATAGTTATGAAAATTGCATTCATTATAAAGAGAATGAAGGTAGGAAACTTGCCTCGCGTGTAAGCTACACAAGTTTAATAAACGTTCGCAAATTACCCTACATATACCATTGAAATCGCAATACCGATTAGTTATACTATCGTTAGCTTTATAGGTTCAATCCACCATCTAAGTTATAACCTTTAACTTAATGTCTAACCATATTGGTTAACCACTCACACGAATCTGAAAACTCATTATCATATACTCCCTCTGTCCCATAGTTATAGGCTGATTTTTTTTGGCACATAGTTTAAGAAAATCAGTTAAGTGACAATTTTTAACATAAATTTTTCACATATACCCCTTAATATGAAATTAATGAATAAGTTAATTACTCCTTACTTATCACATTGAAACTCTCAACTTCATTGATTGACGTGTACTAACCATTAAAATCCATAAACTTTAACCAAAGAGAATACAACAACATTAAATGTGGTGATAAAAATAATGATATTGAATGTTGTTTCTTCAAAAAAAGAGTAATGGTTGAATATTTATTATAAGGGCATAAAAGTAAAACAATGAACCAACTAAATTTTATAAATAGTAAGTAGCCTATATATTGGGACATCTCAAAATGGAAAATCAGCCTATAACTATGGGACGGAGGGAGTAACATAAAGCTTTAGCATTCACCTCTAACTCTTGCAACATCAAATTTCATTCATTACATAACTTGTTCAAGTTATCATTTAAATCTTCATATTTAGTATTACATTACATTAAAATCTGTTATTGTATCTTATGTTATGATTTAACATCTTTATCATGCATACCGAACTTGATTAGGTCTTCATGTTATAGTCTGTAATTAATCAAAACTTATCGCCTGCTTTCGAGAGTGCAGAAGTCAAGGCTATGCGCTCAAGACGCTTGGCAACGGCAGCCAGTTCTTATTTGGTGCACGACTTCGAGAAAGCCAACGGTATCGCTGCGTCGTTTACGCCTTTGCCAATAAATAAGGCCAAGCGATTACCTTGTAAAGCTAGCATGACTTTCCCCTGTTATGATACCAAATCTCAATTTATCCTAATTACTACAAAAATTCACAAACCTCGACAACTAGAATTTGGTAATAACATCACCATGCATGCACTTCATAATTCTACCAACATAAACATTATATATAATTAACTTTTAAGGATCAAAAATCATATTTTACCAATTTATTCAAATTTCAATACTTTTAGCGAACTCAATCGCTAAACCTTTGTTTCTTAACCAATTGACACCATTCCAACTACGTTGTTTTCGTTTCTTGATGTACTATCACAATCTACAACCAATTTATAGATTCTATCAAGGTTTAAACATAAAATTTTGGACTCAATTAAGCCATTTTCACACATATACACACTGTTATCGGAGTCTTCTACTTCAAACCCAATTTTCACGAATTTGTTCACTAAATACTACCTATGTATGACCATTATCAGATTACATGTATATATAGAATCAACACCTCAACCTTATTCCAACACATAGAATAGTTATTGAAAAGCAAAAATTTGGAATTTAGGATAGATTATACCTTAATCCTTTGTTTGCAAGATGATGATAACAAGGTTTAGAAATCCTTCTCCTTCTTCTTGACAAAATTACTGAGAATTCTCTCTCAACTTCACTGTGTTTCCCTCTTGTTCTTCTTCTCTAACCTCTGTATTTAGCCTTAGGAATATATGCGTAGATATAAACTTATATGACCTTTCCCCCCACGTACACTTCAGTTGAAAAACAAAGCGCTTATCGGTTATGTTATGCCAAAGGCCATAAGGCCCTGTTTGGCTACATAAAAAAATCCTTTTTAATTTATTTTGATAACATTTATATTATATAATTCCATTTGTCACACACTTATTCAATTAATTTCCATTTGTCACACACTTATTCAATTAATTTCCATTTGTCACACACTTATTCAATTAATTTTAATAACTTAAAATTACAATTATAATTTCAATTATAATTATTTTTATACTTGACAAATTACTACATATTAAACAATTCATTTAATTTAATTATTTCATTAAATTAAATCTTCAAATAATAAAATTACCATTAATTAATTTAGTTAACATATACACTCAACTAAATTATTACATCACAATTCATCAATTATTTATTTATCTCCATAAATAAATTAATTAAAATATTTATTTAATTCAATAAATATTTAAAATTAATTACAAAATTCTCAATCGTTACAATTTTCATATATGCAGACAAATTTTTTTCTTATCTTTCGATGTGGGACTGGGGTGTTACAAACTTTTCCACTTAAATTTCTGACGTCCACGTCAGAACCGATCACACACGGTCCATAGATCTTTGCCTCTCTAGCCATTGTGGGATAATAACGGCTGGCTTCGTGTCCCCACCTCTGGACCTTCCTCTCTTCATTGTGGGTTAATACCATCAGCCTTCGTGTCTCCACCTCTGGCAACTCAATCGGATGACCCGACCCGAGCTTTCGAGAGTCGGATTTGATATCATATGAAACAACCCGGATCAAATCCCGGGTCTGGAACAAATCTCGGGTCAAATCCCAAGTCCTGAATCGAATCAAATCCATCCAAATAAGGCATTAAACCACTGACCTAATAGTATCTTCTTGGGTCATCATAGCCTACCACAGGCACCCAAAAGGTCATGACTTGAAGATACTATTGGTTGTTACTTAATTCCTTCTATACAAACAAATTTTTCCCATATCTTTCGATGTGTGACTGGGGTGTTACAAAATGATTACCACCAGAGGATTTTAAGGTCACTCAAATTGAACTTTATATAATTTCCAGGCTTTACAATCAATATGTGCCATCAAATACCACCAACCTTCGTGTCCCAACCTTCGGCAACCCTATCGGATGATCTGACCCGAGCTTTCGAGACTCGGCTTTGATACTATATGAAATAATCCGGGTCCAATCCTGAGTCCGGAACAAATCTCGGGTCAAATGTCAAGTCCTGAATCGAATCAACTCCACCCAAATAAGGGTTTAAACCACTGACAACAATAGTATCTTCTTGGGTCATCTTAGTCTACCATAGGCTCACCCAAAAAGTCATGACTTGAATGTACTATTGGTAGTTACTTAAGTCCTTATATACAGACAAATTTTTTCCATATCTTTCGATGTAGGACTAGGGTGTTACAAAAGGATTACCACCATATGGTTCTGTTTTAATTAATCACCCCGTAGTTACCTTTTTTTATGCTGCTTTACTATCAATATGTACCTGTCATTCCATGTTTGTCTCTATGCTATGGTTACACATTAAATTATTACTGTTAATTGTGAATGATTCCTTATTATTGCTATAATTATCAAACCAATGGACCTAAAATTGTGATCTGCACTGTGCAGTGATGGATGGGACAGAACTACTCAATTAGTCTCCCTTGCTAGTTTATTGCTTGATCCATATTACAGGACATTTAAGGGGTTCCAGGTACTGATGACATCATTGATCTCTTTGAATTTTTTTCTTATATCTCATCTTTTCATTTACCAAGACCTAGATTTAGTTCTTGTTAAGAGCTGCCTCTCCCATGTTGACATGAAACTTTGAGCTACGGTTTAGTAATTAGTATGGGTTGCATTCAGTAAAACGTCTTTTGTCTCTGTGAGCTGTTAGCTTGAGAGGTATCTACTATCATCTCTAAAGTAGAGGTGGAGGGTAGTTCCTGTGAGAGACTTGGGTGCATACCTATATTACTTAAGAAAATGAGGGATGATACTCCTTTTTGTTGTGTACTATTGTTCAAATATTAGGTATCATTTTGGGAAACTGAAATACATTGCTAATTTGGTAGTAGTAGCCCAACCTAGATCACCATAGCTCAACATAATATTAATGCTTTCATACAACAATTGGGGGAATAGCCGGTTGTCGAACGAGGAGTGGCTATTTTTAGTTGGCTATATAATGGCCTCTCGTTGGACAGTAATTTAAATCATCTTTCCAAACTCTCTTCTCTCTTTTCTTCTTCTCTAAACTAGAACCTAACATTCGAGTTACATGTATCTATTACTGTTTCTTCTGTGGCTTCCGTGCCAGGACATTTCATTTTAAAAATATACTGCATGCCACTGATAACATTTGTTCTCATGGCATTGATTTCTTACGCTTGAGCTTTCTCAGTATACTCAAATGTTTTAATATGTCGTTGGGTACAGGCTCTTGTGGAGAAAGATTGGCTTTCATTTGGTCATCCATTTTCAGATCGCTTGGGAATGCCGACATTAACTGGAAGTGGTAATATGCCCTTCGAATTACCCAGGCAATCTTCAACTGGGAGTTTCTCGTCATCTCCCATGCGCCAAGCATCAGGATCATTCACATCTCAAGCTCCAAACACCACACATACACAAACTTCAAACCACAGTTCTCCAATTTTCTTGCAGGTGCGTACATCAGAAAAATATGTAGTTCTGTTTGTGCATCATGATTTTCATATGGTAGTTATTGAAAATTGCTTATTCTCCTTGCACGGCTGTTGCATGCCCAATGCATTGCAGTTCTTGGAAATAATGGTTGTTTAGATGCTGCATTCATAATGTGGATCTTCTTTAACATTTACCATAAGCTATTTACATTGTTTCTGGTACTATTTCTCTTTTTTCTTTTTGTGTTTTTCTTCTCTATATTCATCCCCTACCCAGACTTAGGTGTGTCCATACTCCTCCAGACTATTAATACCAGCCAGACACCTATTCAAATGAAAATCCAGTGGTTCATATTTCAACAACTCATTTTTGGTTGGACCCACTATAATTTTCCCCCAAAAGACAGCAGCCCTCTCCTTATCTTCATAACCCAGACAGCTCTGATGGAAACACTGTTACTGTAGAAAATACCAGTGCTACTTTGTGGCCAAAACTCAAAAACTCGTAACGAAATTTCGTAATTAACCGACTATAGGATAAGAACAATGGTCAATAATCAAACATTAAGCCCACAAGTACTGTCTAGCCATCATGTTTTCACTCAATCGGAATCTGAAAAATTAAATTCCCCCTAACTCGAAAGACTGGAGATGCAACTCATTGGAACCATGAAGAGATACCCAAACAAAATAATACCTAAGAAAGATTGTGTATGGAACACATTGAAGCTCTCTGCAAGACTATCACAGCTCTTGTATCAGGTTTGATTAATTTGGTGATTCTCGTCACTAATTATGATCTACTTACTACTTACTAGTGTGTGCTTTTTGGGTAGTTATTCCGGAAGTTTATCCTATCTTTCGTTCCCAGATTTGATCTATTAGTAGATCTGTAAGTAAAATGTTTTGAGGAGAGAGTTGTCGTCTTTTAGGGAAAAATTGTAGTGGGTCCAAACCAAATATTAGTTTCTGAAATATGAACCATTGATTTTGTTTTGAACCGGTTTCTTACTAGTATAAATAGTCCGGAGCATATTTATTAAAACCGGACTAGACCGGTCGGTTCAACTGGTTGAACCGGGAATCGTCCCTCCAACCAGTCCGATTCCCTTGAAGTACCGGATATGCAATTGGATCGGAGTAAACCGTTGAAACTGGCCAGTATTTTAGCAAACCGTTAAGCCGTCCGATTTTTAGGTAGCTGTTCCGGTTCAATATAAACTCTTAAAACTGCCCATTGTCGAAAATTATCAGGCCATCCCCACCGGACTCAAAAAACAACAGCCAACCACAACCGCCTGATAAAAAGAAGAGATTCATTTCCTTTATCTTGATTGTTATTGCTGTGTTACATTTCGAACTCTAAGGTGCGGTGCCGGATTCGCACAATTTAAGTGTCAGACACGTGAAGTCAAAAAATAGAGGATACACGGATATGAATCCGAATATAGACACGGGTGCAGGGATACGGTATGCTATGATTTTTTAACAATAATGTTTATGATGTCCAAACTCATATAGACATGCATTTATCATGAAACTTTAAGGGTTGAAGTGCAAAAATATAAAGAAACAGGGACAGAACTGAAACTACTGAAACTTCAAGGGCTAAAATGGAAAAAAACAAAATTGCAGGGACTGATAAGTAATTTTTTAGGGGTTATTTTGAATTTTTAAAAAACTTAAAGGACTAAATTAAAAAACTATAAAAACTATTAGGTATCTAACTGTAATTTTTCACATATATTTAATTGACTCAGACGTATCAGCCAAGAAGCTCGTTTGTTCTCACTCGTTCGTTATCAGATCTGATCCTTCTTCTTTTTGTTTTTTCAGTCGATTCTTCTTCTGTTTCTTCTTGGTCGATTCTTCTTCTTCTTTTTCTTCTTCGTCGATTCTTCTTCTTCTTTTGTGGATCCTTCTTCTTCTTCAGTCGATCCTTCCTCTTCTTCTTCCGTATTCGGATTGAAAGTGCCACACCCGACACAAATCCCGCGACACGGGTACTCCATCAGAAGTTGGCGAGTCCGAGTAACACAGGTTATTGCCAACAAAATCGCCGGATAAACTCTCTTCTTCCTCCCGACGCTAATAACTATTTAGAAAAGCTATCAAACTTTGGTCAATATGTGGTTGGAATTTATCTGAAGATTTTGGAGAAACACATAAAGGGATACCCGGATGGGAATGAGATGAGTTGTTGGTGCCTAGTGGGGTACATATGTCACTTGACCTGGCAAAAGAGGCCCAGGCCCGCGGGCCGGGCCGGGCTTTGGGCTCCAGTTGTTTAGCCCATGAAAGTGCGGGCAATTTTGGCCCGGCCCGTTTTTGGCCCGGCCCGCGGGTGGCCCGGCCCATGGCCCGCGACTTATTTTTTTAAAAATTAAAATGTTGCTACTTGTGGGTTGTGAGGCTTGAACACAAGACTTGTAAGTAAATAAATAAGAGTTCAAACCAACTGAGCTACAACAACTATTTATTTTTAATGCAATCTTCAATATATTTTTTCTTATTGACAGTAGCATGAAACAAATTCTGATTAAGGACCCCCAACTACGTCAATAAGTAGCACTCCAATGACTACAGTTTCATGCTAGTGTCAATATAATTTTTTTAATGCAATCAACAACTATAATTAATTAATAGTTAATGTAGGTAATTAATTAATAATACTAATTTATAATTGAAAATTATAATTAAGATATATTATAATAGTTGTTGAAGATATATTTATAATTGAAGATTGCATTAAAATTATAAATTGCATTAAATAGTTGTTGATTAAGACTAATTTAAGATATATTTATAATTAAGACTAATTTATAATTTTTAATGCAATCTTCAATATATTTTAACTATAATTAAGATATGTAGTTAATGTAGGTACTTAATTAATAATACTATTAAAATTTTAATTGTTTGAGATATGTAGTTAATGTAGGTAATTAATTAATTGTGTTTGTTTGTATTATTGTTTATTATTAATTATTTTATTATTTTTAATATTTATTATTATTACTATTTATGGTAGAGCAAAGAGTTTGCAAAAAAAAAAAATTAAAGGGAGAAGCTCGCGGGCCGGCCTGGCCCGGCCCAACCCGGGTCACGGGCCTTACATTTCCAGCCCACCAAAATCCGGACCTTTTTGGCCCGGCCCGGCCCGCCCGTTTGCCAGTTCTAGATGTCATTATCATATTCTTAACCTCTTTTTGAGTCGTGACTAATTTTATGCCATATCAATGTACATATGCCAAGTGTTGTAACTTATATACATCACATAATTATTTTATTATTAATAATCTAACATACAGTATATCATTTTATATACATTAAATTAGTGTTATATTTTATATACAATGAACTATAATATTTATTTGCTTTGTTATCTATGCATTAGAGATTCATAATATAATGTATTCTATAGTAGTTATTATAGGAAAGGTTAGAAGTTAAAAAATGGGAATATTAATTTGTTGTATAATTCTTCTTCTTTGTGTTTCATAAAACAGTATCATTAACCTTTTGAATAAAATTTGCAAAAAATTAAAGTTAATGTGTTTCATATAAAATTTATAAGAGTTAAATGCATTTTTCACACCCAAGTATATCCCATTTTGCACATTGAATTCTATATTTCAAAACGTGACATTTTGCATCCCGTACTTTTAGCGAATCGGCATAACACCCTCTAGCCCAAAATCCATCGCTAAAAGTGATAGGGAAGTGTCTGTTTTGTACTTTTAGCGACAGATTTTGGGTTGGAGGGTATTATGTGTCGATTCACTAAAAATGCGGGATGTAAAGCGTCACGTTTTGAAGTATAGAATGCAATTTGCAAAATATGGTAAACTTGGGGGATGCAAAATACATTTAACTCAATTTATAATTATTATTACTTTTAAAATAAATTAAATTTATATCATTTTAGAATTTCACAAATTAATTTGAAGTTAAAAATAGATATTTTAAAGGAACAAAGGTAAAAATCGTTTACCCGTAGTTTCATTATTTCCTTTTTCTTTTGTTTTATCTTTCAATTTATTTTGTTTTTAAATAGAGTTATATCATTCATACTCCTTCGTTCTAAATTATAAGATTATTATTTATTTTGAAAATCAATTTGGTACACATTTTTAAATTTAAAATTAAGATGATTGATTAGAAAAATTATGAAATATAAATCTTACAATTAGTTGACTTCCAAAAGTTAATTATGATCTTATATTTTGAAACGGAATAAATATTACTTTCATTTTACGAAATATTTTTAATTATTTAATATAAAAATTCGGCTCAACCGGTTGAATCTGTAAACCGTTGAACTAGTCTTGACCGGTTCAATGTCCGGTCTGGTTCTGATAACTATGGTCTGGAGGAGTATAGACACCTAATTCTGGATGGGAGTGGAGTCCCTTTTATAAAGCAATTGGGTTCCTGACATTGATAATTAGAAGAGGATTATAGTTTCTGATATAGTACTTTTGTAGTGTAGCTCTATCTCTAGTGGAGTTGGCTTTCTAATTTGCTATGCAAGTGACATGCTTCCTTTGAAATTATAGTATAGGAATTGAGTGGAACATGTTTACTCAATGCTATAGACACCACACAGAAGAATGTTTTGTACTTAAATGCTCTCCTTTCCAATTGTCCATTATTTGATTATATTGTACTATTGTCACTGCACGAACTTGAGAATATGTTGGTTTTACTAATTTTCTTTGATATTTTTTGGTGATTAATATTTTGTGTATTTGATTCATTCTCAGTGGCTAGATTGTGTGTCGCAATTGTTGCGGATGTACCCTTTTGCATTTGAGTTCTCTTCGGTATGCATCTTTATTGAATTGATCATATTAAATTTTTTCTTATGTGGAACATTATTTTGATTTCTGCAAAACTGATGAACTTGTAATTAAGTGATTAGGAGTAGCTTGCTAACTCTTTTGGTTTTGCAGTGCTTTTTGGTAGATTTCATAGACTGTGTGCTTTCATGTCGCTTTGGGAACTTCTTGTGCAATAGGTATGAGTCATCTTTTTCTTTTCTTCTTTTCCTCTCCTGATAACTAGTTTGGTCAAGATACCCAAGTTTGATCTATTTCCTCATGAGCATGCATTTCTTCATTTACATATCACACTTGAATTAGAGTCCGTCATTTGTAATTGCAACTTGTAACTAGTTTGTAGTAGTCAGAACTGCTTGTTCATTTTTTTCCTTATGTTCTCACTATTTACGGCCTTCTAGAATACAAGTTTGATTAACATTTATTTCAGGTACCCCTAAGCTGATTATTATAACCTACACTTTGTCTGACTATTGAATCTGTGTCACCATGAATCAACATTTCAAATTAGTTAGAATATAGTTTGATGTAAACAAATTATGAGAGGAATTTGAAGAAGTTACTTTTACCAATCATGCAAAGGTTGAAATGACATAATTCTTAAGATGAAGAAACCCAGGAATAGGTAGGCTGACTTGCTAATATATACAAGAAAATAAAATTAGATTATTAGATTATTCTAGACTAGTAGTAGATGATATTACAGATTTTGTTTCCCTTTTAAATTATATTTTATTTGGTGGTTATGTTTAGGGTTTTCTTATTGTCCCATATATAAAGTGAAGTAACCCATCATTTAATAAATTTAATAGATTGAGTTGGTGCTGTGGTATTGTAAAACGTTAAACCTTTTGCTTTCTGAGATGCCTTCCCTGAATGCTTATAAATTTCAGTGAGAAGGAAAGGCAACAATCTGGTGTATCTGACTCCTGTGGGTGCTTGTGGATGTATTTGACTGATCTGCGAGCTTCAGAGGGAAGTTCTCACATGCACCACAACCTGTTTTATGATCCATCAAAACATGAAGGTCCAATCTTACCACCAGCAGCAGCTTTAGCACCAACTCTTTGGCCCCAGTTTCATCTTCGATGGGCTTGCCCCTTTGAAGCCCAAGGTGGAGAGGTTGAAGCTCATTGTAGGACCATGGCTAAAAAGTTCTCTGAACTACAGAAGGTAACATGTTTCTCTTGCTGCCCAATTCACCAGCCTCTTTCCAAATCAACAAATTTGAGGAAAGGCTGATGTTCCTGGATGTAAATAAGTTGTTTGATCTGACTATAATGAACAATTTTGAGCATCAACCTGGCCTCCTTTTTCCAGTTTGATTCTAGTTTGCAGTTAAAGAGTAAATTTTTCAACAAATAATGTGGATTTATATTTCTTATAAAACAAATAGCGTGGATCTATATATTTGTGGAAAATGACAAAGACATCCCCTGAAGTATCCCCTAATTACAAGAACCACTCCTGAATTTTCTTTTTGTGAAAGTCCTTTTAGTATTTATCCGTTACAAAAATGCCATTTTAATTGGTCGTCATGCCAAAAGTATAATACTAATTCAATGGCAGAAACTGGGAGCACCGGTACAATCACCTAAAAGGGGTTTTTTCTCTCTCTAATGAATGGTTACTAGGACATTTTATTGTAAAATTAAATTTCAATGGTGGTTTTTATATTGACAGGATACCTCAGAGAAGGTATTTGTGATTTGTTCTATTTTTGGAATAGATTGGTTAACTAGAAACAATTGCTGTAATTATTTGCAATGGTGGATCATCATACCAAATTGATTAGGATGTAGCTTAAGTTGAGATTAGGTACAGCGTTCAACAATACAATCCAATGATGGACAAGTTTTATATAGTGAAGATCAATAAAACTACAATCAGCTTTTGTCTTGGTACTACAATCAGTTTTTGTCTTGGTATATAAGGCATATCAACAAGGTAGACTGTTTTCTTGTTTATTGCATCTATGACAATAGGGTTGCATAAACATTGGAGAAATGAAGTGGTGATTTTGATTTTTATAATCTGATTATTGCTAAGATCTTCTTAATAATTAATTATGGGGTATTTACAAATTTTACAGGCAAAAGAAGTGGCAGAAAGGAAAGCAAAAGAACTGAACTTTACTCTGGAGTCTTTGACTGCTGAGTTGCGAAATGAGAAACATATTAGCAGCTCGGCTCTGAACTTGGCCAAGAGATCTAACAAGGAAAATGCAGCCATAAAGAGAGCAGTACAGTCACTGGGGTGTAAAGTTCACTTCTCCGACAGCGGTGAATGTACTGTTGACGTAGAAAGTAACCCGGTGGAAATCCCTCAAAGATCAATGCAATCTCCTTCAAAAAGGGAATTGGCTGGGACCGTGCAGCACGTTGAAAAATCAGACATGTCTGTCTCTATTACACTAACGTCAGATGATGATGATGATTCCAGCAATCCAATTTATCGGGTTTGTGAATCTCTTTGCCCTTTACGCACTCGTGATGGTGGGTGCAGGTGGCCTGATGCTGGATGTGCTCGAGTTGGAAGCCAGTTTGTTGGACTGAAGGCAGATTTTGATGCATTTGATCAACTTTCTATATACGACAGTTACTTTCAGTCCGAGTGACATTTAGCCCTAGACTACACCAATCTTCCCAAGGAAAGATACCATACAGAATTTTGGTAGGTAAAGCTTTGTTAACTTGCACAGGTTCAAGAGATTAACTAGCATACTGTAGAAATGTAGATGGCAAAGGTAAAAGTAGGCCCTAGCAATTGAGATGGTTCTTGCTCTGTATGTATAGAGGAATGTAGATTTTGAAGAGGACAATATCACCAGTTTTTTTCGGACATTGCCGAGGTAACAAAGCATGAAAGTTGGGATTGATACATTTGAAGAGTTGAGCAGCATTCTGAGGTGGTCCACTTCTTCATTCATTTTATACAAATGTCAACTTTGTAAAACATTTGCATATTGTCATTTAGCTCGGACAAGTTAGCTTGTGTACAGATTCTTGACAAGTCAATTGTTGTCAATCTAGAAATCTTGTAAACATGGACAATGATCAAATAAAGTTTTCGGATATAATGTAAGCAGTCAATAAAGATCTATGATTTAAACGAACTAGTTCAGTTTCTTAATGTTATTGTTGTCTATTTTAGTTTGTCAGCCATAAAATTCTGACTCCTTAAACTGGTCGTCCCGCTTCTTCCCTCCCCACCAAAATGAAACTCACAAAAACAATCAACACGAATGCATGTAACCCAGACAGAGAACTTGCAAAAATACATTATAACCACAAATCTTAGTAATGCATTATATATTACTTTACTCCATACATTTTTTGAAAACATTTTCTCCATTAAATAATAACATTATTTTTGGGGGATTAAATAAGATAAAGAAAGCACACAAGGAAACCAGATCATCTCCCCATCAGGTAGTTGTAGGAAAAAGAAAAAGGAAGAAACTTAAAAAGGTTAAAGAAAACAACAGAATTACTATTCACAGGGAGGAATAAATACAAAGAAGGTAAATTGAGTTAAAAACACCTAAACTAGAGTACAAGAACGCCTAATTCCTCATCTTATCAATGGTTAGCTTCATTGCTGGCATTAGTGACTCACCCCACCCACCTCAGTCACATGGTGTCTATGATGTACGGATTGGCACAGTGTATTTTTGTTTGCTTTCACAACCATTTACTTTTTGCATAACACATTTTGTTGCATAGCCCAATGGCACTTCAAAGTGAACAGCAGAAGTCAAAGCATCCGTGTTGGCTAACTGATCTTCCCTGTTTGGTCTATCAAGGTGCCAATTTGTTCTCCAGATAATGCTCTTGATATGTTTCCAGGCTCAAGCAGGTTAAAGACGACAACTATATATAGAGAGGGTAAATACTTTTAGCAAAAGAAGGTTTTATCCAGCTATATTAGTGATACATGGGACAAAACTAACCAGGAATTGCATTTTCTTCACAGAACTGAATCGCCATCATATCCATAGAGGTAACGCCTCTAGAAACAACTTCCCGGTAGGAAACGTGATCGAGAGTCACATTGTTGTTTTGGCAATCATAGACACCATTTACATTTGTTCCTTTTAGGATTGCATCTGCACTAACTGTAAAAGGGGAAAAGAAACATATTTAGTAATAATTTTTTTTCCAGATGAAACCCTCAATTATTAAATAAAAAGCGCACCCAGTATATAGCAAAGGTTATTTATCTAAAAACAAAAAGAATGAATGCCAAATGATGTAAAAATGTAATGAAAAATCAAAGCAACTGAAGGTTGAGTAGATGTTCTACCCACCAAAGAGAAAAAGAAAACTTGATTTAAAAAATTCTACTCAATAGGGTGATGTGCTAGATATCCATATGCAGTCATGTGAGAGAGAAAGGGTGATAGAGAGTGTTTTGAAGTGTGAGGTTTTCAACATGTATGCTACAAAATATTCAGAAACTAATCTAACCCAAAGAAAGAGTTGAACAAAATATAGATAGAAATGTAGTACTTTCAGAAGCCCTCAAAGCTGCTGCCGTGTCAGTGGAAAAGAGGGGATTCCCAGTGCCAGCACCAACACCTCCAAAGATGACGACTCTTCCTTTCTCAAGATGACGGATAGCTCTTAGCCTGTTATATGGTTCAGCAACCTCTGGCATTGAGAAAGCACTTTGCACGCGAGTTTGAACACCCAGCTTCTCTAAAGCTGATTGAAGCAGTACAGAATTCATGACTGTTGCCATCATACTGAAAATATAAACGGTACTTGGTCAGGAGCAAGTAAACAAAGTTTATGACGTAATATGTAGTTCACTGATACAGAACAAAGGGAGGGGGAAAGGATCACAAAACTTGATTAATGGAAATTGGAATTGGTTGAGATTATTGCTTATGAGTCTTACCTCACAGCAGAATATAAACAATTGCCCGATGGTTCAAAAGAAACAATTTAATGGAAGATGCCATGACAATTTAAAATAATGGAAAATGAATGCCTAAATTCAGATTTATTTTTTCAGTCAAATGTATGAGCATATACAGAAGCAAATGCATGCAGACTGGCATCTACGCTGTCGCACGCATTGCATGTGATAAGTTGGGGTGGGGATAAAGGGCATAAGTGAACATATTTTTGGGAGCAGCTATGACATATATATATATATATATATATATATTGTTCTCATAATCTCATCCTCTATTTATTTTGTTGTCCATGTTTTGTATAGGGTTTGAGGCATGTTATATATTGCAGTGCATATGATATCTAATACAAAGTACAATACATAGCCTTCCAATCTTTTCTTTTTCTCCCACCCTTTTGTATTAATCAATTCACAGAGACAACTATACACCACGGTGGATTCGGACTTATAGTCGGTCAAAAAACTCTGTATAGCCACTCAGATTAAATGACATTACCCAATTTGATATGCTGTAGGTCTATCTAAATCAGTTGCTGACACCCATGAGTCTCCACAAAAGAAGTTGCGGCCTCCCACAACAATAGCCACCTAGAAAATCACATAAAGGAACCATCTTGACAGTCGAAAAGAGTTGGTTGAATTAAAATTGTGAAAGACAAAGGAGGAGTATCGCAATGACAAAAAATAGGAAATCAATGTTCAGTACCTGAACACCAAGGTGGCACACTGTTGTCACTTCTTTAGCAATCTCCAATGCTACCTAACAAGAGAAGGATCAAGCATAGCACATAGCTTAAACTTAGAACAACCATGTAATGCAGATGTTGATACTATTAATTCATTCAATAAATGACGAAAAGTAAAACTCACCTTGGAGTCAATACTCTGACAGTTCCCAGATAATGCAACACCACTAATTTTAAACACCACCCTTCTCCATTTTGGCCGTGGAGTTGACTTCAATTTTGTGCTGTTTACAAAGTTTGCATTGTTTGTTGCAAGTCTGCCAGAAAACATGGGATTACACCAAAGCTTTGGGGATAGACATTTAAATTAATAGTTCTAATAGTAAACATATTTGGATTATACTCTATGAAACAAGGATACGGTTTTGTTCATTGTGAAGATACATTTTTATGTAGTTATTCCTCCTTTAGTTTCCTGTCCTTCATTTTTGTCTTCAAGTGATTTGAGGCCTAAACAACAAATGCCATCCATAATTTTATTTAATTTTTAATCAACAATCTATACGAGGAGCTATATGGTCTCTAGATCTTAGTAATTAAGTAAGCAAAAAAAAATTCCATTCTTTTGACATTTTGAAGAGTTTATGTACTTCTTTTAAGGCAGCCGAGGAAGCAAAATGACAATCTATTTCAAGTGTTGGGTCCCGGCACTTATCCTAGCAATGCTTGATAAAATACCTTTGATTTATTATAGGATATATCTATCTACACACCCAAATTGTAATCCAAAGACGCACTCAAGTGTAAAATAGTAGTAAATGAGAAGAGATAAAGTTTGTGAAGAGAGGAGATAGAAATATTTTACTATCATTTTACACTTGGGTGTGTTTTTGGATGTACAATTTGGGTGTGTACATACATATATCCTTAATTATAAGTTAGCACAAAATCCAAGTATTCCTTGATTCTTAAGCAGTTATACACCTACAAAAAGCCTACAATAGGTAAAATACTAAAATCTCATATATACTTTAACATTACTAGACAGAAAAGTCAGCTAAACCAAGGTTGTTTGCTTCTTGAACATAATGAGAAAAGAAGTTTTGATTCAATAATACCAAAAGAAAATAGTAAGATTCATTTTCTTGTCCTTCATATTTTTACTCTCCTAAAAATCAATACCGATAAAGTTTTAATCTATTTACAATTCAAGTTGCATATTTCTTAAGTAAGATGACTTCTGATACATTCCCCCTACAAAAAAAAACATGCTTTTTGGCTCAAAATTGAGTATTTAATGAGGCTTGAACCAAGCACACTTCAACATTTGAGATGATAGGTACCATAGATGTAAAACTCTAAATTAAACATCCTTGTACACTTTCAAACTCTAATCTTTCACAAGGAGAAGCTATAGAGACCGGAAAAACTTAAAAAATGCCCAACATAATCCTTGCAAAAATTGCAACATTCTACTAAATGAAGAATCATTACTGATATACATGTTACATGACCTAGGATGGCAGGTCATAGATATTGTTGCCCATCAACAACGAGCTCAAGTATAAATATATTTATCCCAAAAAAATAATATAAGTCGCTAATACAGAACGATTGCACTTGTAATAAGCTGCCCATTGTGACTATGTCCATGTATAATCCGAAATAGAACTAAATAACTACTCTAGATTGTGCAAGCCACATACATTGCCAATAATTTTACCACCGGAAAAAAACAAACAAACTACTACTAAATATTAGTCTTAATATTTTCAACAATTTAGCATTCATATTGTCATGAAATGTAATCAAAATTTCATATACCTTTTTGATTGCCTTAGCATATACGAAGAATTCCCTCCTCCATTAGACCTATCATCATCCGAAACACTTTTCATCGACGCCAAATTTCCCACAATCACCTCCATTTTCTTAAACCAATGCCAATGGCTAACTGATAAGCCGCCGCTATTCATCCTTTGAAGCTCAACCTTGTACCTTTTCTTTAGATTATCAATCTTATTCTTACATTGCTCAACACTCTTGCATATCTTCTTATCACATCCCTCAGTAACACTTTGAGCCACCTGCTCCCAATCTCTCCCTCTTAAATTGCCTCGATTCAGCTGCGTAAACTTTTCGATATACGCGTCGAGGAGACACGAGATTGCCGAGTCGTTCCATTCCTCCCGGTCCTTCCGGTAGTCGACTCGGTAATCGCCGCCGCCGCTAGAATCGACGGCGACGGCGTCGAGTTTGAGTTTTTTGTAATAGTAAGGGTTTAGCCTGCCGTTTGGAGTGATTTGATCGGATTTGTTCGGATCGGAGCAAGACTCTCCGGCGGCGGTGGAGTACGGTAATACATCAGTGGTTTGGGAGTAGAACGCGGCACTGCCGGATTCTTCTCCGGCATCGGATTCGTCGGGGTTGTTTTCGGCTCCGATTACTGGGAATTCGACGTTGCACGAAGACATTATAGTAAAGGAAGAACGAGGAGAGAGATTAGGGTTAGGGTTTCGAACCAGAGGAGGAGGAAGGAGGAGTAGACGACGTTAGTACTGATTGACGGATTGTGGAGGGGAACCGTATTGAACTACTAACGGTGTGATCTGTCACTGCGATCATGTTGACGCCTGTCTTCACGAACGTAACGATTTCTGTCATGACTTGCATCCACGTAGCTACGTTCCAGTTTCCACTATATTTGGCTGTTAATGCCAAAGTAATGTCTGTTCCTCAAAATAATAAAATATAATTTGTATACATTAAAAAAAAATTTAATTTATTTTTAGTGGCCTCATAAGTTTATATAATATTAAGTGATAAGTACTTTAATTTTTATATACTAATAGATTTTATTAAATGACATATTTATCTTTCACTTTATATATTTTATCTCATCTTTTAAGAATAAAAAAAATTGTAACTTTAGTTATAATTTTAAGGACGGAGGGAGAAATAATTATGTTTTTCGAACAAATATATTTTTAGCTACACTTTTATATTGTAGACATTCGAATTTTTGTATTCCTGTTATTAACCTTACAGGAAGGCAAAATCGTCTTCCAGAGATAACCCTGGAAGTCAAATTCGCACAGTCCCAGAGACAACTCCGGGATACTCAGTTTGCCATCTCGGAGACAACCTCGTGATGTATAGTCCAACCAGGAGATAACCCCGGGATACTCAGTTTCAACCTCGGAGACAACCCCGAGGAATGCAGTTCCAGTTCTGGAGACAACCCTAGAATCTTCAGTTTCATCTCGAAGATAACCCCGAGATCTTCAGTTCCAGTCCTGGAGACAACCTCGGGAGTTTCAAACCCAACCTCGGAGATAATCCCGAGGAATGCAGTTGCAGTTTCGGAGATAACCCCGGAAATACTTGTTTCAAACCCTTACAATCAGCTTCAACACTCGGTGATAGCCCCGAGGCACTCATTCCCAAACCCGGAGATAACCCCGTAAGGACAGGCACGCCTTAGAGACAACCCTGAGGACGTTCAACAGTTGCAGCAGCCCAATCTCAGAGATAACCCTAAGCAACGACTGCTAAATTAGCCCAAAATCGGAAATAACCCTGGTCAGGGGGCAAAATCGTCATTTTGCCACCCCAATGCGCCGTCTCAACAACATTTCAACATACATGCTACACAAGAATATCCTACAAGAACCAATAGCTCCAATGCCGAGTGACAACTACACAAGACAGCACACCGGATAAAATTTAAAGCTTGAAGACCTGGGCATGGTCCCATCTTTCCGACTTCGTATAACCTCTTATCCCATGTCATTGTGTAGTTCTCGACAATAGCATGTCGTAAAAGGTCTTATACACCTCGATCAGATGCCTAGATTGAAGTTCTAAAAATTCGAGCAGACATCACGTTGCACGCGTGCACGAACTTCGAGACCCGAGGAGCCTGGGGCACCCCGGGCAGCCCCAGGTGCACTGCGGCTCCCATCTCTATAAATAGAGGGCTTGGGGCAACCATTTTACAAAGAGAAAAGGCGAGGAAGCCATGTCCAATTTGTTCTGTACACACTTTAAATTGAGTGCTTTCTCATTTCAAACACTTATGAGCTTATATTTGGCTACTTTTTTACCGGTGGGAGCCGAGTGTTCATCTATTTAAAGCTATTGAAGTCTTCTTTGGCGTATCCAACGTAGTTAAGCCTTCTTACATCATCTAAAGCTTTTTCTACACTTCCGCACACATTGTTATTCACGCTGAGAGTCGTGTTGTGTGGTGTGCGTACCGACTTCTGTTCGTGGATTTTTTATTTCTTTTCAGATATATATATATTTATATATATATATATATATATATATATATATATATTTATATATATATATATAATATTATCGAAGTTATGCCTCGATTGAGCCTCGGATTTACATCCGGAGCGTTTATTGCTTTTATATATATACATATATATAAACTGTTGTCGAACTTTGTTCGATGAGCCTGGATTTACATTCGGAGCGTTTACTGCTTATATATATATATATATATATATATATATATATATATGTTGTTGCCATCAAACTCTGTTTGATTTAGCCTGGATTACACATCTGGTGCGTTTACCGCTTTTATATATCTATATTTATATACTTTCGAATGCGAATTAACGAAACGAGTCTGGATCGATATATATCTACGCTTTTATATATTTTATATATATATATATATATATATATACATTTCAGTTTTATGCCCGGAATTCATTTTTCGTGACCTTTTTTATCGCTTTCTTTATATTTAGTCTTCGCTTGGAGTTTACTCGTTTTATTGGCGGTTGATTGTTTTTCTTTGCTTTATTTACATTTTCAATATATATGGAGGTGCTTCGTTGTGGTTGATTACCTTTCCATATATATATATATTTACAACTTTTATATATATATATATATATATATATATATATTTATCTACTATATATATAATTATTTGCAACATCATGTGAGCTACTCAGGAATTATGTGATCATGATTCAGATTTCATCAATCTAGATTTGATTCCGTGATGGACATTTTCAACTGTACATTGGCTTGTAAATTATTCACGGTATTTGAATTTTCTTAGATGGCTCTCATGCCCACAAGAAGTTCGGCACTAAGATCGCTTTTTATCTTATTTTTCAAGATGCTTCGCATCTCAAAAAATAAAAGCAATCGTTTAACATATAATAAAATGGAAGTATCAAAGGCCTCAATTACTATTGATCATAAGGGTTTGAAAAACCTCTTTTACTAAACATCAATGCTATATCTTGTTAAAATTGAACTTTTATACAAAATTCAAACCCTTTGTATATAGGTGCAAATGAGGCATATCACTACTTCCATATAATTGTACATTAACCCACCCCCCCCCCCCCACACACACATTCATATAACAATTTAAATTGAAAAGTGGCGGTCACCGTGATAACACGGATGTCGGAAGGTGCCTAACACCTTCCCTCCGCTTAATCAAGCCCCCGAGCCCTAACGAATCTTGGTTTCACAGACTAGTTAAATAATGTCACATCACTTGGTCAATGTGCAAACCTTTTCTCGGTTGAGTTGGTGCAACCATTTTAAAATACTAACTGGCGACTCTTATAGTCCAATCGTCAACATATACATGTCGGACCTTTTCACAACTTGTTTTTTTAAATAAATCTCACCTAACATGAGAACACCAAAAGAGAAGAACAGAAAAGGGACAAATAAAAATTCCGACGTCGACAGGTGGCAACTCTGCTGGGGAACATTTGACCAGTAAGAGGGCTTAAGCCACTACTACAAACTTTTCAAAATTGTTATCTGCTTGCGTGTGGATGTTGCATATACATTGGAATGAATGTATACGAATGCATTTACTTATTGCACTTAGTGCTTCACACTATATCTGCTTGTGATATTAGTGCTTCACACATGTCATCATTTTCATAAACGGTGAGACACATTGTATGTGAATGTATGTTGTGTGGTTCCTCCACCAAGAGGCTATCCTGTCGGTGTTTGATTACTGGAATAGTAGGGAGACTAATTCCAACGAGGCTCAGGAAAGGCACCACCCAAATTCGCTCCAGTTGAAAGACCAGATTAACTTCCCGTCGAGTAAATTGTGATGATTTGGGAACCTACATGCCAAAAATCCGCGATAGTAGCCTAAGATAGGTCAGCCTCTGATAAACCAAACGCGAATGAAAGTCTCTTCATACTTTCTATTTCAATTACTTGTAAAATCAAATTACTTGTAATTTCATTTCCATGTCAAATTCGATGTAATGGAAAATATGAAGGAAAATGTACACATACATTCCCTTTTATTATATCAAAACCTGACATGCTATCCTGTCATACAAACAGCTAACATCCGTTTTGAAGGATAATACTCCTAAAACGGATACATCACATAGCATGTAAACATTTCCACATTCCCTAAAGACTAAACTACATAAGTCTTTTTGTAGGGAAACAATTGGACCTATTACCCGATTAAAGTCCAAAAGGGCAACAAGCCTACAGCCAAGCATGGCTTAATCTGGCCAATCTAATCCTACTCTTGTCTCCCGTGAGGAGTTCGAAGGATTAAGCCACCAAATTATAGAGTTGGTTGTTCTTTTGTAAGAACTACATCAGTCCAATCAGGGTCCACGAATGCCCGTACATACAGAATCCTCTACACATGGAGGAAATCATGGTCTGGATAAAGAAATTCCCGCACCTGAGTTGGATACAACCAACAAAATTCCTGACACCACCCATCTCAAAGAAGATCTAGACACCGGTGATATCAAGAAAAAGGTCTTACAGATGGAAGAGACCATTCAGTTTATCAAAGGGATTGGAGCACATGGGAGTGTTTCATATACAAACCTTTGTATATTCCCTGATGTGCATTGTCCAGAGAAATTCAAGACTCTCGACTTTGAAAAATACGATGGATTGGGAGATCCTTACACACATTTGAAAGTCTTCATCGGAGAACTCAGATCTTATGCTGAGGATGAAAAGCTTAGAATGCAGTTGTTTCAAAAGAGTCTGACTGGTGAAGCTAGATCATGGTATACCAGATTAGACAATTCCAAGATTCATAGCTGGGAAGAGCTAACACATGCTTTTCTCAGCCAATATAGTTTCCAAACTCAGATGGCTCTTGACCGGTACCAAATTGCTAAAGTCAGGAAACAAACCAATGAATCTTTCAGAGAATATTCTCAAAGGTGGAGGCACCTTGCAGCTTAAATTGTTCCTTCTATGACTGAGTCTGAGATGATGATGACCTTCATAGACATACAAGAAGCTCTTTTCTATGAGAGAGTTTTAGCTAACATAGGCAAGCCAATCTCTGAAATGATCAAACATGGGGAAATGGCTGAGATGGGTTTAAAATCAGGAAAGATTCAAGACCTTGCCGCTCTGAAAGCTGTTGCTGAGCACATCCAATCCGGAAATTATGGAAACAAGCCCCGAAGGGTCCATAAGAAGAAAGAGGAGGATGTTTCCTTGATATTACAAGGGCAAAAAGGCAGTCAAAACTTGCCTATTCAGAGGAGAAACTACTCCCCTTTTACAGCTCAGTCTTCAAACCCTCTATTGCCAAAGAGTGGAGAAGTCAGATGCACTCGAGTGTTCACACCCTTAGGGGACTCACTCGAGAATATTCTCAATCTTCTGACAACTCAGAAGAAAATTACTCACCTTCTTCTACCAGCCAACCCGAATGGGAAAGGTTTCAATGCTAGCCGAAAATGCGCTTATCATGCTGGAGCTCCAGGACATGATACTCAGGATTGCTGGGCATTGAAACATAAGATCCAGGATTTGATTGATAATGGTGAGATCGTGGTGACTAAACCCATCCAACCCCATTTGCAAGACAACCCTCTTCCTCAACACAAAGAAGAGGAGGTTAACATGATTAATTGGAGTAATGGTCAGACTTCCCATTACTAATGGTGGATCCTCCCAAACCAAAGAAGGATAGTGCCGATAAATGGGATTTTTACGCCAGCCCAATTTTAATGGAATGTAAAATGAAGACTCTCTGTGAAGAAGAAGAAGTTGACTAATCGCGTAATCGGTGGTCCATCAACACCAAGTCACACGCCAATTATTCAGTCAGGAGCATGCTAGCCTCCTTCCTATTGTTATAAACACTCAACCGCGTACTCCAGAAAATGAAACCCTAGAAGATAAAATTGCAAAAAGATCAAATGCCAAAGCCCGTCGGGATTTTGCCAACCAAAGGAAATTTACATACCTAGGCCAACCAATGGAGAAGATATTTCTGATGCTGATCAATGAAGGAAGAATTATAGCTCTGTTACCTCCAATCAGCCCGCGTTCAAGGCGGTTCAATTCTAATGGAGTATGTTAGTATCACTCCTACTCTCGTGGTCACATCATGGAAGAATGCTGGGCACTCCGCCACCTCATTCAGAATCTAATTGACAGCGGTGTCCAAAGAAACGACAGACGATGATGTCAGAAAGTACTAGAGAGTGGGGACATTCCTCCACAAAGTGGAAAGAAGTCATAGCAGCTTATATCTTTGAGAGATGATTCACTACCCCTCACATACAATTCAACCTATTTAGCTCAAAGGTGTTGACTATCCTTTGAAAGTGGCTGCACCAGAGCCAATTGTCTTACCATTCAGACCACAATATCCCGTTGTCAGCCTACAGAAAGTTCCATGGAATTATGGAGAGGCTGAAGGATCCACATCTCATATAAACATTGCAGTTGTCGAAGGATAATCCATCAGATCTTCCCCAACGGGTGATGAAGCCTACCATCAAGTCAAAGGGAAAATTCCCATGGAGAAAATGAAGAATTCCTCCGTACTATGGGGCATAATGAAACCAAGGTGGTTCTAAGCTTAAGAGAAGCTCCACAACAAATTTCTATATATCGACTTGGTTTTTCTTCCAAGATCATGTGAAGGTCTTGCTTCGTGGTTTGGAAGAAGCCCAACTGCCTAAGTCAATAGATGTTAAAAAATTCCAGCATCTGGTGGATCACATTTTTAACAACAATGTGATATCTTTCACTAACGATGATATACCTCCCGAAGGGATGGGCCACCGTAAGCAATTGCACATAACGGTAATGTCCTCCGGATACGTGGTTGCAGGAGTATTGATAGATGGAGGATCATCCTTGAATATCTACCCTTATACCACTTTGGAGAAGATGAATATTAATCTCAAGAGAATCCGAAACAGCCATACAGTTATCAAAGCTTGTGATGGATCCCTATGAAACTCTGTCGGAGAGATTGAACTACCTATGGAGATCGGTCCACATACATTCAACGTATCCTTCTATGTGCTCAAAATAGACACATGATACAACCTGATCTTGGGAAGACCATGGAATCATATGGCTGGAGCCGTCCCATCCACCCTGCATCAGCAGCTTAAATACATAATTAATAACATCCTAGTCACTGTTAATGTTGAACTAAAATGTCCCGAAGAAGGTGACATCCCGCTCATCAGTTTCAATTCAGAAGTTGAGCCTGTCAGCTTCTATGCCCTGGAGGTGAGCAACACTCACTACCATCCCATTGGGGCACCTCCTCTGATACCCAGAGTTTCCGCCGAAGTAATGTCGGCCAATCAAGAAATGTTATCTTTGGGTTATCAACTTAGACAAGGGTTAGGCAAAGATCATCAGGGCATCAAGTGCCCAATTCAAGTTCCCAGTTAAACAAGGACAGCTGGACTAGGCTATTTTGCTAGCTCCAGTCACAGAAATCCTCACAGACACAAACATATTCCTTCATCTTCAGCCATACGGCGATTGCCTGCACCTACAGAAGCTGAATCTATATAGACTTCAGTGAAGGTTTCTGTGCATGTGATGACCATGTTATTTCCTAAGCCGATACCGGTCAAAGGAAAAGAAATCTTGATACCGGATCCGGAGGCGGAGCAAAAGGACCGGAGGCATAAGCAGGACATTGCCAGGCGCTTATCAAATATACACATCATCGTCCATACGGATAGTACAAATAGAATCACCCCAAACGATGATTGCCCAGATATTATGGTTATCATTCGGGAGAAGGAGGACAACAACAGCCCCTACATCACAACCGTCCACCAGGACTTCACCTTTGGCAATTGGAGCAGCACTCATTGTTTTTGCCGATGAGGGTAAAAAGGGCAGAAACTTCCTCTGCCCTGTAGATAACAATAACTGCTTACTTTCTGTACATTATTAGCAGTTTTTTTGTCATTTCATGCTAACACTTTGTATGATTGAACAGTTTTATATATATTAAGTGAAAGCATTTTGTTTCAGGACTCTAAAGTTAGATGTGCCTGTGCTTGCTGATAAGGTGCCTTTTCTCCATAAGGACTGTAATTTTGATGAAAAGTTGGACTCAGACTTGATGGAAATACAAGAGGACATTGAGATACCTCAAGAGATCAAAGAGTGGGTCAAAGAAAAACCCAAACCAAACCTTGATCAAACCACCTCATTCAATCTTGGAACCTTAGAAAGCCCTAAACTAATCCAGATTGGTACAGACCTCACTACAAACCAAAGGAATGACATGGTTACATTATTAACCCAATTTCAGGATGTGTTTGCATGGTCTCATGAAGACATGGTGGGTTTGTCCACTGACATAGTCATTCATCACCTTCCCATTAAATAGGGATTCAAGCCAGTCAGGCAGAAACTCAGGCGATTGAAACCGGAGTGGAGTTTAAAAGTTAAAGAAGAAATTGTGAAGCAATTTCAAGCAGACATCATCATGGTGTCCACATACCCTGAATGGCTATCCAACATAGTCCCCGTGCCTAAACCAGGAGGAAAGGTGCGAGTTTGCATAGATTACCAGGATCTGAATAAAGCTTGCCTTAAAAATAGCTTTCCCGTGCCATTTATCCACATTCTCATTGACAATACTACTCAATATGACATGTACTCCTTTGCTGATTACTTTGCGGGGTACCATCAAATCATGGTTGCTGAAGAGGATCGTGAGAAAACTACATTCATCACTCCTTGGGGAACCTTTTGCTATAGTTAGTTGTCATTCGGCCTCATCAATGCTGGAGCTACCTACCAATGAGCCATGATGGCTCTTTTCCACGATTTAATGCATAAGAAGATAGAGATCTATGTGGATGACATCATTATCAAGTCCCGAAGGGAGGAAGACCACCTAGACCATCTCAGAAAACTTTTCAATAGGTTACGTAAGTAAAATTTGAAGTTGAATCCAAACAAGTGCGCCTTTGGCGTTAAATCAGGTAAGTTGCTAGGATTCCTAGTCAGCCACAAGGGGATTGAGCTGGACCCCACTAAAATCTAGGCCATTACGGAAATGCCCATTCCTAAGACAGAGAAGGAAATACGAGGTTTTTTGGGAAGAGTCAACTTCATTAGCAAATTCATCTCCCAACTCACATCAACCTGTGAACCTATTTTCAAGTTGTTAAGGAAGAACTCCTCCATGAAATGGATTGATGAGTGCCAGAAGGCCTTCCTTACAATCAAAGAGCAGCTAGTCAAAGCTCCTATTTTGGTACCTCCCAAGGATGATGTTCCCCTGTTCATATACCTGTCCATCAATGACAATGCCATGGGCTGCATGCTGGGAGATAAAGACGATAGAGACCAAGAGCGAGCTATCTACTACCTCAGTAAAAGATTCAGCAATAGTGAACACAAGTACACTCTGATTGAGAAAACTTGTTGTGCTTTAGCATGAGTTTCCATAAGGTTACAACATTACCTCCATGGTCACACAACCCATCTCATATCCCGCGTGGATCCTCTCAAGTACGTGTTCAGTAAACGCATGCTGAATTGCCGACTTTCCAAATGGCAGTTGATCCTACAACAATTTGACATTGTCTACATGACACAAAAGTCTATCAAAGGTCAAGGAATTGCGGATCTACTGGCCACCGCACCTTCAGGGGATTTCAAACCCTTGGAAACATACTTCCTCGATGAATGGGTAATGACAGTTCAGCAACACCATCAGTACGATGCACACCAAACATGGAAGATGTATTTTGATGGAGCTGTAAACATGGAAGGTTCTGGAGATGGGGCAGTTCTAGTATCCGTTACGGGGGAGCAATATCTCGTCGCCGTCAAATTGCAGTTTGCCAACACCAACAACACAGCTGAATATGAAGGCTGTATCATGGGGCTAAAACTTACCCACTCAATGGGCATCGGGCGGTTAACTGTCTTTGGGGATTCCGAGTTGGTAATCAGACAAACCACATGAATCTATCACAACAAAGGTCTACATTTGATGCCTTACCATCGGCAGGTTCTACAGATGTCTTCAGAGTTTGAAGAAATATCTTTCCTCCACATTCCTCGGAATAAGAATGACTTTGCGGATGCGCTAGCAACCTTGGCCTCCTTGATCAACATACCTGACAAGGAAAACATGCCAACCCTCACATTTGCCCAACAAAAGGCTCTAGCCTATGGGAATTACATTGGAGAAGTATCGGATGAGCTACCTCCCATCCAACACCCTTGGTATCAGCATATCAAGGAGTACTTACAAGATGGATCTACACCCGCTGAGGCGAGCCCGACTGAAAGAAGGCGGATCCATCGACATGCTATGAAATTTTACCTGAGCGGAGACACACTCTACAAAAGAGATGCAGGACTAGGTCTCCTCAGATTTCTGGACAAGGACCAAGCTCAGAGGCTCATGGATGAAATCCATGGTGGAGTATGTGGCCCACACATGAGTAGCCCTCTACTTGTTAAAAAGATCCTCAGAATAGGGCATTACTGACTCTCTCTTAAAGCTGACTGTGATGATCACATCAAGAGATGTTACCAATGCCAAATTCATGGGAATGCTATCCACGCCCCTCCAAGGGAGCTCCACAATATGAGTTCACCCTCGCCCTTCTCAATATGGGGAATGGACGTGATCGGCCCATCGAGCCCAAAGCCAAGAATGGGCATCATTATTATCTTCACCATGATCGACTTCACCTTCACTACCTGATTGACTGGTTCAAGAAGTCATCATTGCTTCAAAAATAATGTCTTTTGTCGATACGGACAAAGAAGTAATTGTATCAGACAATGCTAAGAACCTCAACAACAAAATGATGGAGGAGTTGTGCATTAAATTCCACATCAAACATCTCAACTCCGTCATCTACCATCCAAAGATGAATGGTGTTGTTGAAGCGGCTAACAAAAACATAAAAAAGATCATGCAAAAGATTCCGCCAATCACAAAGGATGGCTTGACTTATTGCCTCTGACTCTGTTAGCCTACAAAACATCAATGCGTACTTCCACTGGGGCAACCCCCTACTCATTAACCTATGGGATGGAAGCAGTGCTCCCCATAGAAGTGGAAATGGAATCCCTCAGAGTGTTAATAGAAGCTCAGCTGGATGAAGACCAATGGGTACAAGATAGGTATCACCAATTGTCTCTAATAAACGAAAGGCGAAGTGATGCTATTTTCCATGGTCAGTTAGACCAATAGAGGATTGCCAGATTCTACAATAGAAAAGTCCGGCTACGGCAGTTCAAAGAACACGACTTGGTTTTGAAGAAGATCATTGACAACCAAGATCAGTCTAAGGGAAAATTCACCCCAAATTGGGAAGACTCGTTTATTGTCAAGGAGGTATTGACAGGAGGTGCTCTTAGATTGCAGGAAATGGACGGCGATGAATTTCCACAGCTTATCAACTCGAACATAGTGAAACGGTACTATTCCTGAGGTTACCATCAAGTAAATATCCCGTTTTTGGATCACCAGATCCCCAGTCATTTCAGGTTTTCTAACCCTTCACTACATACAATCTTTCTTCACATTCATCTGCCCCATTAAGGACAAACACACTTTTTCAACCAGCAGCCTGGTTCCGGATAAGTAGATCCTTCACATAACTTTGCCTTCAAAACTTTTCACACCCGCAGTTTTGTCCCATAGGGGATTAAAACTTTTTCACACCCGCAGTTTATCCTGTACATGGGATCAAACTTTATCCCCCGTAGTTTGTCCTGAACAAGGGATCAAACTTTTCATTGGCTGCAAACCGTCCTGAACATGGGGCGAACTACGCCGACTTTATCTCCTCAATACACGGGAATACATAGGTAGCCATTTTATATGATCCGGTCGCAATAAAACAAAAACAACAAAAATATTTCTACACCCTTCTCACTACAAAAACAAAAACAAAAACATCTTTATACCACTTTGCCATATACAACGTTGAACCCTTTACACCAGGTTCGAACTACGCAGACCTAATCTCCTCTTCAATAGGAGTACGTAGGCAGCCATTCATGGTTCGGTCTCACCCTTTACCAAAACACAAAAACTTGTTAATGGTACTTGGATCATCCTTCAATCCACCACACTTCATTAGCTTCAGACCAAAGGGATGGAACTACCTGACCTCCCCACACAAAAGGGAGAATCGGCGACCATCCAAGCTGCGGTTGATTCCTCAAAGAGAAACACCAATCCATAAGAGATGGAACTAACTGGGCTCCCCCATACAAAGGAGTACTAGCGACCATCTGTGGTAAGGTCAATCTCAGAGAGGAAAGCCACATTCCTCTCCACATCTACATATAGAAACCAGTCCCAAGACACCAAAAATGGTAGGGAATACACACAGATCAACGATCCATTCTGAAATATCCTGAGACAGCTCAATGTCCATCCATTAAGGAGGGGTTTAGAATACATCAAGATCACAAGCCCTGAAGACACATGCAAATATCAAGCAAGTAACAAGGCATAACTAAAAGAGAAGTGATCAAAATATATTTTCCCTACTATATATAATGCTGTTTGATATATACAATGTGTACTATACATGACAAAATGGCTAAACTAGTCTGTGCAAGAAAATACAAGCCCATCTACAAATCAGTGTATATGCGAGCTATCAAGTCCAACTATGGCATCTCTCGTAAGAAGGAGGTAACACCATGGTCTCTATCAAGGGTATCTAACGAGATCTATCAACCATCCGTGATAGTGGCACTGTGCTCATCAATATACGTGCTCATCTCTGCAATAATGCTAGTAGTAAGGGACGTCACTGTGGTACTATTTGTAAAGGCTACATCTTGGGCAGATATAACGCTATCCCGCTCAACAATCATTGCATCTCTAGATGATCTGGCCTCATCCCGCTCAGCAACATCGGCATCTCTATGTGGTAATGCCTCATCTCTCTCTAACAGAGCGACGTCTCTCCCATCAAGAGCTGTCAACATCAAGGCTTTAACTTGATCTCTCTCGAAGGTCATCAGATGGAGACTCTGCTCAAAATACTATGCTGAATGCTGGATCACAATAGCACTCGTACTGGGAGAATCTGCAAGAGCTGCTGGAAACCCAGTGAATGGCTCCTCCTCGGTGTGAGAATCAATGTCCTCCATGGGCTCTCCACCATCTGAATCAATCGTCGTCACTGTGGATACTACCGCAGCCGATGAAGTCTCTGTCTGCATCCACGCAGAATACTTTGACGAACAGCCCGAATGACTAACAGAAAAATCAGCTCTCTCACGTTGATCCCAACAGGCATACACTCGGGATCTATCCTCTACTGATAAATGGCGAGAAGCCACACGCTGACCTGATACCCCCTCAAAAGGATGGAAGTCCTGGAATTGGTCAAACTATGACATCACAGCCAATGGGTGGTAGGTAATCATGCCCCTCAAACTAGCTACAGGGAGATAATCCATGCTAGGAGCATGAGTAATAAAACTATAGGGTGAACTGAGCCCTGTACACGGCATAATGCCAAACGAATCCCCGATCCTTGCCAAGAACACCGATCAGGATATAGGTTCTACACACTCCGCTGGCTGAAAGGAGTAGGATATGGCTATCTCATGGGAAAAACAATACCCATGCCATCGGAACGTGCCAATCGGTCTCAAGTGTGACATAAACAACACGTACAACATGACCGAGCTGCCTATAAATACACCTGCATGGTAGGTATGGTAAAACATGGCTGATCTCAACGTCTCTGCCACAATCATCGAAATAATGGTATGACCCTCCCTGAGAGCTCTAACTGCCATGATAACACTGATGTCTAGCTCATCCATATACAGTGGCATGTATACATATGTCACTACACACATAACGAGTACATCTACTCTAGCCATATGCCACTGATCCTCTGGTGTGGTAAAATCTCAGAGTGCCGCGCATAGCTGTCCAATGAGCCAAATCTATCTATCAGAAAATGCTGGGACAATACATGGCCGGATGTAATCTCATCCACTACTACTCTACGCCGCAACCCATTGAGGGTCATGAACTGCCATCACATATCAATAACAGCCATCCGAGCGCAAGGTATGTCTAAGGGAAAAGCCGTCAACCGCTCATACTCCTCTAATGTAGGAGTCAACTCCTGGGTTCCAAACCGGAAAACCTGCCTCTTCGGTACCCAATGCTCTAGCATGCCATCTACAAAGCCCGAGGGAACCATAAACATCAATAGGGTCATGGAATGATGTAATAGACGATCTACGGTCACCCTATCTGGGGGTGACATACTATTATACCAAGATCTCAGACGGGATGCCACCAATACTGGTGGGGTGTGATCTATGTGGCTGACTATCGAAGAAGACATCTGTGCGGGCCGTATCATAAGACCATCCAGGGGTCAATGCTGAATATCTCTGGACATACATACATATGCATAATATGATACATGCATGATAAACAATAGATGGCAATATGATGTAGGGAATAAAAGTATATACATTCCTAAGTACATCATCATCTAATACATCTTCTCTGTACAACTGAAAATACAAGGAAATGGGTCACAAATGCCCTACTACTAACTGAGGCCTATCAAAAGATATAGCGAGAATAGGGCACATCCACCCAGTATCTAACAGAGGCCTATCAAAAGATATAACGAGAATATACATTAGAAGAAGACAATGGTGTCAATATCTACATCATCAATCCTGTCCACTTTATGTAACTCCTCTTGAGTCACTGGATCTCCATCAACGGGGATGTCAGGCCTATACAGTGGAGGATCTACACCGGCAAAGCCATATGGGTCACTTGAGGGGCCAGCACCTGAGCTGGAAGGATTAAAAGTATCCGCCTCTAAAGGATCTCGACCCAAATACTAAATAAAAAAATATGCTCAGTCCAACTGCCTGGTCAAATTGTCAATATGTGTCAAATGAGTCAGATCTCGGACATAGGTCATCCAATCCGTCATCATCACGGATCCAGGAACTATATCCCCCATAAACTGAGTGGCGTGAGTTTGGGATCCAATGGTACGAGGGGACCACCAGCAGTATAATGCCTCCTGGGTATATGAACCCTCTAAAAAAGTGTAGCTGTCAATGCCCATCAATAGGATATCATCGACAGGCGACTGCAACACATGCCAATAACGTCTGGCAGGAGGCAAGATTGGTACACGAATCTCTCATGTGGTGCTCCTAATATCACACTCTTCTAAATAGAGTTCCCATCCTCCATCTATGAAGAGAGGAATCCTACGGGTGGATATCACGTGCTCGACACCAGTCGGGAATCCATCCTCAAATCCAATGGTCAAGTGTTCTCCAGAGTAGGGAACCTAAGTGATGACATCAGCTGTCAACAACTCCAACTGTAAACGACAATGGGTGAAACCCTCAGTTATAGGAACCTCTGCCAAAATGGAGTGATGCCATCGCCGTCCTCGTGGATAGGTCTCCAAACCTATCACACTCATATGATGTAAATATGGGAGCCTCTCATAGGCCCAAAACTGCCAACACAAAGGCAAACATCTACTGTCAGTGAACACTCTTAACCTGTTCATAGAAAATCAAAAGAGAAATACTCACCAATAGAAATGGGTAAAATCCTAACCAATCCTCTGTCAATCCCTGTGAATGTATGCGTATTCCCTTGAGGAAATAGGCAAAGGCGTAGGAGCCCCAATCATACTCTCCAATATGGTCCACCTCCCGAGTGGCGCTAATCAAAGCGAATGACACCATGGAAGAGTTGTCTGCTATGAAACAACCCATGATAATAACCAGGAACAATCGCCGAAGAATGCGATCCCTGACTCTCACATCAGCGGGCATGGGCTCACTCAACATCCCACTCATAGCATATACACTCAAAGGACCCATACGAACAGTCCTACCCTTAAGCACCTCAGCCGAAACTCCTAACAAGGATCTAACGGCAGTCGGGGTAATATTCGCCGTACATGGCACTGGTGCCCCTCCAAACTCCATACCGGTGATAAACCGCCAATCCATCGGTGTCATCATCACCTCACAATCCAACAAATGGAGAGACTGAGTTTGGTGAAACCAGCGCTCAGACAATGCCCTGAGGTAACCCCAGGGACAACGACGGGGAAGAATGGAAAAGAACGCCTCAAAGCCCCAACCATGCACAATACCTCGGTAATCTGGATGCAGAGCCTGATACATGGAGTGTATGTTGAACCAATTCCCTCGAGGCTGCGTAAAGTCGGGAACCTACATCAAATGCAAATCAATGTCAAAATCCTTTATCCTCTTCAATAGGAAAAAGGAAGATTAAACCCAGCTTTTACCTCGTTTGCTTGTAAGTAAACTAAGGGGTGGCGACTCAAATCATCCAGAAGATCTGGAATAGCCACCTGAATGCCTGGAAGATCCCTACGGGGAGCATAAGCAGCAGGAGCTGGAGCCACAACTGGTACATCCTCCTCCTCGTCCTCAACATCCGGTACATCAACCTGGATATGACGTATCACCGCCTCCGCTAAACGACGAGGCTGTCTGATTGAACGGGGTCGAGGCACTTCAGAAGCCCTCCGCACACCTGAAGTGGTCCTACGGGAACTACTCAGCTGATACAAATCCATATATATCTGGACACAAGTCTCCAAATCACCTCCGAAAGGGTGTGGTAAATTCTAATCTGGAGCTTTTCAAATGCATATTATGACTATATGCATGCATGCATTACTTTAACATACGCCTACAATAGAGTTAAAAATGCATGTCTACCCAATGCCTAGACTTTTGGAAATTTTTTGACAGAGTCTCCTTTGTAAAAAGGACTATCCACATGCACATAGGCATGACTAGGTGGCCATTCAGTAGCACACCTACCCACAGTCATAAACATCCTATATGCATGACAACATCAAAGTCACAATCCATAAAGGTAGCCTAATTACCAGGATTACTTTGCAATACTACCTTTTGCTCATTTGTCCTCAAATAGGATAAGAAATAGCAAAAAAAGGTACCAATTTGATTGTTTCAAAAGTCAAAATTTTCTACATCATTGTGTTCAGTATAGTTTAATACTAACATTTACTATATTAAATATTCTTTATCAAGACATATGAGCATGCATATTCACTACTATGTGTTTAGACGCATTTCATGTGATAAGTCATTTTTCAACGAATGAAAACTGGAAAAGAAAGCATGCATACGTTACCAGGACAGTGTAGAAAGACGCCTGAATTTAGTAGATCTGAAGAAGAGCTCTCGGATTTCCTGTGTGGCGCAGTATGAAAATGACTTGTGAAAGCAACAAGTGCCTTAAAGCAACCCACAGTTGGCCGCAGGTGTACCTGCAGCTCCCCTGGGTGGGTCCCACCCCTCTGGCTCGGTCCAATTTGAGTTACAAAGGAGATCTCACAAGCTGAAAAGCCAAATTATGAAAAAGAATGCTACGCGATTGAGCGAAAAAGCCTGAAATCCTGGTTTTCATGGTCCAAACTATAGGTCTACATGTCATTCATTGGTATTCGCCCAGACACATGTTTACTATACTAATGATCACCATTATTGAAAACTACATTCGGCAATGCCTCACGAAGGTCCGATGCCTACAGTTTGGGGTCGCAGCTCCAAAACACTTCTCCCCAGCTGGGACTTTATACACTTCAGCCATTGATGCACATGTCGATGAAGGTCAAGAAACCTTGACAACACTCAACCGATGATAAGTAAATCCATCGAAGCATTGGAAGCCATCTGATGATTTCAGCCATTGATGCACACGTCAACGAAGGTCAAGCAGCCTTGACGTTATCCCCAACAAGGATTTCATCCATTGATGTACATTTGAGCGAGGGTCAGGAAACCCTGACATACACGACTATTGGCAGTAACTCCAACAGAACACTGGAAAGACTTGGAGATATAAACCAAAGAAGGCCATCCTTATTGGGGATGACCGATGATGAAATATGTTATACACATCTTCAACAGACAAAACACATCTCCACAGGTCTCTCGTACATGAGAGGTACATTCTCAATGGGAAGTTTGTACCAAGGATTAAGGACTTTGGTGATAACCCCAATGACAACATCCTGAAAGTTCCTGAGAACTATGGAGCACACATCCAAGCAGTTCATCAGGGATATCTGTGATAACTCCAGTTCCCATCACAAGTTATGGGAGCAAACAGTCATCACATCCCGTTGGAAAACGGTCCAACAAACCACACACATTATACATTTGCATTATGCTGCAGTACGCTGCATCATGAATATCTTGTAACATTTAGAGTGTCTAGTATTCTTTATCCTATCCATACCATTACATTGCATGAATATGATAAAGAGGGGCATCTGTAGACTCTCAAAATTTTGCATTCCTGTTACTAACCTTGCAGGAGGGAAAAATCATCTTCCAGAGATAACCTTGGAAGTCAAATCTGCACAGTCCCGGAGATAACCCCGGGATACTCAGTTTTCCATCTCTGAGACAACCCCGTGATGTACAGTCCAACCCGGAGATAACCCCGGGATACTCAGTTTCAACCTCGGAGATAACCCCGAGGAATGCAGTTCCAGTTCCGGAGATAACCCTGGAATCTTCAGTTTCATCTTGGAGACAACCCCGAGATCTTTATTTCCAGTCCCGGTGACAACCCCGGGAGTTTCAGACCAAACCTCAGAGATAACCCAGAGGAATGTAGTTGCAATTCCGGAGATAACCCAAAAAATGCTTGATTCAAACCCTTACAATCAGTTTCAACACTCGGTGATAGCCCTGAGGCACTCATTCCCAAATATGGAGATAACCCCGGGAGGACATACACACCTCAGAGACAACCCTGAGAACGTTCAATACTTGCAGCAGCCCAATCTCAGAGATAACCATGAGCAATGACTGCTAAATCAGCCTAAAATTGGAAATAACCCCGGTCAGGGGCAAAATCATCATTTTGCCACCCCAATCCCCAACGTGATGTCTCAACAAAATTTCAACATATATTCTACACAGGAATCTCCTATAAGAACCAATAGCTCTAATCCCGAGTGACAACTACACAAGACAGCACACCAGATAGAATTTGAAGCTTGAAGACCTGGGCATGGTCCCATCTTCCCGACTTCGTACAACCTCTTATCCCATGTCATTGTGTAGCTCCGACAATAGCATGCCATAAAAGGTCTTATACACCTTGATCGGATGCCCAAATTTATGTTCTGAAAGTTCGAGCGGATATCACATTGCACGCGTGCACGTACTTTGAGACGGTGGGACCCACGGAGCCCAGGACACCCCGGGAAGCCGCAGGTACACCTGCGGCTCCCCCCTCTATAAATAGAGGGCTTGGGGTAGCCATTTTACAAAGAGAAAAGGCGAGGAAGCCCTGTCCAATTTGCTCTGTACACACTTTAAATTGAGTGCTTTCTCATTTCAAACACTTGTGAGCTTATATTTGGCTACTTTTTTTCCGGCGGGAGCTGAGTGTTCATCTATTTAAAGCTATTGAAGTCTTCTTTGGCAGTCCACTATAAGCCTTCTTACATCATCTAAAGCCTTTTCTACACTTCCTGCACACATTGTTATTCACGTTGAGAGTCGTGTTGGTGTGCCCGGACTTCGGTCTGTGGCTTTTTATTTCTTTTATATATATATATTTATATATTATATATATATACTAACATTATCGAGTTATGCCTTGATTGAGCCTGGATTTTCATCTTGAGCGTTTATTGCTTTTATATATATACATATATATAAACTGTTGTCGAACTTTGTTCGATGAGCCTAAATTTACATTCGGAGCGTTTACCACTTATATATATATGTTGTTGCCATTAAACTCTATTTGATTGAGCCTGGATTACACATCCAGTGCGTTTACCGCTTTTATATATATATATATATACACTTTCAAATGCGAATTAACGAAAGGAGCCTGGATCGATATATATCCAGTGCGTTTATCGCTTATATATATATATTTACATTTCTATCAGGCTTGGAATTCATTTCGTGGCCTTTTACTGCTTTCTTTATATTTAGTCCCGCCTAGAGTTTACTCAGTGGCGGTTGATTGTTTTTACTGCTTTATTTACATTTTCAATCCCCCATGGAGGTGCTTTGTGGTGGTTGATTGTCTGTATATATATATATATATATATATATATATATTTATAGCTTATATATATATATAACTGTTTACAGCTTTGATTCGAATTGCTACATCATGTGAGCCTAGGAATCATGTGATCACAGATTTAGTTTACTGAATCTAGATTCGGTTCCCGTGATGGACATTTTCAGCTGTACATGGCTTGTAAATTATTCACGGTGTTTGAATTTCCTTAGATGGCTCTCATGCCCACAAGGAGTTCGGCACTGCTTTTTATCTTATTTTCTCGAAGATGCTTTGCATCTCAAAAATAAAAGCAATCCAACCGAACTAATAATAAAATGGAAGTATCAAAGGCCTCAATTACTATTGAGCATAAGGGTTTGAAAAACCTCTTTTACAAAACATCACTGCTATATCTTGTTAAAATTGAACTTTTATACAAAATTCAATCCCTTTGTATATAGGTGCAAACGAGGCATATCACTACTTCCATATAATTGCACATTGACCCACACACACACACACATTCATATAACAGTTTAAATTGAACCGTGGTAACACGAATGTTCGGGGGTGCCTAACACCTTCCCTCCACATAATCAAGCCCCCGGACCCTAATGAATCTTGGTTTCACAGACCAGTTAAATAGTGTCACATCACTTGGTCAATGTGCAAACTTTTTCTCGGTTGAGTTGGTGTAACCATTTAAAAATACCAATTGGCGACATATACATGTCGGACCTTTTCACAACTTGTTTTTTCAAACAAATCTCACCTAACATGAGAACACCAAAAGTCAAGAACAGAAAAGGGACAAATAAAAATCCCGACGTCGACATATATTTTGTTAAATTTATATTTCGAACATTTTACAATAATTATTATTCTGACTGCACGACTTATATATTTCTTTAAATATTATATGTTTTATTAAGTACATTAAATGTTAAAATACAATTATATGTTGATTAATTTTGTATCGAATGTAAATTGTGAATAATATGCAAGTAATAAAATAAAATAATAATATATGAGTAACTTATTGTAGGCAAGAAAATTGTACCTCGCTTGATTAAGGTTTTGAATTGACTGAAGAAAATAGAAATCCACAAGTAGTACAAGAAATGATCTAGGATTTGTAGAGGGGAGAAGAATGAGTAGACAATCATCAAGGCAACACGTGACATAACTCTAAAGAGTCTTCTTATGTATCTTGCAGTGTTAGAGAATAAAAAGTCTTTTCCTCTAAAATGAGAGGGCTATTTATAAAGGTGACATATCTGATAAGTGGTCACGTGTCTGACACATGATTAGGTCACGTGCCTGACATATGACTTCAAGTTAAATACCAGAAATGTTTCTCGTTGTAAAAAGTGATGCCCAAGTCGTCCCATTTTTCTAGCCGCCAATCCAAATCACTTAACCATCTTCCTCTTGAAGTTACCTCCCTAAGTCTTTTGCCTAGGAACTTACGGAGGCCCTTTCAATCTTTGAATCTAATCATTGTTCTATGAATCAAATCTCATTTTCCTTCTATTTCATCTCCGTGCTCTGATCCAAAGATTAATCGGAGAAGCTCAATGGGAAAAACATCGCCGGAGCCCTAGAGGACCGAGTCATGGGGGGCCAAACCCTAGGTTTATGCCTCCTTCGACTTTCTTCGTTCTTTCTTGCTTATTTTACTCATTTCTCATCCTTTTATCACGATTTCTGGGCCTTTGAGTAGTTTTCCATGACATGACAGACTTAAGAGAGATCATCCCTAAGTCTCAATGTATTTTCACCTCTTTTCTTGGTTTTAATCTCCTTAAGTTGTCGTTGCGCTTAACCCAAGTTCGTTTGGTGAAATCATTTCGAAACTCGTAAAGGAGTATGCCCCCTAGGGGACTAAGTCCTAAGGGGGCCGAACCCTATTGGGCACCCTCGATCTAATCTTCTTCTTTTACTAAAAAATGATCATTCATTAGTATCAATCGAAGATGTTGAATCCAAAGGGACCAAACCCTAGGGGGCTTAAGCTTAGAGGGCTCGCCTAAAGCTCGGGGGGTCTCTATGGAATCTTTTTAAAATCTTAATTCTTAATTTTATCCAATCTTTCATTATTCAATTTATAGAAATAAAATCCAATTTAATTTTTTTTTGGAAACTATAGCAAATCAAATCATATATTCTCTATTCTAGATTTACGGAAATCAAATATTTCCTTTTTATATTTTAGGAAATCAAATCCCATCTTTTTAATTTTGGAAACTAAATCAAATCCTTTCAATCTTAGGAATTGATTGCTTCTTTCCATAAGTTTTGTAGCCATACTTGGATTATTACTCATTTACTCCAAGCTTATTTTTATTTTCTTCATTCTTTCAAATTTGCACAAAATTTGTTCTCTTTTTAATTTTATTTCTCTCTATAACTGTGATAACCTGAATTTTCAAAAAATATTAAAATAAGAGTTTAATGAATAGAATTCTTATTATGAGATAAAAGGGATTTGAATGTATAAATATACATGTGGTATTTATATATATATATATATATATGTGGTTTATGTGGCAAACTTAATGTATATATTTTAAGTATAATATATATATATATATATATATATATATATATATATATATATATATATTTGGAGTGAGAAAATCAATAGTTAATTAAACTTTTGAATGAGTTATGAAAGTGGATTATGGAATAAAATATGAAGGTAACTATGAGATCAATTGAGATTGAGAAATGAAAATAAGTGAAAACTAAAATTAGAGGGAAGATATTAACTTATAATAGTTAATTATTTAATATATATATATATATATATATATATATATATATATAATGTAAATGAGATATTAAGTTTTTAAAATAACTTAATACCTAAGGTAATTATTAAACAAGAAATTATTTAAGTATACGAGGAAGTAATTTATGCTATGTGTTAACGTCAAGATCCGTCCACGCGCTCCAATCACCAAAGCGTGTCCAATCCTGCACAAAAATGGATAAACATCAAAAGCTTGACGGCTTGGGCCGCCGGGGGATAGCCCCGGTGATAGAATAAGTACAGGTTGATATAAGGTTAACAATGGAGGCTTAAAGTTCTAGTGCTGGAAAGTAATAAATTGTATGTACCTTAAAATTAGAGAAAAACCTTGTATTTATAGTGTCCTCATCACCTTCATGAAATCCTTCTCCGAATCAAATTAAGGTCCTCTCCCAAACAACCATTCCCTAATAGGATTACACCGTATCTCCTAGAATTAAGGAAATGGATTTATAATCCAACACCTTCGTACATATCTAGAGACCAAATAGAATTAGGATCCTTAATCCACAAATCCCCCGTCCACTATAACATCCTCTGGCCCAAGCCCACCTATCTCCATAAGACTGCCGACTCATCATAATCCAAAGGCCCAAATAACCTTGGCCCAACATTGCCCCCAGTCTTCCACCAAATAGAATATTTGATGGAAGAGTATTCAAGACAAGGCCCAACAGCAACAAGAACATCCGAACAAAGCCAAACAATGCCCAACAACAACAATAACGCCTAATCGAAGCCAAACAAAGCCCATTTACCAAAGAGCCCCAACACCGGATATCGAGCCAACCCTTCAAATCCACAATCATTACCCCTATTAATGCGCCGCCCTCGTGATCCGAGAATAATTGAAAGGACAATATTATGTAAACCCATCAATGGCTTCCAAAAACCCAAAAAACTCCATGCCCATCTCTACAACCCCCATATCAAGCATCCCAGCGTCTCCAAATACCACATCTAACTCCCCCACTACCAACATCGTGCCGGAACCAACTCCCAACACTGGCCCTTCCTCCAGCAAAAACCCACCAGAATCTGACTCACAAAAAACACCACTCGAATACCATAATGAAGACCAATTTCCCCATGTCAACACCCCCTCTTAACTAACACAAGCTGACCTCTTCGTAATCTATGAACACTACCAAATCCTAGAAACCCATCACCTAAGAGCTCCCTCACCCACTGACCGTATGTATCATCGACCCAACGGCTGGATTGCCATGACCCTCACCTTACTGGAGAAAGGGATCTGTCTACCCCTCCACGCTTTCATTGTCACCCTTCTAGGGTTTATGGGCATCAGACTAGCCCAACTGGTGCCTAATTCCTACATCAACATCCTCGCCTTCATCGCCTTCTGCCATGAGATGGGAGTTCCTCTTTCAATTGACTTCTTCTTCACCCTGTTTCAGATCGGTAACTCCCGCGAATGGGGTTTCAAAGTATTAAGCAAACAACCCCCAAAAGCCAACTCCAAATTTAACAAACTCCCCTTGATGGATACACCCTCGAGCAACAAAGGGTGGCATATGGATTGATTCTTCGTCACAGGACCAGAAATTCCCAAGATTCCAGACTGGACCTCCTACAAACTCCCATCTTTAGACTTCGGTGACACCTCAACCGAATGAACAATGGAAATGGTGAAGCTACATAAGAAATCGGCCTCTTGAGCAAACAGGCATGGCTGTATGACCATAAACGTAAGTTTTAAACTTGATACTTGCATAACTTCTAAATTATTTTCAATAATTATTCTAAGAAATCATTCTTTATCTTCTACAGTATCTCCTATCAAACCCACTTCAGCCAACCAAAGAGACCTGGAAGGATTCCTCTCCAAAAACCCAACTCAAACACCCACTGAACCTCAAAACACCGAACCTAAACCGACCACTGTTGAAGACCCAAATCACCTTCGACTGAAAAGAAAAGCAACTAAAAAACCCAAAAATACTCCTGTTCGCACTCTTACGAAAATCCTCCTAGACATGGCCATCTCTGAATGAACCTAAATTCTCCGAACCAAAAAGAAACGCACAAAGATAACCCCCTTACAGCTGAAGAACTGAGGGTCCCTTCAACCGAAGCCAGCCAATCCCAAAACGTGCTCATTGAAATCGACAAAGCCTAAGAACCAACTGATCCCATCTCCCCACTCATCAGAAAATGAAAACATACCTCCGACAACCATCCAGCCTCACCAACAGAAACCCATATCCCGACTCCATCCGAACAACCAACACCACCCCCCAACAACCAATCATCCAAGAACCCCCAACACACATACCCGAAGCCGTACATTCACCCACCCTATGGTCAGATGACAATGAAAACTTCCCTATACATCTTTTTGACCACTTCGTCCTTGGCACCGATGACCACCGCTTCGGAGACATTTCCACATCTGAACTTGTCTGTGTCGACATGATCCATCAAGCTCGCGTAAGTTACTCTTTAATCAAAAAACATGAATAATCCCTTTTATTGATAATCAGTCATACTAACCCACTAAACATTTGCAGGTTGCTGGAATCTCAGGGCGGCTCAACCAAAGATATAAAGAAATTGAAGCCGAAGAAAAAGCCGCCTGAAGAAAAAATGAACTCTTGAAAGCTGCCCTAGCAAAGGAGCAAAACTTACACAATCATGCTTCTATCTACTGTGAAGGCCTCAAGAAAGATAATTCCAAACTGAAAGAACAACTGGTAGCAGCCGAAACCCTTTAGCAATCCACTTCGGAAAAGAATTACTAACTTACAACAGAAAATAAAGTGCTGAAGCGGAACAACCAAACCCTTACCCACGAAATCCACGACGCAAGAAGAAAAGAGCAAACACACCTTCAACTCCGAGGCAAAGTAGAAAAAGAACTTTGAGAACTCAGAGCCCTTGGCCCGCCTTTAACTGACGAACTACGAAACGAAATTCAAAGCGAATATCGAAAATCTCCCGAACTTAACAATGAAATCATTTAAATGTATGCTGAAGGCTATGAAGTAGCCCGAAGCAAAGGAAAATCAAAACTTGCTGCTGTCGCGCCAAACCCCTTACTCCTCGATTCTTCTGAAGACGAAGACGAGGACAATGCTGAAGACGATCCTCCTCAAACATAGATTCAACCTTGTAAAAATACAATATTGTAATCGCTTTATTATATTTTAATGAAATATAATTATTCCTTTTTACTCCTCTTACAACAATCACACACAGTTACTTCGTCAAACAATTATTAACAATAATAAAAAAATCTGAACTCAACAATTAACAAAAATCAAATAATACTAAATAACTCTGTTCACCAAGAAAGGGTCGAACAAATCTTTACAAAACATCAAACAATCCTGTTCGCCATTATAGGGTCGAACAGATCCTGTTCACCATCATAGGGTTGAACAGTTCCCACCAAACCTCCAAACGATCTTATTCGCCATCATAGGGTCGAACAGATCCTATTCACCATCATAGGGTTGAAAAGTTCCCACCTATCCTAAAAACGATCTTGTTCGCCATCATAGGGTTGAACAGATCCTGTTCACCATCATAGGGTTGAACAGATCCAATCGAACCTCCAAACGATCTTATCCGCCATCATAAGGACGGACAGATCCTGTTCACCATCTTAAGGATGAACAGATCCCACCGAACCTCCAAACGTTCTTATCTGCCATCATAAGGACGAACATATCATATTCACCATCTTAAGGATGAACAGATCCCACCGAACCTCCAAACGATCTTGTCCGCCATCATAAGGATGAACAAATCTTGTTCACCATCTTAAGGATGAACAGATCCCACCGAACCTCCAAACAATCTTGTCTGCCATCATAAGGATGAAAAGATCCTGTTCACAATCTTAAGGATGAACAGATCCCACCGAACCTCTAAACGATCTTATCCGCCATCATAAGGATGAACAGATCCAACTCATCGAATAGCAATTAGACAAAACAATATAGGAGAAAAATGCTTCTTTTATTGATAACTATTGAAAGAATTATAGACTCCAAAATTTTGACAACGACTCTACTGAAAATATTTCTGAAGTCTTCCTGCATGCCAAGTGTTCTTTATTTCAGTTCCATCCATTGCTCGTAACCGATAAGTTCCCGGCTTTGGTACTTTGATAATTTCGTAGGGTCCTTCCCAATTCGGCATCAACTTTCCCACATTCTGAGGCATAGAAGCTTCTACCTCTTGAAGAACCAGATCACCTACTTCAAACCTTTGGAGCTTTACCCCTTTGTTATATAACTTTGCCACTCGGCGCTGATATGCTGCCAACTTCACCAAGGCTGCTTCTCTGACCTCCTCAAGCAAATCCAAATTGACCCTAACTCCTTCCTCATTATATACCTCCCGAAACTGACTAACCCGATGAGACGGGGAGCCAACTTCCACAGGAACAACCAATCTAAAAAGAGAATCCCCCGTAGTAGTTCTTGGTGTGGTTCGATAAGCCCATAATACATTAAGTAATTCTTTAGGCCATCTTCCTTTTACCTCATCAAGTATTCTTTTAATACCATTTAAGAGAGTATTGTTGGTCACCTCAATCTGCCCATTCGACCATGGATGAGCGATCGAACTCTTTCGATGCTGAATTCTTAACTCCTCTATGAACACCTCAAACTTCAAACCCACGAACTAACGTCCATTATCTGAAACCACTACCATGGGAATGCCGGAAGACCACATACTCCTTTAGAAACTTCAAACACTCATGCTTCGTGATCGTCCGAAGAGGTTTGGCCTCTACCCATTTAGTCATATAATCGATTGCTACTATAATAAAACCTGCCCCTTGGCCTTCGGCAATGGACCTAGTACATCCACCCCCAAACATCAAAAGGAATGAGAGATAAGACCGAATACAATTCCTCCGGTGGCTGATGTGGGATCGGACTATTCAGCTGGCACTTCAGACACTTCTTCACATAATCAGTTGCTTCTTTAAAAATTGTTGGTCAATAATACCCCTACTGAATCACCTTATATTCCAATGAATTCGCTGCCATATGATCACCACAAATTCTTTCATGAATTTCTCAAAAAACATACTCGACTTTAGATGGTACTAAACACTTAAGCAACGGGGACGAATAAGCCCTTCGATATAGATCTCCATCAATAAACACAAAATTCAAGCTTTTATACTTCACTTTCTTTGCCAACATTAGATCTGAAGGTAGTATTGAAAGTAGTATGCACACAAGCCAATCATGTTTGATGATAAAGCATATACTTTATAACAATCTTATTCATTTATCAATAAAAAGTATTAGTTTATTTAAGGTTTTTAATTATCTACATGATGCTGTTTTATAATATGTGATAAACCCATAGTTTTAAGCAATGCTTTTAGAATAATGATGATGATCATTCTAATGAGATCTAAATTCTTAGAAAGCTTAAAACTAAAATAGTTCCCAATCATTGGATTACTAAATTGGGGATTAGTGAATCAAGAATAGATTGGTACATACGTTAACTTGCTCATTGGATGAGGATGATTGATCTCATGATTATTTGTGTGGAGACACTAAAGCAAGTATGTAGGTGCTTATTAGAGAATAAGTTCTTTGAACGTGGCTCGCTAAGGAATACCTAATGGAGTTTTACTTGCTGTCAATAAGAATTCAGTAGTGATAGTAGTACAAGTGATCCTTGGACTTGAGATCATCATAGTATCTTGTGTATGATGAGTTATACTTTGACTTATTCCTTAAGACCCTTAGGGTATATCAAAGGGTATGCTTGGGTATAATAAGTTATACATGGAGATAATGTATGATCAATAAAGAATCTACCACTTCTATTAAAAGAAGAGAAATGTCCTATGTGATTCAATAAATGACAACCCAAGAGTCCTTGGTTATGGCGAGAATGAAATTAGAAAGGAGTTTCTAATTTGCATTATTTAGTGTTGTGCATTTAAGAGTCGAAATACATATAATTAAATAAAATAAAACTTGTAAAGAATTCCATGTCTTATATTTAATTGGGACATTGTATGGTGGAAGGATTGAATTATTAAGTAACTATTTACTCAAAGGTTCTTTTATGATTAATGTTGAAATCTATATTATCCGGAAAGTTGTTGATCGTTAGGAGAGGCTTATCCCTATTGTAGAATAAATATTATTTATTTAAATAAATTAATTGTTTAATTTATTTATTTAAATAAGATTAGAATTGTTCTAATTGATTTATTCACAATGGGTTTAATATGGAGAACCTAAAGGGTCACACCATAAAAGGAAGAATAATTATTTAAGAAGTTAATGACATAATCGTAATAATATGTTATGTATATTTAATTTAATCTATGGTGATAGAATAAATTAAATAGCTTAATATTTATTATTTAATATTTTAGAAATATTAAATATAAATTAATAAGAGGAGTCTTATAATATTATTACAATTATTATTATTATTTTAATTTCTAAAAGAGTTTAGGAATTAATTTAATATAAAATTCTCATTTATTCCTAATTGGATTAGGAAGGAAAATTAGTTAAAGGAGTTTAATTAATTATCCCTAATAAGATTAGGGAGCCCCTTTAATTAAAAGGGTTTAATTAAATAATACCTTATTTTAATAGGGTTACTTGATATCTTTATAAGAGGAGTCTTATATCAGATATCAAGACTACGTGATAATTCCAATGGTTGGAGAGTACACTCTTTTTCTATAAAGATAGAAAACTAGGGTTTTGCCAAATACCCATCTTCTTGAATCCTTCTTCTTCCTTGGTGGATCACCTCTAGAGGCCAAACACTTGGGTGACTAACGTTGATCAAAGGAAGGAACCGAACCCGGTGAATTCAAGTTGAACGCGAAAGGATTTGGAGGTGAACTTGTACCTGAGGAAGCTCGATCTTCAAGGGTATGATTTTATTCTTTATCTTTTCATTTAATTAATAATTGTGCATAAAGGGTGATTCGGGTATATGGTTTGTAAAATTTTAAACTCTGATTTTTACACGTTTTCGCTAATTTATGCAATTTGATTGCGTTCTTGAATATTACAAACCTAACAGTGGTATCAGATCCAAACCTTTATGCGAATTATTAATTGTCAAATTTAATATGTATATTGATATGTGTTTAGAACAATTTAATTGGGCATAATTTATTGTATAAAATTTATAAAAAATATATAAAAAAAGGGACCAAATTTTTTTTTTTTGGCGAAGCCTGTTGTTAAACACGATACTTGATCACTGCCTCCGTCTTCCTTTTTTAATGACGTTAATATATATCTTTACCGAAAAAAAAAAAATTTCAAAAACTTTTTTTTATTTCTCCGAATCTGTGGATCACGTATTTTTTTTTTTTTTGAAAAGAAGTAATCTAGTATTACTATATATGGTATCATATATAGTAACCTGCAGTTTATGATTTTTTCATTCAAGGATTCACGTGATGGCTTAAAGTGATACCAATATGGCATGGTTGAGGTAACTTAAAGTGATTTCAAGGATTTTGAACTATATGTATATTAAAGGATGCACGGTATACGGAAATATATATATATATATATATATATATATTAATCTTGTTATTTTATAATTGAAATAAAATGTTTATTTTAATTTTAAAATATAAGGTTTATTTTAATATTAAAATAAAAGAGTTTATTTTAATTTTAAAATGAAATTTCATACTAACTAATTAGAGTTGGAATTGGATTTCATGATAACTAATTGGAGTTGAAATTGGATTTCATGTTTTCTAAAATAAAGAAGTTTATTTGTGAATAGGAAAGTGAATCCATCTTTCCTTAAATAAAGGAGTTTATTTTGATATGGAATAAGATTTCATATTATTCAAAATAAAAGAGTTTATTTGTGAATAGGAAAGAAAATTCATGTTTCCTTTAATAAATTTTTTTTTACATTGAATTGGATTCCATAATTAATTAAAATAAAGGAGTTAATTTTGATTAAGGATTTTGATTAAAATAAAATAGTTTATTTTATTCAAAATTGGATAAATTAAAATAAAAGAGGTTTATTTTGATTTAAATTTGGATTAAAATAAAGGAGTTTATTTTGATTCAAAAATTAGATTTTATACTAACTAAATTTGCCCATTAAATGATATCAATATATATATTAAATGTTTATTATTCATGAGATGAATGTTATTTATTGATGCATATGATGATGTGTATGATAATAAATGAGATTGATTATGGACTATTGACCAATGTGGTTGGATTTTATTTTAGTTGGATGCATGAATGTATGGGTTTTATTAAATGGGGTCTGCATACCTTGTATTCTCTAATTTTTCTTAATGTAAATTCTAACTCTCTCCTATGTACTTCCCCTTGACTGCTGATCAAGGTTTTTATTTATTTTAAATAGTTTTGTAATAAGAATAGTTAGAATTATTTTGAAGAATTGGAGATCAAGGGACAAGAAGCGCATGAAGATCCGTTTGTAATGGAGCCCGGGTTTAAATGTAATAGTTATATTTAAATATTAATTCTTGCACCCCTAGGGTTTGACCTTTTGGTTCACTTGGTGGCTCTAGTGAACCAAACTAGAATAAAGTCCATAATCAATCCAGGTAGAATATAGTATTCTATATGTGCATGCTTATATTATATATATTATATATTATGCAAACATGCTTCGCATGTTTATTAATATGACGCGTATTTTATATATATATGTGCATGCGCGCTAAACAAGATGAGACAATTAATAACAAACCCCTCAATTTTTTATATTAAGTCCTAAGCGTTCAAAGATATTTGGAATATCGAACGTCGCCTTCTAGCATGATAAAATTAATAGAGTATTAAATATTTAATATGAGTTTGTTGTGTCACCACAAGGCAAGTATTAAGAATTTAAGATGTTAATTTATCACATTTGATGCTTATAAAGAAAATTGAACAATATTGTTTTGTTGTGTCACCACAAGGATGATATTTTTCTTTTTTGAATATATGGAGTGCTAGGTCGGACTTAACTTGGATAATTTTGATTCGGATGTGCTACCACTTGATCAAAATAATCTAAGAGGCAAAAAGAAAAGGAGTTGCATAGTTGATGTAATTGACAAAAGTTGTCTACCTATTTATTTATATATAGTTTGTTGTGTCACCACAAGGCTATATACATTTGAAATGGGATCCTTATTCTCACTAGCAAATCTTTAATTAGATTTCTTAGAAGTATATAAGTGAGGGTAATATAGTTTGAAGAAAATAGTGGGAGATGCCAATTTTAAACAATACCTAATTTATTTTGGTAATTAATAAAAGAATGTATGTTAAAATGTTGTTAATTACAAATTCATTTATAGAATTTTACAATGTCTAAAATTACTATCATCGCTGCGAAGCATATTAGATGCTAAATTAACGTAATCAATTAAAGCGGATTGGTTAAGGAATTTGAGAATAATTCTCATAGCTGAAAAGCTATCTTATGTCCTTAATACGCCTATCCCTGCAATGGTTGCAGACAATGCCTCTGAGCAAGAGATTGCTATTTTTAGAAAGTGGCAAGATGATGCACATGATTAGCTCAATGCATCATGCTCGCATCCATGAAAGTAACGAGCTTGACGTCAAGATGAAACTATGGATGCTCTTACAATATTCCCGCACATCAAGTAGTTGATGGTGAGGAAAGTTAGGACCGATAGATATCGAGATATCTAAGGAGCTCTTCCGATCTAGAATGGCCAATGGCACTATAGTACAGACAAAAAGTTCTTCACATAATCAATTTGATTGATCAATTAGGACAACAGGTTTTGTAAATATAAAGGCAAAAATAAAGGATAATAAGAACAAAACAGATACGGATAGCAAAGGTGTTTGCTTCCAACGCAATAAGCCCGACCTTTGGAAAAGAAAGCTGCGAGAAGCATCTTGCAGAGAGGCTAACCAAAGAAGCTTAGTGAAGTTTCTACATAAATACAAATTTGTTCATGATTTAAAATAAATTTTTCTTTAAGTCAAGGTTCTACTTGGGTATTGGATACCGACTTTGGTTATCATAAATATAGATTTATGAAGAGACCAACAGTAGAAAGCTAAACAAATATAAGTAAACCTATGTGCGGGAAATGTAACAAAGGTTGCCATATTAGCCATAGAAACTTATAGTTTAGCAATGCCTACGGGAAAATCTATTAAGTCAATAAGTTGTTATTGTATTCCAGTTCTTGTTAAAAAATATTATTTCCATTTTATTGTTGGACAATGAAATCTTTGGTATTATAATTAAGAACAATTGTTGTTCTATTTATAATAATAATGTTTCAGTATAGAATCGAAAGATTACTTAATAGATTTTGTATACTTGACTTACGTGAAAAATTATTTTGTAAATTGAACAAACTAGTATAAGAAAAGGAGATGATCATTCAAAGAGTTGAATGTATGTATTTGTTGAATACAAGTGTGAATTATTTGAAAGGTTCAAAGAATGAGAAAGTGAAACAAATTGGCAAAGTATTAAGATTCTTTGATAATATCAAGGAATAAATACTTGTGCAATAAGTTTCAAGATCATCTCAAATGGTTTTTCTCATAATGGACACCTCATGATACGTAATAATTGATTGATGTATCTGAAAGGAAAAATCATACCTTGTTGAACATGGTACGGTCCAAAATGATTTTACTGACATTCCAAAGATCCTTCAGGATCATGTCCTAGAAATGGTTTGACATATCACTGAAAATGTAACCTCAAAATCTTGCCCCAAGACTCCATAAAAGTTATGGATGGGGAGGATTCCTAATCTTAAGTATGTTAAGATAAGGGGTTGTCCAACTTATGTGAAAAGGTTTTGAAGGATAAGTTTGGGACAAGATTTGATATGTACAGATTTATGGGACATCCTAAAGTAAGTTTAGGGTATATGTTCTATAATTCTACTTAGCAAAAGGTGTTTGTTACGAAACACGCGCTTCTAAGATAAAGGTGTTTATCATTAAAAGGGCTAGTGGGAGGATAATAGATCTTGAAGAGTTCAAGAACCATAAAATACTATAAGTCAAATAAGAGGAACACGTAGATAGACCTATTATACCACAACCCAATCGTAAACGGAATAATAGTGCAAGAAGATACACGGGAAACCTCTTTTATAAAACATCACTGCCATATCATGCTAAAACTGAATTTTTTACATAAATTCAAACCCTGTGTATATAGGTCTGAACGAGGCCTCGTACTACTTCCACATAATAGCACATTGACCCACACACACACACATTCATATAATAGTTTCTTGAAAAGAGGCGGTCACCATGGTAACACGGATGTCGAGGGATGCCTAACACCTTCCCCTCGCATAACCAAGTCCCCGGACCTTAATGAATCTCGGTTTCACCGAATTCGTTTATGATGTCATCATCACTGGGTCAATGTGCAAACTTTTTCTCGGTTGTGTTGGTACAACCATTTAAAAAACCAACTGGCGACTCTTAACAGTCCATCGTCGATATTATACATATCGGACCTTTTTTACTTATTTTTTCAAACAAATCTCACCTAAAATGAGAACACCAAAGAACAAGTAACGGAAAGGGACATCCAAAAATCCCGACGTCGACACATATATATTATGACATATCAAATTTTAACCGGTGGAAACTGAGTTTTCAAGCTCCAAAAGAAGTCGAAAGCCTTCCTTGCAGTACATTATAAGATTTTTTTTCAGATTTGAAGCTTTCTCTACTTTATTATATATATATATATATATATATATATATATATATATATATATATATATATATATATCCACACATAAATTTTCATCAATTAGTTGTGCTTGGATCGTCGATCCGTGACTTTTTCATGCTTTAATATATATAAATATATATATAGACTTGAGTTGAACAGTTGAGCCTGGATCGACAATTCGTGGCTTTTATTTGCTTTCATATATATATATATATATATTAACTATTTACTGTGATTAAATATCAGTCTTAATTGTTTATTCAATGTAAAGTTGCGATATTAATGTTTATGGACTAGATTTATCTAAATCTAGCCATATCTAACTTTTAACTATTTCAAAAGTTGTAAAAATGGAATCGTTGAGCTAGAATGGCTAAGATTTATTTAAATATAGTTCTTTTTCTAGTTTTCTAAATATTAAGCAACCATGTGACCCTAGATCTGTATCTAAAGGGAACGGGAAGTTTGGCTACGCGCATGCAAGGATTTAACTAATAAATCCTTTGTTTTGCGACGTTTAAATTAGATATAATTTTTATTTCAGTATATCTGTGATGCAGGCTATTCATATGATATTATGTGAGCCTAGGAGCAACAAGATCTAAGATCAAGCTGATAGATCTAGATTTGGTTACCATGATGGACCCATTTCAGTTGTACAACTAGCTTACAAATTATATGTGTGGTGCACGGACATCCTTTTATGTCTTTCATGCCCATAATGAGCCTGACACACACACATATATATATATATATATATATATTTTGTCAAAGATGCTTCGCATCTCGAGAATAAAATCAAAACAAGCCGAACACAGAATAAAATGGAAGTATCAAAGGCCTCGATTATAATGAGAGCATAAGGGTTTGAAAACCTGTTTTCAAAACGTCATCTTATATGCCTTGTATTAAAATTGAACTTTTATACAAGTCAAACCCTTTGTATATAGGTACAAAAGAGGCATAACACTACTTCCAAATAAAGCACTTAGGCCTAATTAACTGCACACACACACAAGTACATATCAAATAATTAGGGTATCGAAAAGATGCGGTAAACGTGTTTTCACGAAAGTCAGGGGGTGCCTAACACCTTCCCCTCGCTTAATTAAGCCCCCGAACTCTATGAATCTTGGTTTCCAAGGCCTATTAAATATAGTCCAATCATTGGGCCCTTCTGCAAACCTTTTCAAATTTGGTTGAGTTGGTACAACCATTTCATTATTACCACCTGGCGACTCTAAAAGATTAAAATCATCGGAATTTCATGTCAGACTCTTTTGTAAAATTTCACCTTTTCAAAACAAATTCAAACCACATAGAAAACATAAAGGGTAAGGAATCACTAAAAGAGAAATTCCAAAAGAAGGAAATTTTTTCCGACGTTGACAAGTGGTGACTCTATTGGGGACAGTAGATGGCTTAAGCCTCTTAATCAAATCTTTTCAAAATTCCCTTTCCCGCGTGTGTGAGAATGATGTATGTACATTAAATGGATGCTTTAATTTCTGCACTTTAGTGTCTCGCACAATCTTTGTGCTTTGTATTAGTGCCTCGCACAATGTCATCATTCCACACGGTGAGACACGATGCATGTGAATGTAAGTTGTGTGATTCCTCAACAAGGAGGCAAACCCGTCGGTGTTTGATTATTGGACTCAACGGAGAATAATCCTGCGAGGCTCAGGAAAGGCACCACTAAGATTCACTCCAATTGAAAGATTAGATTAATTTCCCATCCAATAAATTGTGATGATCTAGGGACTTTTGAGACGCCCCCAAAATAGGTATACACAACCAATTCTGAGTCGCCAAATACATGGTACATAACTAAAATACAAACTTAATTTATACAATTATCAACTGTCGTGTAAAATACGACAAAATGTAAGCTGAGAGTTTTAACACGAATATTATCTCGTAGACAATATCCAAACTCAAATGAAATCCTCATTACAATTATTATCACACTATTTTATAAAATAGTGAGAACTACTATAGCAACCATTTGGACCGTCACTCCATTCCCCGACTAGTCCCAGCTATATTCTCATTTCCTGAAGAGAACAATGAAAGAAAATGGTGAGCTCAAGTAGCCCAGTAAAGAATATTATGACTAAGATAATGCAGAATAAATTATCCTTAGCCTTCAACAGTGTAAAACTGATAGAATACAATAAACAACAAGTTTAACTGCAGCGGAACAAGCAATCCATTAGAAGAGTCAAATAGAGCATGATATCTACTATCTTCTATGATTTAAAAGTTCATCATAATATTTTATCTCTATAACACATCTCAAAAAATAATCCACATCACCGAATTATCCATGCATTACGGGCCAAGGATATTAGTTAGTATCACATCCACGAATTATCCATGCACTACAAGCCAAAGATATTCGTTAGTATCACCAATGGTCATGATCATGCCAAACAACTGTCCATCAATGCACTACGGGCCCATGAAGACTTTTACCATATCATTTGTAAAATTACAGGTCATGATTATACCGATACATAATTCCTGGTCATAATCATACCAATCAACAGTCCATCTATGCACTACTGGCCAAAGATGACTTTCATCACAATATAAGCATGAGGATGATGGCAATGATATAAGAATTCAATTAAGTGAGATCAAGGATAAATTTTAAAGATTTATAATTCAATTTATCTTGAGTTTAAGAATGTCCAAATTGTCAACATGATAACTGCTTTGTGGAGTAAAATTCAAGAATAATATTCATGTATCAAAAATAATTTGGACATAAAAGAAATTAATTTTTGTCGTGAATATTACCCCAACATGAAAAGATTAAAATTTAACAAGAATGTTCAAAAAAATATTTCTTTGAAACGATACTAGATGAAGCGCAAATTTCAAGGATATTCTACTAATTTCAAGGAGTATAGAAGCAATACTTATCAACATAAGTGTAGAATTAGGAATATGAAACGAAATAATATTACTTACATACTACAGAGTATGGAAGAAAATATTATTTCTTACGAATATTGAATGAAAATAATATCCCTTACCTTAGTAGGAGAGTGATTCTGACTGGTATAGCGGAGATATTCTTAAAGAAAACTTGTACTATTTTCTACACTCAAAACTTCCTTAAACTCAAAAGAAATACGCTCAATATTATAGAAGAAGAATTCTCTAATTCTGGTGTGATTTTCATTTCTAAACTAAGCATCCTATTTATAGGAGAATGGCACGATACTATTTTAATGCACAGTAAGGAAAAATCACGGGCAAACAGTAATAGTTCACGGGCGCGAATTCGCTGATAATTTTGATTTTCACTATGCAAATACTATGCAGTACTATGCAACACTATGCAGTACTATGCAAACACTCTGTAGTACTATGCAATAAAATAAAATATAATATATTCTATTTATAAAAAGTTTTATGTTTATTACTATTATAATAATAATAAAACAAAAACTGAGATAACTTTCTACCGACGATTTTGAAAAATGAGTAAGTAGGGTTTATGTAATAAGCCAAACTTACAACAAATACTTCATGACAAACCCCTTTATTTATTACAAATCACTTGACTAAACACATTTTTAATCTTTCAACAATTATTCACCATTAAAATTATAACTCACAATATTAACAACCAGATCATTCCCAGGAAAGAGGGGGCTTTCCGATAAGGACTTCTCCTTATTAGCGCACAATTAGATTACTAAACCCTTTCCTCGATAGAACTTTCTAGACATTGTCAATAATGCAAATAATAATATAAATAAATGTGTCGTCTCATTTATTGATTTAAAAAATATTGTGTATCTGATACTGTGACAATAATTAAATCAATAATATGAGATACTATGCATAAACTACTGTTGCAATAATTGAATAAAACTGAGTGACTTCTCACGTAAGCATCAATAATCAAACATACTATACAATACTGTGTGCTACTGTGAAACCACACATATTACTGTACTTTTGTGACGCCCCCAAAATAGGTATACATCACCTATTCTGAGTCGCCAAATACATGGTACAAAATACAAATACAACCTTAAATATACAACATGAGCTGTGAGTTTTAATACAAATATTGTCATCTGGATAATATACAAACTCAATGGAGTCCTCATTATATTTATTTTTACACTATTTAATAGAATAGTGAGGACTACTAATACTATCATCTGGTCCGTCACTCCGTTCCCCGACTAGTCCAGGCTACGTTCTCATTTCCTGAAGAGAACAGTGAAAGAAAGGGTGAGCTCAACTAGTCCAGCAAGAAATATTATGACTAAGATAATGCAAAAAAAATTATCGTTAGCCTTCAACAGTGTTAAACTGATAAAATATAACAAACATCAAGTTTAACTGTAGCGGAACAAGCAATCCATTAAAAGAGTCAAGAAGAGAATAAAATCTACTATCTTTTATGATTTTAAAGGGTTTTCATCACTTTTATCGCTGAGACTCAGCTTAATAAATAATCCACATCTTTCCTTCACTACGGCCAAGGATATTCATTAGTATCACAATCACAAATTATCCATGCAATACGGGCCAAGGATATTCGTGTATTCATCAATGGTCATGATCATGCCAACCACTGTCCATCAATGCACTACGGGCCAATGAGGACTTTTACCAAATCATTTGTAACATTACGGTTATGATTATACCGATTAATCTCTGGTCATAATCATACCAAGTCCATCTATGTACTACAGGCCATAGATGACTTTCAACATAATATAAACATGAGGATGATGACAATGATATACGAATTCAATAAAACAAGTTCAATAATTAATTTATCTAGGAACTAATAACGTCCAAATTGTCAACATGATACTTCTTTGTAGAGTAAAATTCAAGAATGCTCAGAAGAATATTTTCATGAAAAGATACTGGATGAAGCACAAATATCAAGGATATTCCACTAATTTCATGGACTATAGAAGTCAAAACTTTAACCAACTGTGTATAATAACGAATGGAATAACAAAAGAAATCACCAGGCATGCGATAGACCGCACAAAGAGGTTATTCTAATGTAATAATAAATAACGGAACAGTGTCATGCGAAAGCATTGCAGACGAGGATATTCCAACAAAATAATTAATAATGGAACCAGGTCATGCGTAAAGCACAGACAGGATGTTCCAACAAAATGATAAATAATGGAACCAGATCATGCGTAAAGCACAGATAAGATGTTCCAATAGAATGATAAAGAATGGAATAACAGAAGAATTTCACCATGTATGCGGTACTTCGCATAGACAGGTTATTCCAATATAATGATAAAGAATGGAATAACAGAAGAATTTCACCAAGTATAGGGTAGCCCGCGTATACAGGTTATTCCAACAGAATAATAAAGAATTGAATAACAGAAGTTCTCCTCATGAATTCAAAAGAAATAATACCCCTTACCATAAAAGAAGAGTATTCCGACTGGTAGGGCGAGGATATTCTTGAAGAAAACTTGCACTACGCTCAAAGCTTCTTGAAACTCTAAAGAAATACGCTCAAGATTATAGAAGAATTCTCTGAACTTCTGATGTGGTTTTCAATTCTAACTAAGCATCCTATTTATAGGAGAATGGAAGGATACTATTTAGAAAATTTTCACGGACGCACAATTGAAATAATTCACGGGCCAAAGTTTTCGTCAGATAATTCACGGATGTCTTACAATAGACTGATTTTCAATGCCATAATTCATTACAACCAAAAAATATAATATATATATAACATATGCTATATATAAACTTATATATAAAATACTAATTACCATTTCTATACGTTTCATTCTACCTCCCCATTTTCATTCCACCACACACACACACTCACACACTAAATTCCACCAACAAGTCACTCTCACACACATCACTCTCACCCATATCACATTCATATATATATATATATATATATATACACACACACACATCTCACACTTATATATATAATTTCCCTCCCCTATACGTAACTTCCTCCCACCCCTATTTCTAAAATCAGTTTTTCAACACATATGGGCCCCACATGTGGCCCCCACATATGGGTCCCACCTTTAAATAAATTCTACCGATTATTTTGAAAAATGGATAAATGGGGGGGGGGGGTCCATAAATACAACAAATACATCATAAAACTCCTCAATATTTTTAACAATATTTACCATCATTATAATTCACAATATTAATCGACCAGGTCGTTCTCAGGAAAGAGAGAGCTTTCCAATAAGAATTTCTCCCTATAAGCGCGCAATTAGGTGACCAAACCTCTCCTTGACAGAACTTCTAGACATCGTTAATATTACAAATAATAATACTAATAACTTTATTATCTCAATTATTGATTTAATAATATATAAAATATCGACAATAATTCAATCAAATAACGTGAGATACTATGAAATAATTACTGAAGCAATAATTGAACAAAACAGAGTGATTTCTCACGTAAACATCAATAATCAATATTGTGTGCTACTATGCAACCACGCGTATTCCTGTACTTTTAACACCGGGTGTTTCAACAGTTAACGGTAAAACTTTTGCCGTTATTTTCATAAAAAGATATTTTTATCATTTTCTCAATCCGACAATAATTTTATTGTGGGGTCCACCAATGATTGTGCCGTCGTACGAATATTTCCTGTTAAAATGAATATTCCCCGACCAATCGAATATTATATAACAACTTGCGTACTTTACAAAATTTATAAATATTACACACAACTATAACATTATATCAAATTCATTCCATAATATTCAAAAATGATATTTATAGAAAAATCATCTTTATTAAAAAGTTGGGGTCTTACAACCTCCCCTTCTTATGAAATTTTGCCCTCGAAATTAGGGTACGTGCACGGTATGTCAAGAGGTAAGGATACCTTGATTTCATTTCAGATTCTAACTCCCAGGTCATTTCCTCAACATCGTGGTTTCTCCACAAAACTTTGACTTGAGGTATAATCTTGGAGCGTAGAATATGTTCCTTCTTATCCAAGATTTGAATAGGAACCTCTTCATACGTTAAATCTTCCGCTATTTCGTCCGGTTATAACTCAATAATGTGGTTCGGGTCTTCCACATATTTACGTAATATGGATATGTGAAAAACGTTATGAACACGAGACATACTTGGCAGTAAAGCGAGTCTATAGGCCACAGTTCCTACTCGATCAAGGATTCAAAATGGGCCAATGAATCGAGGATTGAGCTTTCCTCTCTTTCCAAATCTCGTAACTCATTTCCATGGAGCAACACGTAATAACACATGATCTCCAATATCGAATTCCACGTCCTTTCGATGAAGATCAGCATAACTCGTTTGTCGATCTTGTGAGATTTTTATACATTGCCGGATCGTTTGAATCTTTTCTGTAGTCATATGTACCAACTCCGGTCCCAACAACGTTGCTTCACCCACCTCATCCCAGCATACTAGAGAACGACACTTTCTTCCATACAACGCCTCAAATGGAGCCATGCCAATACTTGCTTGATAACTGTTATTGTATTAAAACTCCACTAATGGTAAGAAATTATCCCAACTTCCCTTGAAGTCAAGGACACAGAGTCTTAATAAATCTTCCAGAGTGTGAATAGTCCTCTCTAATTCTCCGTCCGTCTGAGGATGATATGCCGAACATAATCGTAAATCCGTGCCCATAGCTTTTTGCAAACTAACCCAAAATCGTGAAGTAAATCTTGGGTCTCGATCAGAAACTATGGATACTGGCATACCATGCAATCTTACAACCTCGTTTATGTATATACGAGCAAGACGTTCAAGTGTATAAGTTTCTCGTATAGGTAAGAAGTGAGTTGACTTGGTCAATCTATCAATAATGACCCAAATTGCATCTATGCCTTGAGAAACCTTGGGAAGACCAGTAACGAAATCCATGGTAATGTGCTCCCACTTCCATTCTGGAATTTCAAGTGGTTGCAATGGACCTTTTGGTACTTGATGCTCCACCTTGACTCGTTGACACGTTAGACACCTTGAGATAAACAACGCTATCTCTCTCTTCATATTGCCCCACCAAAATGTATGTCGAAGATCATGATATATTTTGGTACTCCAAGGATGGATTACAAACAGTGTGTTGTGCGCCTCTATCATGATTTAATACTTTAAATCAGGGTCGTTAGGAACACAAAGTCTGGAGTTGACTCAAAGTATTCCCTCTTCATTGATTCTTGCTTCCGGCATAGCACCTTCTTGCACTTTCTTCCTCCATACGCATCACCTCCAGTGCAGTAGCTTGAAAGCGACTTTAACTTTATCAATTAAAGTCGGTTCTACTCGTATATTTGCCATCATCACATGGGTCCCTAGAGTCTTTAACTCTATCTCCATCCTTTTTAAGTCACACAAAATGGGCCTTTGCATTGACAATATCGCACTCGTACTTGCATATGATCTTCTACTCAATGTGTCAGCTACCACGTTCGCTTTTCTAGGATGATATTGGATGATATGATCATAATCTTTCAACAGTTCAAGCCAACGTTGTTGTCGCATTTTGAGTTCCTTTTGAGTGAATAAATATTTGAGGCTTTTATGATTCCGTAAAGATCTCCACTTTCTCCCCATACATGTAATGCCTCTAAATTTTAAGTGCGAAGACAACAGCTGCAAACTCTAGATCATGAGTAGGATAATTCCTCTCATATTCTTTGAGTTGCCGAGAGGCATAGGCTATGAATTTCCCATGTTGCATGAGAACACATCCTAACCCTTTCGAAGCATCATCAGAGATGACAAATCCTCCGAGCAGGATGGTATTGTCGTAGCAGTCTTTGAAATGAGTCTCCCCTTGAATTCTTGAGAACTCTTCTCACATTCTTCGCTCCAACTGAATTTTGTATCTTTTCGAGTCAGCTGAGTTAATGGAGTAGCGATTCGAGAAAACCCTTCTACGAATCTCCGATAATAACCAGCTAAACAGAGAAAGCTACGTATTTCGGTCACTGATTTAGGTTGCTCCCAGCTTTGAATAGATTCAATCTTTCCTGGGTCAACAGATTCCATGACTTGATACTACGTGCCCAAGGAATGCTACTTCCTCCAGCCAGAACTCACATTTCTTCAACTTGGCATAAAGCTTGTTTTCACGAAGCTTTTGGAGTATCAACCTCAAGTGTTGCTCATGATCTTCACGGCTTTTGGAATAAATAAGGATGTCATCAATAAAGGCGATCATAAAGTGATCCAAATATTCCTTGAATACTCGATTCATCATATCCATGAAGGCAGCAGGAGCATTAGTCAATCCAAAGGACATAACTAGGAATTCATAATGCCCGTACCGAGTTCTGAAAGCCGTCTTTAGAATGTCATCGGTTCTAATCTTCAATTAGTGATATCCGGAACGAAGATCATTCTTTGAAAAGAATTTTGCTCCTTGCAACTGGTCAAACAGGTCATCAATACGTGGCAATGGGTACCTATTTTTGATGGTGACATGATTCAACTCCCGATAATCAATACAAAGTCGCGATACTCCCATCTTTCTTCTTCACGAATAGAACATAGAGCACCCCAAGGAGAAGTATTAGGGACGAATAAAGCCAATGTCTAACAATTCTGCAGTTGGGTCTTTAACTCCTGAAGTTTAATAGGAGCCATTCAATATGGGGCTTTGGAAATGGGTTTTGTACTGGGTTCAAGGTCGATACAAAATTCAATTTCACGCTCTGGGGGTAGGCCAGGAAGTTCTTTGGGGAATACGTCAGGAAATTTATTAACAACAAAAATATCATTCAAAACTGACGTATTTTTGTTTAGATCTGTGCCATGAGCTAAGAAAGCTTGACATCCGTTTTTCAATAAACGAATAGCTTTATGGCTTGAAATGATAGTGATTGATTTTAATGGTTTAGTTGCTTGAATTCGCATAATAGGTTGGTTAGGAATATGAAAGCTAACGACCTTACGAAAATAATCAATTTTTGCATGATGAGTAGTTAACCAATCAATCCCTAGAATCACGCCAAATGCAAGTATTTTCAATGAAATAAGATCGACAGGTAATGTGAGGGTACCAATTTGAACCAAACAAGACTTATAAACGGTGGATGTAATGAAGGTTTCTCCCAATGGAGTTTCCACAGATAAGTCAAAGTCTAATTTCTCCGGAGTCCAATTTAAACGTTGAGCGCAAGTAGGAGAAATAAAAGAATGAGTAGAACTGGTATCAAATAAGGTATAGACTTCGCTAGAGTTTATGATAAGCTTACCCGTGATGACCTTGTCCGGGTTCCTTGCTTTCCGGGAGGTCACAACAAACGCTCTCCCTTGAACTACTGGTTTTGACTTGTTTGGGACGGTATTTTGTGTCACCGTTCCAACTGGACTTGTCTTCGGTGCACGACAAAATTGGGCTAGGTGACCTTCTCTTCCACAATTATAACATTCTTTGGACAACATCACGCAGTTTGGAATGAGGTGTCCCTCCCCTCCACATTTGAAGCATATGATAGGTGGTCGTTCTCCTTCCTTAACAATTGGTTTTGGTGCTGACGTCTTTCCACCATTGTTGAATCTCCTCTTCTTGAAATGTCCATTCTTATTGTTTTGGCCCTGATTACCACCGAAGTGGTTACCATTTCTGGCATGCTGATTCCCTCCACGCTTGTTGTCACCGCTTCGATGACTGCTACCACTGATATTATCATTTTGCCGGCTGCTCTCTCTTGGTTGAGTTGACTCATTTTCGCGCTCTAATAACTGAGCCCTATTTACCACATCTGAATACAAACACAGTTTATGAGAAATTAGATATTGATGTATCTCAGGTTTCAAACCTCTTAGAAACATCCGCGTCATTCTCTCCTCATTGTCAACTAAGTGAGACACAAATCGGGACAACTCGGCAAACTTAGCTTCGTACTGCGACACGGTCATATTGTTTTTCTCCAACTTGATTAACTCTACCTCTTTCATGTGACGAATACTTTCGGGAAAGTACTTGTCGTTGAATAGTTCTTGGAACTTCTCCCAAGACATCTTCAGTGCAGCAGTTTGAGTACGCTTTACCGATTCCCACCAGTAATCTGCCTCTCCTCACAACATAAAGGTTGTAAAGGGAACCTTTTGCTCCTCGGAGCATCCCAAGACATCAAATATCTTGGTGATATGCTTTATCCACGTCTTCGGCTTAAGTGGTTTTGGCTCTCCAATAAACTCCGGTAGTCCCAGCTCCTTGAACTGTTTAGCGGTGACCGTCCGAGAGTTGCCAGTGTTTCCACCTGCATTTTGGACAGGAGTCTCTCTTGCCTGATGTTGTATGAATTGAAGAAAGCTCCTAAATATTTAGTCGTTCGCCATTTGGTCGGTGTTGTTGTTCACCTAAGGGTTCACCTAAGGATTATTGCCTTCCTGATGCACATTATCTTGGGTATTGATCTGTGGTGACTCAACGGTCTCCTGTGCTCCATTGCTATTCTCAACATTCTCGGATGTCATTTTCAAATACTGCCACAAAACAAGGGTTAATTGACATGTAACATATTATCCCTATACTCTGACCAACCAATTAAATACCAAATAAACTTAGGTAGGTCATACTAGCAAAGGAATTCCCTGTCTCCCCCCTCCTAGTTCTAGTCTCACATCTTAGCTAGGGATCATATCCCTAAGCTTTGATACCAACTGTGATGCCCCCAAAATAGGTATACATCATCTATTCTGAGTCGCCAAATACATGGTACAAAATACAAATACAATCTTAAGTATACAACATGAGCTATGAGTTTTAATACAAATATTGTCATCTAGACAATATACAAACTCAATGGAGTCCTCATTACATTTATTTTCACACTATTTAACAGAATAATGAGGACTACTAATACTATCACCTGGACCATCACTCCGTTCCCCGACTAGTCTCGGCTACGTTCTCATTTCCTGAAGAGAACAGTGAAAGAAAGGGTGAGCTCAACTAGCCTAGTAAGAAATATTATGACTAAGATAATTCAGAAAAAGTTATCGTTAGCCTTCAACAGTGTTAAACTGATAAAATATAACAAACATCAAGTTTAACTGCAGTGGAACAAGCAATCCATTAAAAGAGTCAAGTAGAGAATAAAATCTACTATCTTTTATGATTTTAAAGGGTTTTCATCACTTTTATCGCTAAGACTCAGCTTAATAAATAATCCACATCTTTCCTACACTACGGCCAAGGATATTCATTAGTATTACAACCACAAATTATCCATGCACTACAGGCCAAGGATATTCGTGTATACATCAATGGTCATGATCATGCCAACCACTGTCCATCAATGCACTACTGGACAATGAGGACTTTTATCACATCATTTGTAACATTATGGTTATGATTATACCGATTAATCCCTGATCATAATCATACCAAGTCCATCTATGCACTATAGGCTACAAATGACTTTCAACATAATATAAACATGAGGATGGTGACAATGATATACGAATTCAATAAAACAAGTTCAAGAATTAATTTATACAGGATCTAATAACATCCAAATTGTCAACATGATACTTCTTTGTAGAGTAAATTTCAAGAACGCTCAGAAGAATACTTTTATGAAAAGATACTGGATAAAGCGCAAATATCAAGGATATTCCACTAATTTCATGGAGTATAGAAGTCAAAATTTTAACCAACTGTGTATAATAACGAATGGAATAACAAAAGAAATCACCAAGCATGCGATAGACCACACTGGACAAAAGTTATTCCAATGTAATAATAAATAATGAGAAATCGGTCATGCGCAGAACGCACGACAAGATATTCCAATGTAATAATAAATAATGGAACCGTGTAATGTCGCGTAAAAGCACGCATGTGATGTTCCAATGAATGATAAATAATGGATCCAGTCATGCGTAAAGCATAGATGGGATGTTCCAACAGAATGATAAAGAATGGAATAAAATAAGAATTTCACCATGTATGCAGATCAGATGTATAAAAGTTATTCCAACATAATGATAAAGAATGGAATAATGGAAGAATTTCACCAAGTATAGGGTAGCTCACAGATACAAAAGTTATTCCAATGAGAATAATAAAGAATGAAATAATGTAAGTTCTCCTCATGAATTCAAAAGAAATAATACCCCTCACTACCGTAAAAAAAGAAGAGTATTAGATTGGTAGAGGTGAAGATATTCTTAAAGAAAACTTGCAGACTACGCCAAAGCTTCTTAAAACTCTAAAGAAATACGCTCAAGATTATAGAAGAATTCTCTGAACTTCTGGTGTAGTTTTTAATTCTAACTAAGCATCCTATTTATAGGAGAATGGAAGGATACTATTTAGAAAATTTTCACGGACGCACAGTTGAAATAATTCACGGGCCAAAGTTTTTGTCTGATACTTCACGGATGTCTTACAATAGACTGATTTTCAATGCCATAATTCATTATAACCAAAAATATATATATATATATATATATATATATATATATATAAAACATGCTATATATAAACTTATATATAAAATACTAATTACCCTCTCTATACGTTTTATTCTCCCTCCCCATTTTCATTCCACCACACACACACACACTCACACACTAAATTCCACCAACAAGTCACTCTCACACACATCACTCTCACCCATATCACATTTATATATATATATATATATATATATATATATATATATATACACACACACACATCTCACACTTATATATATAATTTCCCTCCCCTATACGTAACTTCCTCCCACCCCCATTTCTAAAATCAGTTTTTCAACACATATGGGCCCCACACGTGGCCCCCACATGTGGGCCCCACCTTTAAATAATTTCTACCAATTATTTTGAAAAATGGGTAAATGGTGGGGTCCATCAATACAACAAATACATCATAAAACTCCTCAATATTTTTAACAATATTTATCATCATTATAATTCATAATATTAATCGACTAGATCGTTCCCAAGAAAGAGGGGGCTTTCCAATAAGGATTTCTCCCTATTGGCGCGCAATTAGGTGACCAAACCTCTCATTGACAGAACTTCTAGACATCGTTAATATTGCAAATAATAATACTAATAACTTTGTCGTCTCAATTATTGATTTAATAATATATAAAATATCGACAATAATTAAATCAAATAACGTGAGATACTATGCAATAATTACTGAAGCAATAATTGAACAAAACTGAGTGACTTCTCACGTAAGCATCAATAATCAATACCGTGTGCTACTATGCAACCACGCGTATTACTGTACTTTTAACACCGGGTGTTTCAACAGTTAACAGTAAAACTTCCGCTGTTATTTTCATAAAAAAGATATGTTTATCGTTTTCTCAATCCGACAATAATTCCGTTTTAGGGTCCACCAATGATTGTGCCGTCGTACGAATATTTCCTGTTAAAACGAATATTCCCCGACCAATCGAATATTATATAACAACTTGCGTACTTTGCAAAATTTATAAATATTACCCACAACTATAACATTATATCAAATTCATTTCATAATATTCAAAAATGATATTTATAGAAAAATCATCTTTATTAAAAAGTTGGAGTCTTACAACTTTTATCACCAGGTATTTCAACAGTTAACTGTAAAAGTTTTGCCGTTATTTTTATAGAAAGGTTATTTCTATTGCTTTCTATATCCGACAGTAATTCTGTTGTGGGGTCCACCAATGATTGTGCCGTCGTACGGATATTTCCCGACGAAAAGAATATTCCTCGACCACATGAATATTTTATGACAACTTGTTTACTTTGCAAAATTTGTAAATATTATCCATAACTATAACATTAAATCAAATCTACACCTTATTATTCAAAATGATATTTAGAGAAAATTAAATCTTTATTTATAAAAGTTGGGGTCTTACAACCTTCATGCCGAAAAGCCGCGAGAGTAGCTTAAGATAGGTCAGCCTCTGATAAACCAAACGTGAAGGGGAGTCTCTTCATGCCTTTCCCTTATAATTTCATGCAACTTTTGATTCAATATAAATTAAGATTCTATGTAAATATAAAGAAAAGAAAGATGTAAAAGTACATTCCATTCCTATCAAAACTTGTCATGATATCCTGTTATTAAAACAATTGACGTCAGTTTTGTAGGAAAACATTAAAAAACCCCTAATACAAACACATTGCATAGCATGCAAACTATTAGTGTTTATCAAGACTAAACTACATAATCTTTTTTTTGTTAGGGAAATAATTGGTCTCGTTACCTGATCAAAGTCCAAAAAGGCACTTAGCCCACCTTCAGACATGGCTGCAAGCGCCCAACCTGAATCTACCTTTATTTATCGAGAGGAGTTCGAGGGACTAAGAAAACCAGATAACAGAATTAGCTGTCTTTTTGAAAGAACAAAACAAAAGGACTCAGGGTTAACAAATTCCCACTCAAACAGAAACCTTTGCACAGGGAGGAAGCCAGGACACTAACAAAAAAGAAAAGGAAGTACAGATACCTGAACCTCAAGTCCATGAAAAATCCAACAAAACCCTTGAAATCACCAATCTTAAAGAAGATCGAGAAACTGGTGATATTCGAAAGAAGGTTCAGCAAATGAAAGAAACCATCCGGTCAATCAAAAGGACTGGAGCATATGGAAGCGTGACTTACTCAAACCTTTGCATCTTTCCTGGGGTTCATTATCTTGACAAGTTCAAAACTCCTGATTTTGAGAAATTGATGGATTGGGAGATCCTTACACTCATTTGAAGGTGTTTATTGGAGAACTTGGGTCATATACCGAGTGTGAAAAACTACGGATGCAATTATTCCAGAAAATTTTAACTAGAGAGACTAGAGCATGGTATACTAGATTAAACAATTCCAAAATCCATAGCTGGGAAGAACTAGCCCATGCCTTTCTAAACCAATACAACTTCCAATCATAAATGACTCCAGATATATATCAAATCACCAATGTCAAGAACAAAGCAATGAATCTTTCTGAGAATATGCCCAAAGATGGAGACGTCTGGCTGCTCAAGTAATCCCATCAATGACAGAAACTGAGATGGTAATGACCTTTATTGACATACAAGAAGCTTTGTTCTATGAGAGGGTCCTGGCAGGCATATGAAAACCATTATAAGAAATGAATAAACACGGGGAAATGTCTAAAATGGGGTTAAAGTCTGGAAAGATAAAAGACCTCACTACTTTAGAAGCCGTGGCTGAGTACATTTAAGCTGGAAATTATGGGAATAACCCTCGGAGGGTTCATAAAAAGAAAGAAGAAGATGTATCCTTGGTACTGCAAGGACAAACTCAGAGAGGCAATTAAAACTTGCTCATTCAAAGGAAAAATTATTCCCCTTTTCAAGCATCTGCACAACCCTAAAATCCTCCATTGCAAAAAGTTAGAGAGGTCAAACATCGAAGGGTTTTCACACCCTTAGGGGACTTATTGGAAAATATTCTCAAGCTTCTGACAGCTCAGAAGAAAATTGCTTAGCTTCTTCCACCAGCCAATTCAAGTGGAAGAAATTTTGATATAAACAAGAAATGTGCTTATCATTTTGGAGCTCCAGGTCATGATACCAAAGATTACTGGTCTTTGTTGGAAAGATTATCGATCACTAAACACGTGCAAGTATACGCGGTCTAACAAGTAATATAGTGATAAGATGAGTGTCGTACCCACGAGGACAAAGTGTTAAAGCTAATCAAATACTAAAATTGAAACAATACGGTCTTATCTAGACAAGTGATTAAAGATGGTGTGTTAAAAACTATATGCTTAAAATAATAAATTAAGAGATCGAGTTGCAACAAGTATGTCAAGCTAGGATTATAACTCCCCTAATGCTTTGCCTAATCTCTTAACTCTCAGCTTTACTAACAAATTATAAGAACGGCGAACCGAGAACAGTAAGTACACATAAGCCTCGACGGTCAAATGCAAATCCCTTAGCTAGATGAATAACAATATTCCTATGGTGAAACTAACTAGACTAAGTGTTATTAAGCTTAATCTCAAGGGTTACACAAGGCAAATAGATATATGTCTATTCTATTATGCAATCTATGCTCTCATTCCCACATGTATGGTCATAACAAGTGTTATTATATTTTAGGTTTAGGCATTAACATCCATTTTCCAATATCCATTAATACCTATATAAATTCCTTTGTCATGCAACCTATAAATAAGCATGAAATACAACAACCCATTCTGAAATGATTCATTATAATAAATAGGAGAGAAATTCAATTAAGTTAATCATTAGGTTACATTGCAATCCTAGAAATGTAATTAGTTCATAACTATGCGAATAATTAACATTTTAACATGATCAAAATACACAAATGAACAAAAGATTTTGATAAAGAAAACTCCTTTTGTGAAGTTTTCTGGCTCCAACTCTTCTCTTCTGTGATAACCCGGGATTTCAAATAATCCAAATTTTACGAATAATTTTTTTTATTTAATATTAATAATGATTATTAATTTTGTGACAAGTATCTGTGATACGAGTCTCGAGAATTAGTCAATCTGTGTATTAACTGAGAAAATGGAGTAGAGTTGTGCTTAACAACTTTAGAAACCCTAACCCTAATTTCTGGATAGGGATTCGGTATAAAATATAATTAAAATAATTATATTGATGAGAAGGTGTTTGTAATGCATGTTGATAATGATCAATAATTGATCGTATAAGGTTTAAAAATTTACAAACCCTAATAAGAGATTAGAAAACCTATTCTCAGATTTAGAAAACCAATTGTACAGTTAAAACCCTAATTATACGCCGGGAAAACCCTAATTTCATATTCAGGAATCCTAAAACCTAATTAGGAAACCCTAATCCTAATTGGTGAGCATAATGTGTTTATTAAACACTAATATGATTAAGAAAACCTAATTTAATTAGGAAACCCTACTTTTAGTTTCAAAATTTTAATTTTCTAAATTAAAACCCTAATTTAGAAAATCCTAGAAAGCTAGTGTTTTAAAACCTAAGTGTTAGAACCTTAGGGTTAAACCCTAAAGGTATGGACATTGTCAATATTGCCCTTAAAATTATTTTATAAATGACAAAAATGCTCTTTTTATATTTTTATTTTGGTAACTTGTATTATTGCTAGCAACTTTAGTTGGTAAGCAACCACAATGACTTTGTGACTCCTAGTTATCTAACATACAAGCCGAAAATCGAAGATCTAGCAACAACACAAGAAATTTATATAGATTCAAGAGAGAGAAAGTCTCAAAATTCACTCATTATGCTATCTTGCTCTCACCAACTCCCTTTCTCACTAGAAGCTCCAAAATTCTAAGGTAGATCAGTCCTAAAAATAGCCCTTGATCAACCAAGATCAGATAAGAGGATTAAGATCAAAGATTTGAAGAAAGAAGGTATAAACCTAATTTTATTTTTGATCCAAGTTGTTAAGAAAAATTTTGTGTTTAAAATCTTGCTAAGGGATGTTTTATGGTGATCTATGATGATCTACCATGGATCCATAGCATCAAAGTGGGTAAAAACCATGTTTTTCAAAATCTGTTCTTTAGCATTTTTAGTGGTCTGACAAGTAATGTCAGTGGCCACAGATCTTTGCTCGTATATGATTTGAGATGTTTTAAAGTAGTAATTAGTAGCCTGGTATGGGGTCTTTAATCTGAAAGTGGAATCAGTATCATAAGATGTTTGGATTTGATGTTATTCATGGTCAAAACCCGTTGACCGGGCATGACCATGAACTTTCTGGGTAACCCGGAAAGCCTTTTACAGCGTCTGACAACTATTTGTGAGGTCTGGATCTGACAGGTTTTAGGTCATTTGATGTTGTGTTTGTAACCATGTTGTAGCCTGTTATATGCTCTTTCATTCCATGGTTTTATATCGTGTAAATGAACAACTTGTAGATCGTGACAGGTGGTCAAAATAGACCACTCGGTTTATTTTTGACGTTTCTGGAAAACCCAGAAATAGCATAAGCAATTTTTCTGACAACATTTGACCAAGTTGAATATGGAGATTTGGATGCTGTTTAACTGAGATGTTGTCATGTAAATGTACCTTGAAACTAGTACTATAGATTTGGATCATAACATAATGGATTTGATGACCAGAACTAGAAGCAAATCGAACCACAAAGTAGACAAAGGAATGCCGGGTTTTCGGTAACCCGCAGAAGCCCGTAAGCTTCTTCGACGAGCCTACTTTGGGGCTTCTGATCTTGCATTTGAGATATTTTAATATCATGTTGAGGATTGATAATTGTAGTACTACATATGTATTACAATATCAATGCTTGAGATAGCCTAGAACATGTTTAATCTGGGAATAGAGGCTGGTCAAACAAGCAACCTTGCTAATCCGGCTGTCAGTGTTCTTGAGGCTCAAGAACACCAACAGCGACGGGTACTGTCGCTAAAGGCCTACAACGATGGATTAATTAAAATTTTGAATTACTGATTTTCCGAAAATTATTTAAAAATAGAAATAAATTATAAAAATTATTAAAAATGGTGTTAAAAATTATTTTAAATTATGAAAAATATTTTTTGACCAATTGGAATATTTTTCTTTAATATTTGTAATTATTTAAATATTAAAGGTATTTAATTTATTTAATTAGTGTATTAAATAAATTGGAGAAAAAATTTAATATTATGAAAAATCATTTTAAATATGAATAATGTATTTAAAAATATTTTGAGTTATAAAATATAACTTTTAATATTTTTGGAAAATTTTCATTAATAACTTAATATGAATGATATTAGATTTATTTAATTATTAAATTAAATAAATAAGATAAAATGATTTTATTAATTTAAAAATCATTTTAAATGAGAATAAAGTGTTAGATAATATTTTAAATTATAAAACATAATTTTCAATATTTTTGGAGAATTAATATTAATGATATTAATATTAATTAATATTAATGATATTAAACATAATTTTTAATATTAAACATAATTTTCAATATTTTCAATAAATTAATATTAATGATATAAGATTTATTTAATTATTATATTAAATAAATGAATTAAAAAGATTTTATTGATTTAAAATCATTTAAAATGAGAAAATGATTTAAAAATATTTTAAGTGATAATTAATTACTTTTAATATTTGGATGATAATTTTATTAATATTTAAATATTAATGGTAATGATTTAAAATAATTTTAATTATGTTAAAAATCATTTAAATAGAATATTGATGATTTAAAAATATTTTAAGTTATTAAAAATAACTTTAATATTTTGACAAGTATGTTATTAATATTTTTATATTATTAAATATTATGATAATAAGATTATTTGATAATTAAATCATTTAAAAAATGATTTAGGTGTTTGAAAAATTATTATAAATAATAATAATTTTTTATAAATTATTAAAAGTTTTCAAAAAATATTATAAATGATATTTGACTTATCTAATATAATATTGAAGCTTAGAAACCGAACTTAATTGAAAATAACTGTGTTAAATGTCGAATAGGGTGACCAAAACACCGAGAATGGACCGAAGTCCAACCAGACCGAAATAGTTAGACTTGATAAGTGTTTATATAAGTTATAAACACTGATGTGGCTATGTGGTAATGTGCCTAGGAGAAGTTTGACTGTGAATTACAGTGTTACGTGTTATGAAATATTGTGCTAATTATGAGACCGATATTGTAAGACCCCAACTTTTTATAAATAAAATTGAATTTTCTCTGTTTATTATTTTGAAATACTATGGGTTGATTTGATTAATGTGGTTAGTTATGGATAAAATGCGCAAATATTTTAAATAAGCAAATGGTTATAAAATATTCATTGTTGTCGGGGAATATTCGTTTGGTCGTGGAATATTCTTCCAGTCGGGGAATATTCGTACGACGGTGCAACCTTTTGTGGGCCTCATAACGGAAAGTGATTGGATGAAGAAAACGACAAGTATGAGTTTTTATAAATAACGACATAGTTGTTACCGTTAACACTGTTGGAATACCCGGTGGTTAAAACATAGTAATACGCATTGTTGCGTAGTAGCACACGGTATTGCACCAATTATTGATTCTTACGTAGGAAGGCACTACTCAATAATTGTTACAGTAATTACTGTTCAATATTTTATTTTATTGATTCAATAATTGCTACGTTGATATTTTATATTATTGTTGTTTTAATAATTGTCACTACACAGTATTTTCCATTATCGGATCAATGATTCATATTATTTTAATAATATTACTAGATAACATTATTGGTAATGTCTAGAAAGTTCGCATCTAAGGAGAGGTTTGGTCACCTAATTATGCGCCAAAGATGGAGAAACCCTTATCGAAAGCCCCCCTCTTCGGGAACTTTGGTTGTCATTATTGTGATTCGTAATATTATTTATGAATAAATAATTATTGATTTATATGATAAGGAAAATATTTATTTATGCGGATATAAATGGAGGAATTTTTAGAAAAGTGACAATTGTTGAAAATTGATATTTTATCTTTTCTGATAAAATAATTTATTATTATATTATAATAATATAATAATGGTGATATTTTTACAATGAATGTGTGATATATGAGTAAATGAGGAGGAGGAGTATTTTTTTTACTAAAAATATTTAAAACATGTTTTTCTTGTTTGTGGACCCTATTTCTTGACTGAAATTTGATTATAGCCTGTAAAATCGTCCGTATAAGGATTTCAGTCAATTTTTGTTTGGAATTTGGAAAAACTTAAACTTACAAAGTTGTAGAGAATTGAATTTCTTATGGAAGGACATAAGATTCGAATTTTTCTGATAAAAGGGCTATTTGTTATAAATTATTGAAGTTCCAGATTAATTGATTATTTATTTTGGAGTTTTAAATGATTTTAAAATGAAAAACGTTTTTGGTGACTTTTGTCACTTGTATGGCTGATGTCTTGACCAAAAAAATTGGGCGTAGGAATTTAAGAAAAAATTTATTTATATTTTATTAAATTTTCTACTTTGATGTTCTAAGTATTTTCCTATAAATAAGGTGCTTAGGTTAGAATTGAAAATCACACCAGAATCTGAAGTTTTCTCCCCCTATAATATCGAGCGTATTTTTGTGAGTATTTTGATACTTTGATTGTTGCTATACGGTGCAAGTTTCTTTCAGCGTTATATCCGATATTCAGTCAGAAGTACTATTCTTTTGAGGTAAGGGATGTTATTTTCTTCGTAAATGATATTATTTCTTCAATATCATTATGCCGAAATATTGATATGAATATTATTGTGAAATTTCTATTTTTTTGTGTCGGGGTTACTAGTCACGTATACGGCACTATTCACCGAAAAATAATATTTTCTTCTTTTTATCCAAGTCGTCTATTATGGTTATTATCTTTGATTGTATCCATGTTTTGATCTTTATTTTGAATTCTGCTTCATAATTGGTTATTATGGAGTATTTTTGAACTTGGATAAACCGAAGTACGAATCCCAAATATTTGTTCTTTTGTTTCTTTGGATTAGATTTTTCTTTAAAATATATTTTCATCATCCTCGGACCCTAAATTATGATATAACCTGAATATCTTTGGCATGTAGTACAAAGATGAATGATTTTCTTATGAATATCTTTGGGTCAGTAGTGCAAAGATGAGCAGTGTTTAGATGAACATGACTAATCGATGAATATCTTTGGCTCAGAGTGCAAAAGATGAATATTTGATTCCAAAATATATATATTTATTGATGTTACAGGATAAAATATTGACGATGAACTTTTAAATTCATATATAGAAGATAGTAGATTTCATTCTCTACTTAACTCTTCTAATGAATTATTATTTTCGCTGTGAATATTGATTTAAAATTGGTTGTCTATTGTATTCTATTAGATTTTTTCCTGTTGAGGACAAACGATAATTTGTTCTATATTATCTTAGTCATAATGTTTTTTACTAGGCTAGTTGAGCTCACCCTTTTCCTTTTTGTTCCATTTTTTTTCTCAGGAGGCGAGAATGAAACAAGTACTAGTCGGGGTGTGGAATGATGGTTCTAGAAGTTGTTTTAGTAGTCCTCACTATTTTGTAAAATAGTGTATCAATAATTGTATTGAGGACTTATTTAAGTGTGGATATTGTCCAGATGACAATATTTGTATTAAAACTCACAGTTTATGTGTTATCGTATTTTGCATGACAATTGTATTAATAAAGTTGTAGTTTTTTCTGTACCATGTATTTGGCGACTTAGAATGGGTGTTGTATACCTATTTTGGGGGCGTCACAGTTGGTATCAGAGCTTAGGGATATGGTCTCTCAAGAGAGATCGGGAATACTGACTAGGGGAGAGACGAGTAATCCTTCGCTAGTGTGTCATACCTAAGCTTATTTGTTTAGTCTCATCATAATATAAGGATATTATGTGGCATGTTAATTTCTTTAATTAACCCTTGTTTTATGGAAGTATTTGAGAATGGCAGCTGAGAATATTAACAGTGGAGTGAATGAGACCGTGGAGACACCTTTAATCACCACCCAGGGGAACGTGCAATAAGAAGACAATATTCCTCCTGTAAACAACACTACCGAACAAATGATGAATGATGGGATGTTTAGAAGCCTTTTGCAGTTCATGCAAAACCAGACGAGGGAGACTCGTGTACAAAATACGGGTGGAAATGATAACAATGCGCGGCTTATCATGGCTAAACAGTTCAAAGAGTTGGGACCACCAGAATTTATTGGAAAGCCGGATCCGATCAATGTAGAGACGTGGGTTAAACAAATTACCAAGATATTTGATGTCTTGGGATGCACGGAGGAACAGAAGGTTTCATTCGCCACCTTTATGTTTCGTGGCGAGGCGGATCATGGTGGGAGTCTCAGAACGACTCAACCGCCAAGACTCAAAGATGTCTTGGGAAACATTTCAGAAACTTTTCAACGACAAGTACTTTCCTGAAAGTATTCGCCATATGAAGGATGTAGAGTTTATTAGACAAGAACAAAACAACATGACGGTGTCCCAATATGAGGCGAAGTTCGCAGAGTTATCCAGGTTTGCACCTCATTTGGTAGAGAATGAGGAACGAATGACGAGGATGTTTCTAAGAGGTTTAAAACCCGAGATTCGGCAATATCTTATCTCTCATAAATTTTCTTTATATTCAGATGTTGTAAACAGGGCTCAATTATTAGAGCGAGATAATGAGTATGTTCAACCAAGGACCACAACTGTGGTCATACTGGGGTGCAAGAATCATCTGAGCAATGAAAAAAACCGGTGAGGAGGAAAACATTCGGACAAAAGCGGTAACCACTCTGGTGGTAATCATGGTCATGATAATAGAAGAAGTGAGCCGGGGGGATTTTAAAAAGAGGAGATTCAACAATGATAATGTGAAGACGTCAAAGACCAAAGAAGAATCGGTTCTATGGAGGAGAACGACCACCGGTCGTATGATATAAATGTGGAAAAGAGGGACATATCATCCCAAACTATCCACAACAGTTCAAGGTATGCTATAATTGTTAAAAGGAAGGACATATCGATCGAGATTGTACTGTAGCAAAACCAACTCCAGCGGGGATGATGACTCAAAAGGCTGTCCCAGAAAAGTCAAAGTCAACGGTTCCTGGAAGAGCATTTGTCGTGACGGGTCAATGTGCGAGGAACCCAAATGAGGTGATCACAGGTAAGCTAATCATAAATTCTTGCGAAGTTTATACCTTATTAGATACCAGTTCTACCCATTCTTTTATCTCTCCTGCTTGTGCTCAACATTTGAACTTGACTCCAGAGAAATTAGACCTTGACTTATCTGTTGAGACTCCGTTAGGAAAAACTTTCGTTACATCTACTGTTTATAAAATCTTGTTTGATTCAAGTTGGAACCATCATCACATTACCTGTCGATCTTATTTCATTGAAAATACTTGCATTTGATGTGATTTTAGGGATTGATTGGTTAACCACTCATCATGCTAAAATTGATTGTTTTCGTAAGGTTGTTAGTTTTCATATTCCTAACCAACCTGTTATGCGAATCCAAACAACCAAACCACTAAAGTCAATCACTTTCATATCAAGCCATAAAGTTATTCATTTATTGAAAAATAGATGTCAAGCTTTCTTAGTCCATGTCACGGACTTGAACAAAAACATGTCAGATGTGAATAATATTTCTATTGTTAGTGAATTTCTAGTCGTATTTCCTGAAGAACTTCCCGGTCTACCCCCAGAACGTGAAGTTGAATTCTTTATTGACCTTGAACCTGGTACAAAGCCCATTTCTAAAACCCCATATCGAATGGCTCCTATTGAACTTCAGGAGTTAAAGGTCCAACTATAAGAGTTGTTGGACATCGGTTTCATTCGTCCTAGTACATCTCCTTGGGGTGCTCCTGTTTTATTTATAAAGAAGAAAGACGGGAGTATGCGACTTTGTATTGACTATCGAGAATTGAACCATGTCACCATCAAGAATAGGTATCCGCTTCCTCGCATTGATGGCCTGTTTGACCAGTTGCAAGGAGCACAATTCTTTTCAAAAATCGATCTTCGTTCTGGATATCATCAGAACTCGGTACGGGCATTATGAATTCTTAGTCATGTCTTTTGGATTGACTAATGCTCCTGATGCTTTCATGGACATGATGAATTGAGTATTCAAGGAATATTTGGATCAGTTCATTGTTGTCTTTATTGATGACATCCTCATCTATTCCAAAGGTCGTGAAGATCATGAGTGCCATTTGAAGCTGGTACTGCAATGGCTTCGTGATAACAAGTTATATGCAAAGCTGAAGAAATGTGAGTTCTGGCTTGAGGAAGTAGCATTCCTTGGGCACATGGTATCAAAACATGGAGTGTCTGTTGACCCGGCGAAGATTGAAGCAATACAAAGTTGGGAGCAACCGAAGTCGGTGACCGAAGTACGTAGCTTTCTGGGCTTAGCTGGTTATTATCGAAGATTCGTGGAAGGATTTTCTCGAATCGCTACTCCGTTAACTTAGCTGACTTGTAAAGATACAAAATTCGTATGGAGCGAGGAATGCGAGAAGAGTTTCCAAGAACTCAAGAGGAGACTCATTTTGGTACCTGTTCTTACAATACCATCTGGTTCGGATGGATTTGTTATCTACAGCGATGCTTCGGGCAAAGGGTTAGGATGTGTTCTCTTGCAACATGGGAAAGTCATAGCCTATGCCTTGCAACAACTCAAAGAATATGAGAGGAATTATCCTACTCATGATCTAGAGTTGGCAGCAGTCATTTTCGCGTTGAAGATCTGGAGACACTACCTGTGTGGGGAGAAAGTGGAGATCTATACAAATCATAAAAGCCTCAAATATTTCTTCACCCAAAAGGAACTCAACATGCGGCAACGACGTTGGCTCAAGTTATTGAAAGATTACGACCATACCATCCAATTCCATCATGGAAAAGCAAACGTGGTAGCTGACGCATTGAGTAGAAGATAATATGCGGGTACAAGTGCAATGTTGTTAACATAAAGGCCCATTTTGTATGACTTGCAAAGGATAGAGATGGAGATAAAGGCTTCAAGTACCCACGTGATGATATCAAGCATACAAGTAGAACCAACTTTAATTGATAAAGTTAAAGAAGCTCAAGCTACGAACATGGAGCTGATGTGTATGAAGAAGAAAGTGCAAGAAGGTGCTATTCCGGAAGCAAGAATCGATGAAGAAGGAATACTTCGAGTCAACTCCAGACTTTGTGTTCCTAACGATTCTGACATGAAGCATAGAATCATGATGGAGGCACACAATACGCCATTTGCAATCCATCCTGGGAGTACCAAAATGTATCATGATCTTCGACATACATTTTGGTAGAACAATATGAAGAGAGAGATCGTGAAGTTTATCTCGAGGTGTTTAACTTGTCAATGTGTAAAGGCGGAACATCAAGTGTCAAAGGGTCCATTATAACCACTTGAGATTCTAAAATGGAAGTGGGAACACATTACTATGGATTTTGTTACAGGTCTTCCCAAGGTTTCTCAAGGCATAGATGCGGTTTAGGTTATTGTTAATAGATTAACCAAGTCTGCTTATTTCTTGCCTATACGAGAGACTTATTCCCTTGAATGTCTTGCTAGTATGTACGTAAATGAGATTATGAGACTGCATGTCATGCCAGTATCAATAGTTTCGGAACGTGACCCAAGATTCACTTCACAATTTTGGGTTAGCTTATAGAAAGCTATGGGCACGGATTTATGATTCAGTTCGGCATACCATCCTCAAACGGACGGACAATCAGAGAGGACTATTCAAACTCTTGAAGATATATTAAGACTCTGTGTCCTAGACTTCAAAGGGAGTTGGGATAAGTATTTACCATTGGTGGAATTTTCCTACAACAACAGTTACCCGGCAAGTATAGGTGTGGCTCCATTTGAAACATTGTATGGAAGAAAGTGTCACTCTCCAGTATGCTGGGATGAGGTGGGAGAAGCAACGTTGTTAGGACCAGAGTTGGTACGAATGACTACGGAGAAGATCCAAACGATTTGACAACGTATACAAACGGCACAGGATCGATAAAAAAGTTGTGCGGATCTTCATCGAAAGGACGTGGAATTTGACAATGGGGATCATGTATTGTTACGTATTTCTCCATGGAAAGGAGGAAAGCTCAATCCATGATTTATTGGTCCATTTCAGATTCTTGACCGAGTAGGAAATGTGGCATATAGACTCGCGTTACCTCCAAGCATGTCTCGTGCTCATAACATTTTTCACATATATGTACTTTGTAAATATGTGAAGGACCCAAACCACATTATTGAGTTAGAACCAGACAAGATAGCCGAAGATTTAACGTAGGAGGAGATACCTGTTAAGATCATGGATAGGAAAGAGCAAGTCCTACGCACCAAGGTTATACCACAAGTTAAGGTTTTGTAGAGGAACCATGCTATTGAAGAAATGACCTGGGAGTTGGAATCAGAAATGAAAAAGAGGTATCCTCACCTTTTCAAAATACCAGGTACGTACGTCAATTTCGAGGATGAAATTTCATAAGAAGGGAAGGTTGTAAGACCCCAACTATTTATAAATGAAATTGAATTTCCCCTATTTATTATTTTGAAATAGTAAGGGTTGATTTGATTAATGTGGTTAGTTATGGGTAAAATGCGCAAATATTTTAAATAAGCAAGTGGTTATAAAATATTCATTGTTGTCGGGGAATATTCGTTTAGTCGTGGAATATTCTTCCAGTCGGGGAATATCCGTACGACGGCGCAACCTTTTGTGGGCCCCATAACAGAAAGCGATTGGATGAAGAAAACGACAAGTATGAGTTTTTATAAATAACGACGTAGTTGTTACCATTAACACTGTTGGAATACCCGTTAGTTAAAACACAGTAATACGAGTTGTTGCACAATAGCACACGGTATTGCACCAATTATTGATTCTTACGTAGGAAGGCACTACTCAATAATTGTTACAGTAATTGTTGTTCAATATTTTATTTTATTGATTCAATAATTGCTACGTTTATATTTTATATTATTGTTATTTTAATAATTGTCACTACACAGTATTTTCCATTATCGGATCAATGATTCATATTATTTTAATAATATTACTAGATATCATTATTGGCAATGTCTAGAAAGTTCTGTCTAAGGAGAGGTTTGGTCACCTAATTGCGCGCCAATAAGGAGAAACCCTTATTGGAAAGCCCCCTCTATCCTGGGAACGACCTGGTTGTCATTATTGTGATTCTTTAATATTATTTGTGAATAATTAATTATTGATTTATTTGATAAGAAAAATATTTATTTATGTGGATATAAATGGAGGAATTTTTAGAAAAGTGACAATTATTGAAAATTGATATTTTATGTTTTCTGATAAAATAATTTATTATTATATTATAATAATATAATAATGGTGATATTTTTACAATGAATGTGTGATATATGAGTAAATGAGGAGGAGGATTTTTACATGCTTTTATTATGACTTTCATCATAAACCACGTAAACTGTTCATTTTAGTTGAAGAAATATTTGAGGGTTTAAGAAATGGGTTTTTGTACTGGGGTCAATACAAAATTCGATTTAACGTTCTAGGGTAGGCTAGGAAGTCTTCAAGAATACGCCAAGAAATTTATTAATGATAGAAATATCATTCAAAATCATATTTCGTCCAAGACTTGGATAGTACGTCACATTAATACCAACTGTGACTTCTATCCCTTAACTCGGATAGCACCTCACAATGATACCTATCAACTTGCCATCTTCGGGCCACGACGCCGCTTACGTAAAGTCGGCTTGCGGTGCATTCCACACAAGGAAGTCAACAACGAAAGGATCGGGCTCTTTACTTATGGCTTGATATAACAAAGTTGATTAAATTTAGGATTTGGTTACTTTGAATTCAGTATAACAAAGTTGGTTAGAATATGAAAGCTAACAACCTTACAAAAAGAATAATGAGTAGTTAATCAATCGTTTTCAAAAATTACCTCAAAGGCAAGTATTTTCAAAGAGATAAGATAGACAGTAACGTGAAAGTGTTTATTTGAAACAACAAGATTAATAAATGTTGGAGGTAACGAAGGTTTCTCCCAACGAAGTTTCAATAGATAAATCAAAGTCTAATTTCTCCGAGTCAAATTTAAACGTTGAACGCAAAGCAAGAGAGATAAAAGAATGGGTAGAACCCCAGATCTAATAAGGTATAGACTTCGCAAGAATTTATAATTAACTAACCCGTGCTAACTTCGTCGGGTTACCCACTTTTGAGAAGTCACTTAAAAACGCTCTTCCTGAAACCACCGATTTTGTTTTGTCAGATCCGCCTTTGGTGCCACTATCCCATTGGACTTGACTTCACTATACGACAAAATCGAGCTAAATGACCTTTCTTCTTGAAATTTCCACTTCTATTATCTTTGCCATGATTACCACCAAGTGGTTACCATTCTTAGCATGATAATTTCCCCACGATGGTTATCATTGTTCGATAGCCGTTGCCACCAAAGATGATTATTATTGTGTTGTTGGTCGTTACCTTTTGTTTGAAATCGAATCAACACTCTCATGTGCTTCATTGCTTATCTCAAAGATTTTCAGGATGCCATTCTCAAACACCGCCACAAAACAAGGGTTAATTGACATTTAACAAATTATCCCTATATTCGATTGACCAATCAAATACCAAATAAACTTAGGTAGGTCATACTAGCGAAGGAATTTCCGTCTCTTCCCTCCTAGTTCTTATCTCAAGATCTTAGCTAGGATCATATCCTAAGCTCGATACCAACCGTGACGCCCCAAAATTTAGGTATACGCCACCCATCTTGGGTCGCCACTTACATGGTACACAAATTCAAATACAACTTACTAACCTAACTCGCCGTGGGGTACAATATGACATAAACCGTGAGTTTGAATACAAATATTGTCTACTAGATATTATACAAACTCAAAAGGAGTCCTCATTACAACTATTATCACACTATTTCACGTAATAGTGAGGACTACTAATGCTATCCTCTCGGACCATTACTCCGCTTTTCCGACTCGTCCCGGATATGTTCTCATTTCCGAAGAGAAAAAGTGAAAGAAAGGTGAGCTCAACTATCCCGAAAGAAGAAATATTATGACTAAGATAATGCGTAATAAATTATCATTAGCCTTCAACAAAGATGTTAAACCGATAAAATACAATAGACAACCCGGTTTAATCTGCAATGAATATGCAATCCATTAAAAGAGTCAAGTAGAGAATAAAGTCTACTATCTTTTAGGTTTTAAAAGGTTTTCATCAATTTTTTATCACGAGACTCGACTTTTAATAAATAAACCACCACATCTAATCATCCCACGTACCACGGGCCAAGGATTTTCATCAAATTATCAATGGTCATGACTATACCGAATCACCCCGGTCATAATCATACCAAAAACTATCCATCATCGCATTACAGTTAATCGAGGACTTTTGTCACATCATTTATATCAAGTCATGATTATACCGAATGATCCCTAGTCATAATCATACTAAGTTCATCTATGCACGTAAGCCAAAGATAACATAATATAACATGAGGATGATGACAATGACATAATAATTCAATAAAACAAGTTCAAGAATTATTTAATCCATGAATTATTAACGCCCAAATTGTCAACATGATCATCGCTTTCAGAGAGTAAAATTCAATAATGATCGGAAGAATATTTCCATGAAAAGATATCTTTGGATGAAACGCAAATATCAAGGATATTCTACTAATTTCATGGAGTATAGAAGTCAAAGTTTTAACCAACCTGGGTATAATAAAGAATGGAATAACAAAAGAAATCACCATGCATAAAGTATTGCATGGACAAAGTTATTCAACAGTAATAATAATAACGGAACGGAATCAGTCGTGTGAAATTCACACCAAGCAGGATGTTCCAACAGAATAATAAAGATGGAACCAGATCCGGTGTAAAACACATGCAGATAGGATATTCCAACGAGAATGATAAAGACGGAACTGTGTTCTGTAAAACACATGCATGTGATGTTCCAATGTAATAATAAAAGCGGAACCAGTGGGTGTAAAACACATGTAGGCAGGATGTTCCAACAGTAATAATAAAGAGGCGGAACCAGTCCTGTGTAAAAACACATGCATGTGATGTTCCAAATGGAATAATGTAAGAATGTCACCAAGTATATAGGTAAATCACAGTATACAAAAGTTATTCAAATGTAATAAATAAGAATGGAATAACATAAGGATTTCACCAAGTATAGGATATGCGCATATACAAAGGTTATGTATAGGGTATATCACTTTTACAAAGTTATTCCAATGAGAATAATAGTGAATGGAATAATGTAAGTTCTCTTCAAGAAGAAAGAATAACACCCTTACCGTATAAGAACCTGAATATAGAAGTAGTGAAGTAAAGAGTATACTCTTCTTCTTTCTATAATTTTCTCTCTATAGCTTCTCTCTATAATTTCTCTCTCTAGAGTTTCAATGAATTCGTAAGAAAATAATGAAGGAATGAGCTTCTATTTATATAAAAATGGAATGCATAAGTAACTAATCCATGAACGGTCAGATTGATTTACTTTAATCTGACGGTCCATATTTAAAGAAAAATCTTTTAAATAAAATATAATATATTCTATTTATATAAAAACATTTTACTATGCAAACACTATGCAATACTATGCAAAACACTATGCAAAATACTATGCAACACTATGCATAATAAAATATAATATATTCTATTTATAGAATAACTTTAATAAAGTATTCTATTTTATATAAAAAGATGTTTCTGTTTTATTACGTTAATAATAAGAATAAAACAAAACGTCATTATCGCTATAATAATTCATATTATTAATCGACAATAATGGCATCAAACTGAGTGACTTCTCACATAGGCATCAATAATCAATACCGTGTGCTACTATGCAACCACACGTATTACTGTACTTTTACTACCGAGTAGTTCAACAGTATCAACGGTAAAACTTCCGCCGTTATTTTAATAAAATATTTTTGTCGTTTTCTCAATCCAAATAATAATTACATTATGGGGTCCACCAATGATTGAGTAGTTGTATTTAATATTCTCGCTAAACCGAATATTCCCCGACCAATCGAATATAATATAACCACTTGCATACTTTGCAAAATTTATAAATACTACCCACAACTATAATATTATCTTAAATTCACACCATAATATTAAAAAATTATTTCAACAAAATTTAAATCTTTATTGATAAAATCTGGGGTCTCACAGTTATATCCGATATTCAGTCAGAAATACTATTCTTTTGAGGTAAGGAATGCTATTTTATTCGTAAATGATATTATTTCTTCAATATCATTATGCCAAAATATTGATATGAATATTATTTTGAAATTTCTATTTTTTTTTTGTGTTGGAATTACTATTCACGTATACGGCACTATTCACGAATACGATACTATTCACCAAAAAATAAAATTTTCTTCTTTTTATCCAAGTCGTCTATTATGGTTACTATCTTTGATTGTATCCATGTTTTGATCTTTATTTTGAATTCTGCTTCATAATTGGTTATTATGCAGTATTTTTGAACTTGGATAAACCGAAGTATGAATCCCAAATATTTATTCTTTTGTTTCACTGGATTCGTTTTCTTTAAAATATTTTTCATCATCCTCAGTCCTAAATGATGATATAACTGAATATCTTTGGTATTTAGTGCAAAGATGAATGATTTTCTGATGAATATCTTTGGCTGTAGTGCAAAGATGATCATGTGTTTAGATGAACATGACCAACTGATGAATATCTTTGGCCTGTAGTGCAAAGATTAATATTTGATTCCAGATATATATATTGATTGATGTTACAGGGATAAAATATTGACGATGAACTTTTAAATTCATATATAGAAGATAGTAGATTTCATTCTCTACTTAACTCTTCTAATGAATTATTATTTTCACTGCGAATATTGATTTAAAACTGGTTGTCTATTGTATTCTATTAGATTTTTCCCTGTTGAGGACTAACAATAATTTGTTCTATATTATCTTAGTTATAATGTTTTTTACTGGGCTAGTTGAGCTCACCCTTTTCTTTTTTGTTCTATTTTTCTTCTCAGGAGGCTAGAATGTAGCGAGTACTAGTCAGGGTATGGAATGATGGTTCTAGAAGTTGTTTTAGTAGTCCTCACTATTTTGTAAAATAGTGTATCAATAATTGTAACCAGGGCTTATTTGAGTGTGGATATTGTCTAGATGACAATATTTGTATTTAAACTCACAGTTTATATGTTGTCGTATTTTGCACGACAATTGTATTAATAAAGTTGTAGTTATTTCTGTACCATGTATTTGGCGACTCAGAATGGGTGTTGTATAACTAATTTGGGGGCGTCACAGATATTATTGGTTATAGGTCTTTCAAAAGCAGATAAGTTTATTGTGTAGCTGTAATCAGGGGAAGAGGCAAGTTTCCTAACTCAACCTTGAGTTATATTCATTCAATTATTATAGTGGTTAATTATTGTAAATTATACCATGTCCAGAGAATTTATTGTTGATTATTCATAGTTAGTGCATGTTTAATCATTAAAATTGAATTACTGATTTGGAAAATATACATTTGTAGAATAACTGTTGTTGGATATTCATATCCGTAGAAGAAAGAATTGACAGTACATATAATTCCTGTTATTGTCGAATTATATTGAGAAATGTCTTAGCTAATCATTCTGGCTAGACGAACATTTGTTAGAACTTGATAGGTTCGAGAAGAGAATTCAATTATTATTGACAAATTGATGCCAATTATTTCGGCTAGATCAAGAAGTAATTAGAAATTGAAATTACGGTATTTCGTTGTTAAATCAAAATCTTGATTCTGAGACTGAGAAGAACAACCTTTTATATAAAGGGAATATTTTATTGGTCGTATATTCGGCTTTTGCGCGCGATTAAGTATTATGCATAATATAGGGTATACTAAAGCTGATCACTTTATATACTTGTAGAGGAGTATGATTTAACCTTTACGGTTATCTGATACACCTGGGTATATCAAAGTATAACTTTGATAGTTACTCGAGAAGAGAAGTTCAAGATCCAATGGATCGCTCAGCATAAATCTGGAAAACATTCCACTTTGCTATTTCGTAGAATTAATTCTTGATTATTCATTTGAATATCGTAGAAAACCTTAAAAGCATTGTATTCTTTCATTAGCAGGTTATTGTTGCGTAGAATGTGAGAAGACTTGATATTGATTTCTATACCTTTATTGTATGTCTTAACTTGCGGGGAAAACTTGTTGCTCACCCTTGCTATAAATAAAACTTTTCAGCTAAGGACGAAGTTGCAGAAGGTGCTGCGAAGAAGAACAAAGGAAAAGGCATAGTTATAAATTAGTATAATGAAGTTTAGCATTATTATTATATGTTGTAATGTATTGTAAACCCTTTTTGTATACCTAAAGGGGTATGTTTGTAATTTTAAGGTTAGCGGACCTGGGACTAATGTATTAACAACATATGTTAATGTGATATGTAATACTATTTCCATATGAATGGGTAGTTAGTTAGAATTATATTGTGGATCGTGAACACCAAACTCGGGAGTCAGGTAACCCGAATTTGGGGGTGTCATAGGTAGGTTATAAACCTTAAGTGGGGTGGGGAAAACCCTAGGAATATAACCATAAGCGAGATATAGAATACTCATTTAGAGTACTAAGTGAGGGATTGCCGAAGCGCATCAATAGTGAGATATGTGGACACATAGTGTGAGAATTTTGTACTGGTGAAGTACTAATCAAGTTATTTAAACTGATTGTAGGATGTCTGGAGAAGATAAGATGAGTACGGAGATGTCAGCGGATGTCGCACCAGTGCCAGTAGCCGTGGTGCCAGCACAGAGTGAATCAGTTGAAGAAGTAGGAAAAGATGAAACCATGGTTAATCTCGGGAGTGATCTTGATGATTATCCCGAGATGTATCTGAGCAGTGATGAGGAGGCGGAGTCTAAAGAAGCTAAGGTGGAGTTAAAGAATAAGATCAAAGTTGGAGAACAAGATCAGCTATCTGCAGAAGTCGAGGAACTCCGAAGTAAAGTGTTTCTTCTAGAGGAGTTATGGAAGAGCGGACAAGCGTTCTGTGAAATGATCAAGAACTAAACGAAGTGAAAAAGAATGTGGACGTAATGAAGGCTGAAGGTGGTGGATCATCTGAAGGAACCAGCAAGAAGTACAAGAAGAAGAGAAAGAGGGAAAAATACAGTGAAAACTCTGAAAATTCAAACCCGAAGAAGAAGCAAGCCTGTAGCAAGTGTGGGAAGACTCACGCGGGAGAATGCATGATGTGGAAGAATGTCTGTTTCAACTGTAAGCAGGAAAGACAAATTTCTTTGCATTGTCCTAAGCCGAATATGAGGAAGTGTTTCTCATGTGGGAGAACGGGCCACGGATTCAACAAGTGTCCCAACAAGAAGAAGACTGGTGAAGGGAGTGGTCGGTAGACAACTTAGATATGTGTGATAGTATCTTTTGGTAGAAGTTTTGTGACACCCCAAAATTAGGTATACGTCACCCATCTTGGGTCGCCACTTACATGGAACATAAATTCAAATACAACTTACTAATATAACTGTCGTGTACAATACGACATAAACTGTGAGTTTGAATACAAATATTGTCTACTAGATATTATACAAACTCAAAAGGAGTCCTCATTACAACTATTATCACACTACTTCACAGAATAGTGAGGACTACTAATGCTATCCTCTGGACCATTACTCCGTTCCCCGACTCATCCCAGCTATGTTCTCATTTCCTGAAGAGAACAGTGAAAGAAAGGGTGAGCTCAACTAGCCCAGTAAGAAATATTATGACTAAGATAATGCAGAATAAATTATCAATAGTCTTCAACAATGTTAAACTGATAAAATACAATAGACAACCAGTTTAACTGCAGCGAAATATGCAATCCATTAAAAGAGTCAAGTAGAAAATAAAGTCAACTATCTTTTAGGTTTTAAAGGTTTTCATCAATTTTTATCACTAAGACTCGGTTTAATGAATAAACCATAATATCTAATCATCCACGTACCACGGCCAAGGATTTTCATCAAATTATCAATCGTCATGACTATCTTAGAATCACCCCCGGTCATAATCATACCAAAAACTATCCATCATCGCATTACAGCCACCGAGGACTTTTATCACATCATTTATAACAAGCCATGATTATACCGAATGATCCCTGGTCATAATCATACTAAGTTCATCTATGCACTTAAGCCAAAGATAACATAATATATCATGAGGATGATGACAATGACATAATAATTCAATAAAACAAGTTCAAGAATTATTTTATCCGAGAATTAGTAACGTCAAATTGTCAACAAGATAATCGTTTTGTAGAGTAAAATTCAAGAATGATCGGAAGAATATTTCCATGAAAAGATATCTTTGGATGAAACGCAAATATCAAGGATATTCTACTAATTTCATGGAGTATAGAATTCAAAGTTTTAACCATTTGGGTATAATAAAGAATGAAATAACAAAAGAAATCACCATGCATGCGATACTTATGCATAGGCGGAGTTATTCCAAGAATAATAATAACGGAACCAGTCGTGAAATTCACACCGCATACATGATGATCCAACAGAATAATAAATCTTTGAATAATAAACAATGGAACTGTGTAAAGGTGTAAAACACACGAGATAGGATATTCCAAATGAGAATAATAAATGCGGAATAATAAACAATGGAACCGTGTCAGGTGTAAAACACACGTATACATGATATTCCAAATGAATAATAAAGAATGGAATAATGTAAGAAGATCACCAAGTATAGGGGATTCAGCGTATCTGAGTTATTCCAATGTAATAAATAAGAATGGAATAACATAAGGATTTCACCAAGTATAGGGTGCCGCATATACTGAGTTATGTATAGGGTATACCACTTTTACAAAAGTTATTCAATGAGAATAATAATGAATGGAATAATGAAGTTCTCTTCATGAATAAGAAAGAATAACACCCCTTTACGGTACAACAAATAATACCCCTCTACCGTAAAAGACACTTTGGATATCAAAGTAGTGAAGTACCGTATACTCTTCTTCTTTCTCTCTATAGATTTTCTCTCTATAGCTCTCTCTATAATTTCTCTCTCTAGAGTTTCAAAGGTGAATTCGTAAGAAAATAATGAAGGAATGAGCTTTATTTATAGGAAAATAGAATGCAAAGTAATTAATCCATGAATGGTCCAGATTGATTTACTTTAATCGGCGGTCCATATTTAAAGCAAAATCTTTTAAATAAAATATAATATATTCTATTTATATAAAAACATTTTACTATACAAACACTATGCAAAAACACTATGCAACACTATGCATAATAAAATATAATATATTCTATTTATAGAATAACTTTAATAAAGTATACATTTTATATAAAAGATGTTTCATTTTATTACGTTAATAATCTGAATAAAACAAAACGTCATTATCGCTATAATAATTCATATTATTAATCGATGATAATGGAATCAAACTGAGTGACTTCTCACATAAGCATCAATAATCAATACTGGTGTGCTACTATGCAACCACACGTATTCATCGTACTTTTACTACCGAAAGTAGTTCAACGATATCACGGTAAAACTTCCGCCGTTATTTCAATAAAATATTTTTGTCGTTTTCTCAATCCGACAATAATTACATTGCTAGGGGTCCACCAATGATTGGAGCCGTTATACGAATATTTCTGCTAAGCCAAGAATATTCCTCGACAATCGAATATAATATAACCACTTGCATACTTTGCACAATTTATAAATACTACCCACAACTATAATATTATCTCAAATTCACACCATAATATTAAAAATTATTTCGACAAAATTTAAATCTTTATTGATAAAATCTGGGTCTCACAATCTCCCTCCTTATGGAATTTCGCCCTCAAAATTAGGTGTAATGCACTGATATGATAAAGAGGTGAGGATACCTTGAATACCTTTATCGTTGAAAACATTAAGTTCATCTTTGCAATCCGGCCAAAGATATTCATTAACAATTCATCTTTGCACTACAGGCCAAAGATATACAACTGTAAAGCCAATAATGCTGAGACGCAGCTTAATAGTATCACGACCACGAATTATCTATGCACCACTGGCCAAGGATAATCGTGTATTCATTAGTATCACGACCACAAATTATCCATGCACTACGTGCCAAGGATAATCGTGTATTCATTAGTATCACGACCACAAATTATGCATGCACTACGTGCCAACGATAATCGTGTATTCATTAATATCACGACCACAAATTATCCATGCACTACGTGCCAAAGATAATCGTGTATTCATTAGTATCACGACCACGAATTATCCATGCACTACGGCCAAAGATAATCGTGTATTCATTAGTATCACGACCACAAATTATCCATGCACTACAGCCAAAGATAATCGTGTATTCATTAGTATCACGATCACAAATTATCCATGCACTACGACCAAAGATAATCGTGTATTCATTAATATCATGACCACAAATTATCCATGCACTACGGCCAAAGATAATCGTGTTTTCAATTACGGTTATGATTATACCGAATAATCCCTAGTCATAATCATACCAAGTCCATCTATGCACGTGAGCCACAGATGACTTTCAACATAATATGAGCATGAGGATCATGTCAATGATATAAAGAATCAATCAAATGAGATAAAGGATAAATATTAAACATTTATAATATAATTTATCCAGGATTCAAGAATATCCCCATGTTATCAATCACTTAATAATCTTATAATCTAATATCATTAATATTATAACAATATTTTAATCACTTCTTAAATTTATAAACAATTTATTTCAATTGTTTACGCTTTACCATATTATGCATTTAATCATTCAAAAATGCCATACTCATAAGATATCATCGCCAATAATCAAATCTCTCATCAAAAAATATGCATATACTCTATATAGGATTCTCTAGCCATAAAATCCTATTTTCAACTTTGTTACTTCACATAACATATTTAACTCATATGTTCGTAACTAAACTATTTTCATGAAAAATACCAAATCAGTCCCAAAAATATTTTTTTTCTGGGATTTAGCATAATATAGTCTCATAATGAAAATATATTTTTCTCGGAATTTTTAAAATTTATTTACTATTTTTCAAAATCAATTTCTAATTATTTCCTTAAGAAATTAGCTACCTCAAGTTTAACTCCAAAATTCCCAAATCTTGGCAGGACCTTACACATGTTAATGTGAGCCTCCAGATTTAAATTTCATGGTCATCTGAGTTGTAGAACTCCGGTTATATCGTTTTTAGTCGGAAAAACCTAAATATTGAAATGGTCATAACTTGCTCATTTTAAGTCAGAATAAGCTCATTTTTGGACAGGAGTTACCTTATACCATATACTTTCATTTCCCAAAAGGCTAGAATTTTTCTCATAATTTAAGTGGCCGAAAATGCCCTTTTAAAAATAAAATCAGTAGCTTTTTGAAATTTCCAGCTTTTTCATTCTTTATTAAAATCAGTCCACACGTAAATCTACAACACCTTTTCCAGTGATTCCACTTGGAGATGCTACAAAACTCATAGATCTAACTCTAGAACTTGACCACACTAAAAAATTCAAAATATATTAGGAGATATGGTCAATTGAATTTCATGTTACGTTTTTCACAAAATCTGATTTTCAACTCTTTGTGATTTCTAAGAAACTTTCATGTTTTCTCATAATAACCAACATAACTCATTATAACACTTACTAATACCACGTATACCCATGATTTTCATTAGTCCAATGCTTTTATTATGACTTTCATCATAATCCACGTAAACAGATCCTTTTAGTTGAAGAAATATTTGAGGGTTTAAGAAATGGGTTTTTTATCTTTGGGTCAATACAAAATTCGATTTCACGCTCTAGGGTAGGCTAGGAAGTCTTCAAGAATACGCCAAGAAATTTATTAATGATAGAAATATCATTCAAAAGCTACATCTCATCCAAGACTTGGATAATACGTCACATTAATATCAAGCTGTGACTTCTATCCCTTAACACGGATAGCACCTTACAATGATACCTATCAACTTGCCATCTTCAGTCACGACATCGCCTACAGAAAGTCTGGCTTCGGTGCATTCCACACAAGGAAGTCAACAACGAAAGGATCGGGGCTCTTTACTTATGGCTTGATATGACAATGATTGACTTTAGTGGTTTGGTTACTTTGAATTCGCATGAAAACTAACAACCTTACTAAAATCATGATGAGTATTTAGCCAATCGATTTCTAAAGTCACATCAAAGACAAATATTTTCAAAGAGATAAGATCGACAGGTAACGTGAAAGTGTTTATTTGAATCAAACAAGATTTAAAAATAGTAGCGAACGAAGGCTCCTACCAACGAAGTTTCAACCAATAAGTCAAAGTCTAACTTCTCCGAGTCAAATTTAAACGTTGAACGCAAGCAAGAGAGATAAAATAATTGGTAGAACCCACCGGTATCTTATAAGGTATAGACTTCGCAATTTATAATTAACTAACCCGCGCTAACTTCCGTTCGGTTTTACGCTTTTTGAGAAGTCATGAAAAATGCACTTCCTAAAACCAACGACTTTGTTTTGTCCATATCCACCTTTGGTGCCACCGTCCACTAGACTTGACTTTGGTGCACAACAAAATTGAGCTAAATGACCTTCTCTTCTTGCAATTTCCACTTCTATTATCTTTGCCATGATTACCACCAAGTGGTTACCATTCTTAGCATGATAATTTTCCCCACGATGGTTATCATTGTTACGATAGTAGTTGCCACAAGTAAGATTATTATCGTGTTGTTGGTCGTTACCTTTTGTTTGAAATTTGAATCAACACTCTCATGTGCTTCATTGCTTATCTCAAGATTTTCGGATGCCATTCTCAAACACCGTCACAAAACAAGGGTTAATTAACATATCACATATTATCCCTATACTATAATGACCAATTAAATACCAAATAAATTTAGGTAGGTCATACTAGCGAAGGAATTCCCCGTCTCTCCCTCCTAGTTCTTATCTCGCATCTTAGCTGGGGATCATATCCTAAGCTCGATACCAATTGTGACGCCCCAAAAAAATTAGGTATCGTCACCCATCTTGGGTCGCCACTTATATGGAACATAAATTCAAATACAACTTACTAATATAAGCATATGGTGGTATAATACGACATAAAGCGTGAGTTTGAATACAAATATTTTCTACTAGATATTATACAAACTCAAAAGGAGTCCTCATTACAACTATTATCACACTACTTCACGTAATAGTGAGGACTACTAATGCTATCCTCCGGACCATTACTCCGTTCCCGACTTGTCCCGGCTATGTTCTCATTTTTCTCAAGAGAACGGTGAAAGAGAAAGGGTGAGCTCAACTAGCCCAAGAAGAAATATTATGACTAAGATAATGCGAATAAATTATCAATAGTCTTCAACAATGTTAAACCGATAAAATACAATAGACAACCACCGGTTTAAGCTGCAATGAATATGCAATCCATTAAAAGAGTCAAGTAGAAAATAAAGTCTACTATCTTTTAGGTTTTAAAAGGTTTTCAACAATTTTATCACTAAGACTCGGTTTAATGAATAAACCACAATATCTAATCATCCCTGCATTGTACCACGGCCAAGGATTTTCATCAAATTATCAATCGTCATGACTATACCGAATCACCCCGGTCATAATCATACCAAAAACTATCCATCAACGCATTACGAGGCCACCGAGGACTTTTATCACATCATTTATAACAAGCCATGATTATTATACAAGAATGATCCACGGTCATAATCATACTAAGTTCATCTATGCACGTAAGCCAAAGATAACATAATATATCATGAGGATGATGACAATGACATAATAATTCAATAAAACAAGTTCAAGAATTATTTTATCCGAGAATTAATAACGCCCAAATTGTCAACAAGAATCTTGTTTTGTAGAGTAAAATTCAAGAATGATCGGAAGAATATTTCCATGAAAAGATCTTTGGATGAAACGCAAATATCAAGGATATTCTACTAATTTCATGGAGTATAGAATTCAAAGTTTTAACCATTTGGGTATAATAAAGAATGAAATAACAAAAGAAATCACCATGCATGCGGTAATTCGCATAGACAAAAGTTATTCAATGAGAATAATAATAACGGAACGAAGTCGGTGAAATTCACCGCAAGCGAGGATGATCTAATGAGAATAATAAATCTTTGAATAATAAATAATGGAACCAGTCAGGTGTAAAACACATGATAGGATATTCCAAATGTAATAATAAATGCGGAATAATAAACAATGGAACCGTGTCCGGTGTAAAACACACGCATATGATATTCCAAATGAATAATAAAGAATGGAATAATGTAAGAAGATCACCAAGTATAGGGATTCCGTATCAAAGTTATTCCAATGAGAATAAATAAGAATGGAATAACATAAGGATTTCACCAAGTATAGGGTATCCGCATATCAAAGGTTATGTATAGGGTATACCACTTTTACAAGAGTTATTCCAATGAATAATAATGAATGGAATAATGAAGTTCTCTTCATGAATAAGAAAGAATAACACCCTTACGTACAACAAATAATACCCCCTTACCGTAAAAGACACCTTTGGATATCAAAGTAGTGAAGTACCGAATACTCTTCTTCTTTCTCTCTATAGATTTTTCTCTATAGCTTCTCTCTATATATTTTCTCTCTAGAGTTTCAAAATTGAATTAAGTAAGAAAATAATGAAGGAATGAGCTTCTATTTATAGGAAAATAGAATGCAAAGTAATTAATCCATGAATGGTCCAGATTGATTTACTTTAATCTGCGGTCCATATTTAAAGCAAAATCTTTTAAATAAAATAAATATATTCTATTTATATAAAAACATTTTACTATGCAAACACTATGCAAAACACTATGCAAAAACACTATGCAACACTATGCATAATAAAATATAATATATTCTATTTATAGAATAACTTTAATAAAGTATTACATTTTTATATAAAAAGATGTTTCGCTTTTATTACGTTAATAATACGAATAAAACAAAACGTCATTATCGCTATAATAATTCATATTATTAATCGACAATAATGGAATCAAACTGAGTGACTTCTCACATAAGCATCAATAATCAATACCGCAGCTACTATGCAACCACCACACGTATCTTGTATTTTTACTACCGAAAGTAGTTCAACAGTATCCACGGTAAAACTTCCGCCGTTATTTCAATAAAATATTTTTGTCGTTTTCTCAATCCGACAATAATTCTGTTGTGGGGTCCACCAATGATTGAGCCGTTGTACGAATATTCCATGCTAAACCGAATATTCCTCGACCAATCGAATATAATATAACCACTTGCATACTTTGCAAAATTTATAAATACTACCCACAACTATAATATTATCTCAAATTCACACCATAATATTAAAAAATTATTTCGACAAAATTTAAATCTTTATTGATAAAATCTGGGGTCTCACAAGTTTCTGATATTAAGTGTTGTAATATCGAGAATGATGTTTAAGCATATGTAAATATATATGTTTTATGAATGAAATCTTTATTTTCTATATGAATATAAGATTAAGATTAATTAGTGTGTTCTTAAAACTCATACTTATGGTAAGTTAATGACTTATAATTATATGAAATGTTCTGAACCCCTCAGCGAATGGACGCCAAAGGTCTGACTAGGATAAGTTCATACACTTATATAATTGTGGCAAGTTCCTGAACTCATAAGTGTGGTAAGTTTGACGAACTGGTAATAACTATGTGTGAATGGAGAATTGAAACTTTTTGTGTAAAGTTGTGTTGTTAATCCTGATATGAGTTAAAAAAGTGATAGTAAATGTGTTAAGTACTAAATGTACTATGTGCTATTTGAATAAACATGCGATTATATGAAAAATATGTGTTGAATTCTTATTGTGCTAAGAATTTGTGTAAAGAAAGAGAATTAATATAAGATTTTTTTATTTAAATCAGATCATGCCGCCTAGACGACGAAATCGAAACCAACGAGAAGAACAGTCAGTGAATAACGAAGGAGGTCAAGCGGACCCAATGCAGAATTTCGTAGATATGATAGCCGAAGCTATGGAAAATAGGGCTCCAGCAAGAGGAAGAGCGAGAAATCAGCCAGCTGATAGATTGGCTAACTTCAAGGGCTTTAAAGCGGTAGGACCACCGGAATTCAACGGAACCATAGATCCGATTGAAGCCCAAACCTGGGTAAAGGAGATAGAGAAAGCATTCGTCATTGCGCGTGTGGCAGAAGAGCAAAAGATGGATTTTACAACTTATCTGATGAAGGGAGAAGCCAATTATTGGTGGGAGACTAATCAAGCCAGAGCTGGTACAACGGTGGTGTTGTGGACAAAATTCAAGGAGTTGTTCTTTGAGAACTACTTCCTGCTGAGTATTTAATCCTGGATGGAAGTTAAATTTCTAGAATTGAAGCAGGAGAACATGTCGGTAACAGAATACGCTGCCAAATTCAATGAGTTAGCAATATTTGCACATCATCAGGTGGACACAGAAGCAAGAAAAGTGAGAAGATTTGAGAATGGGCTGAAACCGGGGATATTCAACAAGGTAGCGGTATTGCAGATTAATACGTTTGCGGCGTTGATGGAGAAAGCGTTAATTGCGGAAGGATGGAGCGAGGTTACGTCTCGATTCCATCAGGATAAGAAGAAGAAGACAAGTGATGGAGGAAGCAGTGGAGGTAGTAACCCAAATAAGAGGAAGTGGAGTGACAATACCCAATCGGGTAGCAAAACTGAAGGAAATAAGCAAGGGAGGGAGCCCTGTGCGATTTGTGGGAAGAATCATGCAGGTGTTTGTCTGAAGAAGAAAGGAGTCTGCATAACTGCGAGCAAGAGGGGCACATGTCACCCAAGTGTCCCAATACGAAGAAGATAAAAGGTTGCTTTGCCTGTGGATCAACTGATCATATGGTTCGGAATTGTCCGAAGAGGATTGCTGAGAAGGAAAGTGTCAACAAGGGACCCGGTGGTGGAACCTTGGCAATTTGGGGACCTGCATAGCCAGGAAGACCAACGGCCCGTACATTCAACATGACGGCGTAAGATACAGTGGTTGCCCAGGAGGTGGTAGCAGGTAATAATTTCGTTTAGAACCTAAATTAAGCGAGAATTATGAGTCAGATATTTCTGTGAACTGTTTTATTTTATAGATTCAAGTCACAGGTTAGAATTTGAAACACAAATTAATATTGTGTTGATAAAAATGAATTGATGATACAACTTTAAAAGATTGTAGAGAATAAAAAAATGCGGTGATTCCGAGGACAAAATCCTTTTAAGGAGGGGTGAATGTGATAACCTAGGATTTTAAATAATCCAAATTTTACGAATAATTTTTTTTTTAATATAAATAATGATTATTAATTTTGTGACAAGTATCTGTAATACGAGTCTCGAGAATTAGTCAATCTGTGTATTGACTGAGAAAATGGAGTAGACTTGTGCTTAACAGCTATAAAAACCCTAACCCTAATTTCTGTATAGGAATTCGGTAAAAAATATAATTAAAATAATTATATTGATGAGAAGGTGTTTGTACTGCATGTTGATAATGATCAATAATTGATCTTATAAGGTTTAAAAATTTACAAACCCTAATAAGAGATTAGAAACCCTAATCTCAGATTTAGAAAACCAATTGTACAGTTAAAACCCCAATTGTACGTCGGGGAAACCCTAATTTTATATTTGGGAATCCTAAACCCTAATTAGGAAACCCTAATCCTAATTGGTGAGCATAATGTGTTTATTAAACACTAATATGATTAAGAAAACCTAATTTAATTAGGAAACCCTAACTTTAGTTTCAAATTTTTAATTTTCTAAATTAAAACCCTAATTTAGAAAATCCTAGAAAGCTAGTGTTTTAAAACCCAAGTGTTAGAACCTTAGGGTTAAACCCTAAGGGTATGGACATTGTCAACATTGCCCTTAAAATTATTTTACAACTGACAAAAATGCCCTTTTTATATTTTTATTTTGGTAACTTGTATTATTGCTAGCAACTTTAGTTGGTAAGCAACCACATTGACTTTGTGACTCCTAGTTATTTAACATACAAGCCGAAAATCACAGATCTAGCAACAACACAAGAAATATATATAGATTCAAGAGAGAGAAAGTCTCAAAATTCACTCATTTTGCTATCTTGCTCTCACAAACTCCCTCTCTCACTAGAAGCTTCGAAATTCTAAGGTAGATCAGTCCTAAAAATAGCCCTTGATCAACTAAGATCAGTTAGGAGGATTAAGATCAAAGATTTGAAGAAAGAAGGTATAAACCTAATTTTATTTTTGATCCAAGTTGTTAAGAAAAATTTTGTGTTTTTGTTTTTAAAATCTTGCTAAGGGATGTTTTATGGTGATCTATGATGATCTACCATGGATCCATAGCATCAAAGTGGGTAAAAATCATGTTTTTCAAAATCCGTTCTTGAGCATTTTTAGTGGTCTGACAAGTAATGTCAGTGGCCACAGATCTTTGCTCGTATATGATTTGTGATGTTTTAAAGTTGTAATTAGTAGTCTGGTATGGGGTCTTTAATCTAAAAGTGGAATAAGTATCATACAATGTCTGGATTTGATGTTATTCATGGTCAAAACCCATTGACCGGGCATAACCATGAACTTTCTGGGTAACCCAGAAAGCCTTTTCGTGACGTCGACAACTATTTGTTCGGCGGATCGTGATTTTAGGTCATTTGATGTTGTGTTTGTAACCATGTTGTAGGCTGTTATATGTTCTTTCATTCCATGGCTTTATATCGTGTAAATGAACAACTTGTAGATCGTGACATGTGGTCAAAGTAGACCACTCGGTCTGTTTTTGACGTTTCTGGAAAACCCAGAAACAGCTTAAGCAATTTTTCTGACAACGTTTGACCAAGTTGAATATGGAGATTTGGATGTTGTTTAACTGAGATGTTGTCATGTAAATGTACCTTGACACTAGTACTATAGATTTGGATCATAACATAATGGATTTGATGACCAGAACTGGAAGCAAATCGAACCACAAAAAGTAGCGATCGAAGTTATGCGGGTTTCGGGTAACCCGTAAAGCCGGAAGCTTCGGCTGACTACTTTGGGGCTTCTGATCTTGCATTTGAGATATTTTAATACCATGTTGAGGATTGATAATTGTAGTACTACATATGTATTACAATATCAATGTTTGAGATAGCCCAGAACATGTTTAATCTGGGAATTGAGGCTGGTCAAACAAGCAACCTTGCTAAGCCGGCTGTCAGTGTTCTTGAGGCTTAAGAACACCAACAGCGACGATTACTGTCGCTAAAGGCTTACAGCGACGGATTAATTAAAATTTTGAATTACTGATTTTCTGAAAATTATTTAAAAATAGAAATAAATTATAAAAATTATTAAAAATGGTTTTAAAAATTATTTTAAACTATGAAAAATAATTTTTGATTAATTTGAATATTTTTCTTTAATATTTATAATTATTTAAATATTAAAGGTATTTAATTTATTTAATTAGCGTATTAAATAAATTGTAGAAAAATGATTTAATATTAAATAAAATCATTTTAAATAAGAATAATGTATTTAAAATATTTTGAGTTATAAAATATAACTTTTAATATTTTTGGAGAATTTTATTAATAATTTAATATTAATGATATTAGATTTATTTAATTATTAAATTAAATAAATAAGATAAAAATGATTTTATTAATTTAAAAATCATTTTTAAATGAGAATAAAGTGTTAGATAATATTTTAAATTATAAAATATAATTTTCAATATTTTTGGAGAATTCTCATTAATAAATTAATATTAATGATATTAGATTTATTTAATTATAATATTAAATAAATGAATTAAAATGATTTTATTGATTTAAAAATCTTTTAAAATGAGAAAATGAATTAAAAATATTTTAAGTGATAATTAATTACTTTTAATATTTGATGATAATTTCATTAATATTTAAATATTAATGGTAATGATTTAAAATGATTTTAATTATTTTAAAAATCATTTAAGTAGAATATTGATGATTTAAAAATATTTTAAGTTATTAAAATAACTTTAATATTTGGACAAGTATGTTATTAATATTTTATATTATTAAATATTAATGATAATAAGATTATTTGATAATTAAATCATTTAAAAAATGATTTAAGTGTTTGAAAAATTATTATAAATAATAATAATTATTTATAAATTATTAAAAGTTTCCAAAAAATATTATAAATGATATTTGACTTATCTAATATAATATTGAAGCTTAGAAACCGAAATTAATTGACAATAACTGTGTTAAATGTCGGATAAGGTGACCAGAACACCGAGAATGGACCGAAATCCAACCAGACCGAAATAGTTAGACTTGATAAGTGTTAATGTGCCTAGGAGAAGTTTGACTGTGAATTACAGTGTTACGTGTTATGAAATATTGTGCTAATTGTGAGACCGATATTATTGGTTATAGGTCTTTCAAAAGCAGATAAGTTTATTGTGTAGCTGTAATCAGCGGAAGAGGCAGTTTCCTAACTCAACCTTGAGTTATATTCATTCAATTATTATAGTGGTTAATTATTGTTAATTATACCATGTCCAAGGAATTTATTGTTGATTATTCACAGTTAGTGCATGTTTAATAATTCAAATTGAATTACTGATTTAGAAAATATACATTTGTAGAATAACTGTTGTTGTATATTCATATTCATAGAAGATAGAATTGACAGTACAGATAATTCTTGTTATTATCGAATTATATTGAGAAATGTCTTAGTTAATCATTCTGGCTAGACGAACATTTGTTAGAACTTGATAGGTTCAAGAAGAGAATTCAATTATTATTGACAAATTGATGCCAATTATTTCGGCTAGATTAAGAAGTAATTAGAAATTGAAATCAATGTATTTCGTTGTTAAATCAAAATCTTGATTCTGAGACTGAGAAGAACAACCTTTTATATTAAGGGAATATTTTATTGGTCGTATATTCGGCTTTTGCGCGCGATTAAGTATTATGCATAATATAGGGTATACTAAAGCTGATCACTTTATATACTTGCAGAGGGGTATGATTTAACCTTTATGGTTATCTGATACACCTGGGTATATCAAAGTATAACTTTGAGAGTTACACGAGAAGAGAAGTTCAAGATCCAATGGATCGCTCAACATAAATCTGGAAAAACATTCCACTTTGCTATTTCGTAGAATTAATTCTTGATTATTCATTTGAATATCGTAGAAAACCTTAAAAGCATTGTATTCTTTCATTAGCAGATTATTGTTTAGTAGAATGTGAGAAGACTTGATATTGATTTCTATACCTTTATTGTATGTCTTAACTTGCGGGGCAAACTTGTTGCTCACCCTTGCTATAAATAAAACTTTTCAGCTAGGCACGAAGTTGCAGAAGGTGCTGCGAAGAAGAACAAAGGAAAAGGCATAGTTATAAATTAGTATAATGAAGTTTATCATTATTATTATATGTTGTATTGTATTGTAAACCCTTTTGTATACCTAAAGGGGTATGTTTGTAATTTTAAGGTTAGAGGACATGGGACTAATATATTAATAACATATGTTAATGTGATATGTAATACTTTTTCCATATGAATGGGTAGTCAATTAGTATTATATTGTGGATCGTGAACACCAAACTCGGGAGTCAGGTAACCCGGATTTGGGGGTGTCACATCTTCTCCGTGTAGAGTCGGAGCAATGAAGGATGCAATGAGCTTGGAGTGCTTGAAGACAAACTTTTTTCTCTTCTAAGCTAAAAAGCTTCAAAAACTACTCCTAATGTGTCTCCAATGATGTTGGAGGCTACCTCTGATTAATGGTAATAATTTCCTTATCTTTTAGGTCCTTACAACCTAATTTTTGCCTGGGCATCGGAGGTGGCACTGTAGCGCCAAGTTTTATCCTTGGAACGGTGCTTTGTCTAAGTATTTTATTACCTTTTATGCTTTTAAGTTCAACAGAGTTCACGTATTTTCAAAACAATAACCATAAAAACTATATCAAAAATATAACTAGCTATAATAGTTGGTCAGTGCTTCCTAAGAAGAACAGATCAATAACAGTCTCAACTTATCAACTAACTAACCCCTCATCCATACATGTTTAACATAAACTCTTAGAAATAGTCATAATCACCAATGTGCTTATCATTAGACACAATAAAAATTTTATAATCTATATAACCCATTCCCAACATATATACAGTTAAAGAAAGGGAGAAAGGGTAAATAAAAAACAATAGTAGAATAAGATAAAAGATAAAGTAAACCCTTGTTCTAATATCAGCTCAAAATAGGGTACAACCATAATATAGCATCAAGTATACTAATTTGTGCAAATCCCAAAAGATGTCTATAAATAAAATATGCTAATACTAAAAACTGCTCATGCATCCATACAATGTTAAATAAAGCCATAGAATAATAAAAATTTGTTCATGTATCCAAACATCATAAAACAGTAAACATAAGTCTGAGGCTACAACAACCCAAAAGATGTCATCTGCAGTTCATACATGACTGCAATACAAACACAAAGCCCCCAAAATACTGCTCAAACATAAACAAAATACTACTGATGGCAACCTAATCATGGCAATAGATAGAAGAAACTGATTAAACACCCTCATAATTAAAATGAGCAACGCCTTCATTGCTAAGCATATATAAATGAATACGAGATGGCTTCCCTGAGGTCTGGTCACTCGACACCCTCATCATCCTCTTCTTCATCTGAAGTCGCCGATGGTGATGGATATGGAGGGCATACAAGAGGCATAGGGAACTAGAACGGTATCAAGTCTGCTTCTTCCACACCAGATGCAACATAAATACTCTCTACCGTGTTGCAGAAATCCGCGTGATACTGCATGAAAAGATCCTACCTTTGAGCCATATCATCGATCCCCCTACCCTGTCGGTCCACCTTCTGGTGCAAGAGGTTCATAGAGGCCAATATCTCTACCAATTGTCCAGCTGCAGAAGAACCTAGCTCTATAGGCTATGCAGATGTGCCGGCCTCTGAAGAAAGAGGTGGGGGTTGAGAAGAAAGCAGGAAGACCTCACGGCGTGGATGGGAAGCTGCACCTTCCTAGACTCTGTATCGGGTAATGGTGGCGTGATCAATAATCGCCATAGGAGGTAGGAGTATCTCATCTGAAGACACATGTACCTCATATATTTGGCAGAGAAATGTGATGACAGAAGGATGTGGTAGTCCTCCCGAAGTGCTGCCTCTCATAGCCTTAAGAATAGACTCCTGAATAAGTGACCCCACATCTATATTCAAACCCGTAACAATAGCAAACAATAACACCACTCTTTAGTCACATCACTAACATGCCTAGTCGGCATCAAGTTGTGGCAGATAAAGCTATACAAGGCTTTCCCGTAGCGTAAGAGCTTTGTGTGCGCAAAACTGGACTTCCCACCCGTGTACTCATTCATTTTCCAAGTGGTGTCGGGCTTACACAACCTTGTGATGATGTCATCTGTATTGTAGCGCACACCATCTGCTAGATAATCTCTGTCATAGCTAGGCATCTAGAAATAAGCATTGATTGTTCTTTTATCAAATAGTACTGTCTTACCCCTGACTTGTACCGCCAAATTCCCCTTAGCCGAGGCGTTGATGTAGAACTCCTTCACTAGAACTATAACTGGGGACAATAGTTGTCGGGTGTAATGAGTCCAGTTCCTATCGGCGGCCATAGTAAATAGTTCTCCATCAAGTCATGCATCAGGCCTGAGACCTCTCTATGGCACTAGGCTCTTGCTAGCCAAAACTGTGTAGCACTTGTCAGAACCCTCCTTGCTAATGAACCGTGAACAGTCCCAATACGGAATTGATGAAGATGATCCCCTAATGCTAAGCTTTTATTTCTTTGGTGCAATAACTATGAGACTAATTAATATTTTCAAAGTGTTCAACATGCTAAAAATACACAAATGAATGAAAGATTTGGATAAAGAAAACTCTTTTTGTGAAGTTTTCTGGCTCCAACTCTTCTCTTCTCCGTGTAGAGTTCGAGCAATGAAGGATGAAATGAGCTTGGAGTGCTTGAAGACCAACTTCTTTCTCTTATAAGCTAAAAAGCTTCAAAAACTACTCCTAATGTGTCTACACTGATGTTAGAGGCTGCCTCTAATTAATGAAAATGATTTCCTTAGCTTTTAGGTTATTAAGACCTAATTTATGTCGGGGCACCGGAGGTGGCGTTGTAGCACCAAGTTTTAGCCTTGGAACGGCGCTGCAACGCTGAGTCAACTTTTTGGTCAGTAAGTGGCACTGCATTGCCGGCCAGTGAAGGAACTGGGCACCGCAGTCACACTGCAATGTCGGATAGGAAGGGTGTTACAAATACCAATTTTAAGCATGGCATAAGCGCGCTGTAGCAACTTGCAAGAAAATTAACCTTAATGCCCCTGAAAGCTGGAAATGACCTAATAAGCCCTAAAACACATAGATTAAGAAAAATAATAACAAAATAATAGAAAAGCTATATAAATTATGACGAACAAGTAACTTCTTAAGCATTAAAGGATCCGATTCGTGGGTATAAATCCCACTCATCAGTCTCTTAAATACCAAATCCAGGATTTGATTGACAGTGGGGAAATTGTGGTGACTACACAAGAGCAACCACACGTTCAAGATAGCCCTCTACCTCAACACAATGAGGATGGAGTAAACATGATCGGTATTGAAAGGGGCAAACTTCCAAATACCTTCAATACATTAGAGAAACATAATAAGTAAATGAGGGTAACCTGACGTAGTTGGGTTATTCCGAAGGTTGGTCTTTGATTAAGCATGAAATGAAGTCTATTAAAGACCGTATTGGTCAACTAGCAGAGCTGGTGGTATATCAGCGCCAAGTAACTCGACAGCTGATCAGTTAGGGTCATATAAGTCTCCTCTCCTTTATCACAAGGAATCAACAACAAGTCCAAGAGAATGAAACTTTAGAAGAAAAACTTGTAAGAAAAATTAGAGCCCAGTCTCGATGGTACTACGCCGACCAAAGGAAGTTTACTCCTTTGGGTATATGTTGATCAATGAAGGGAAGATCACATAACTATTACCCCCAATCAATCCACGTTCTAAGAGAATTGATGCTACTGGGGTCTGTCAATACCACTCCAATACTTAGGGTTATAACATTGAAAGTTGTTGGAAACTTCGTCATCTAATCCAGAATATGATTGACAATGGTGACTTGAAAAATGGAAAATAATGGAACTCTATTTCCTGAAGAATAGAAGATATTCCCTCCGGGAACACAGAGATGGAAGGTGTAACGCCCCCATATCTATACTCCTATGGTACCTGATATGGTGCTTACTACTAATAAATTAATATAACGCATTTAAATCTATACACTCATGGTATCCGATTATATGCTTATATTTAATTGAACGACTATACAATTATTTTAAGATACAATTCCCATAGATCCAAGGTTCACATTGTTAGGTTTGTAATATTCATGAACGCAATTAAATTGCACAAAATAAGCGGAAGCATGGAAAAATAGAGTTTTCAAATTTTACAAACCATATACCCGGATCATCCTTTATGAACAATTATTAATTAAACGAAAAGATAAAGAACAAGAATCATACCCTTGAAGATTCGAGCTTCCTCAGGTATAAGTTCACCTCCAAATCCTTTCGCGTTCAACTTGAATTGTAAGACCCCAACTTTTATGAATAAAGAATAATTTTCTCGAAATATATTTTTGAATATTATGGTGTGGATTTGATATAATGTTATAGTTGTGGGTAATATTTTCAAATTTTGCAAAGTAAGCAAGTGGTTATATAATATTCGATTGGTCGGAGAATATTCATTTTAACAGGGAATATTCGTACGACGGCACAATCATTGTTGGACCCCACAACGGAAGTATTGTCGTAGTTAAAAAACGACAGAATTATCTTTTTATATAAAAATAACGGCAAAAGTTTTACCGTTAAAACATTTGAACTACCAAAGAGTAAAAGTACAAGATGAATGGCGTGGTTGCATAGTAGCACACACGGTATTGATTATTGATGCTTACGTGAAAAGTCACTCCGCTTATACTCAATTATTGCTACAGAATTGTTGCATCATATATCTCTCATATTATTGATTCAATTATTGTCACAAAGATTATCTCGCGATAATAATTATTATTACTAAATCAATAATTGAGACGACAAAGTTATTCATATTATTATTTGCAATATTGACAATGTCTAGAAGTTCTATCAAGGAGAGGTTTGGTCACCTAATTGCACGCTAATAAGGAGAAATCCTTATCGGAAAGCCTCCTCTTTCCTGGGAACGACCTGGTTGTTAAATATTGTGAGTTATAATATTAATGATGAATAAGTTATGTTGATTAAAGATGAAATTGATAGTTTCATTGTGTTGGGATTATTAGTGTTAGTGAAAATCGACATTTATTTCGATAATAATTGATGTCTAGAGGTTATATTGACCAATCGGGTAATTAATCGGATAAATGAGCAATTAATTGCTATTATTTCACATGCTTATAACTATTTATTCATATGTGTGTACTATTAGGGGAGGTGGTGCAATATTGATAATACTTGCATGACTAAATTAAAAATGGAGGTATAGATGAAGGTACTATACTGTAATTAGTTTTTTCAGATGATTATACTATTAAGTCACATAAATGAACTATTAATTCACATTATTTACTATTAGGGGAGGTGGTGCAAGTTTGATAATACTTGCAGGACTAAATTAAAAATGAAGAAAAAGAGGAAGGTATTATACTGTAATATTTTGAGCCCCAAAACGTGCAATTATCAAAACTATATTTTCCTATAAATAGAAGCTCATTCTTCCTTCATTACTCACCAATTCACTAAAGCTATAGAGCAATTATTATAGAGAGAAATTATAGAGAGAAGAAGAAGAGAAGTCCGCTACCTCACTATTCCAAAGATCCGGTCTTCTTCTAAGGTAAGGGTATTATTCTTTTCGTATTCATGAAGAGGGTTATTTTCTTTCAATACTCGTAAGGGTTGTTATTCCATTCTTTATTATTATTTTGAATAACTTTATCATGCTAATACCGCATACATGGTGAAATTCTTCATATGCCATTCTTTATAATTACATTGGAATAACTCATGCATGCGGTCTATCGCATGCCCGTGAATTCTGTTGTTATTCCATTCTTTATTATTCTCATTGGAATATCACATGCAATGCGGATTACGATGATCCGTTCCATTCTTTATTATTCTATTGGAATATCTCGTCATGTAAGGGTTACGCATTGATTGACTTGGTTCCATTCTTTATTATTCTGTTGGAATAACATGTCTATGTGGATTACCGCATGCATGGTGAATAATCCTTCGTATTCATTCCTTATTAAATTATGGAAATGATCCGCTCACGTGGATTACCGCATGGTATGAAAAAATCCATTCATAGCTTCATATATTCTATTATACTCGGTTGGTTAAAGTTTTGGCTTCTATACTCCATGAAATTAGTAGAATATCCTGGATATTTGCGCTTCATCCAATATCTTTTCATGGAAATATTCTTCTGAGCATTCTTGAATTTTACTCCACAAAACAGTATCATGTTGACAATTTGGACGTTATTGAGTTCAAGATAAATTAAATTATAAATCTTTAAAAATTTATCCTTGAACTTGTTTTATTGAATTCTTATATCATTGTCATCATCCTCATGTTTATAATATGTTGAAAGTCATCTGTGGCCTGTAGTGCATAGATGGACTTGGTGTGATTATGACCAGGTATTATTCGGTATAATCATGATCGTAATGTTACAAATGATGTGGTAAAAGTTCTCATTGGTCGTAGTGCATTGATGGACAGTTGTTGGCATGATCATAACCATTGATGAATACACGAATATCCTTGGCCCGTAGTGCATGGATAATTTATGGTCGTGATACTAATGAATATCCTTGGTCAAAGTAAGTGTGGATGATGTGGTTTATTTATTTGTCGAGTCTCGCCGATAAAAGTGATGAAAAACCTTTTTAATCATAGAAGATAGTAGATTTTATTCTCTACTTGACTCTTTTAATGGATTGCTTGTTCCGCTGCAGTTAAACTTGATGTTTGTTATATTTTATCAGTTTATCACTGTTGAAGGCTAATGATAAATTATTCTGCATTATCTTAGTCATAATATTTCTTACTGGGCTAGTTGAGCTCACCCTTTCTTTCACTGTTCTCTTTAGAAAATAAGAATATAGCTGGGACGAGTCAGGGAATTGATTGACGGTCCAGATGGTTGTTTTAGTAGTCCTCACTATTCTATAAAATAGTGTGACGATAAATGTAATGAGGACTCCTTTGAGTGTGGATATTGTCTAGATGATAATATTCTTATTAAAACTCTTAGATTATGTTTTGTCGTATTTTACACTACTGTTGTATAATTAAGTTGTATTTGAATTTTGTGCCATGTATTTGGCGAATCAAGATGGGTGATGTATTCCTATTTTGGGGGCGTCACAGTTGGTATCAAAGCTTAGGGATATGATCTCTGGCTAAGATGTGAGACTAGAACTAGGAGGGGAGAGACGAGTAATTCTTTCGCTAGTATGACCTACCTAAGTTTATTTGGTATTTAATTGGTCGGTCAGAGTATATGGATAATATGTTGCATGTCAATTAACCTTTGTTTTGTGGCATTATTTGAAAATGACATCCGAGAATGTTGAGAATAGAAATGGAGCACAGGAGACCGTTGAGTCTCCACAGATCAATAATTAGGATAATGTGCATCAGGAAGGCAACAATCCTCATGCAAACAACAACACTGACCAAATGATGAACGATGGAATGTTCAGAGGCTTTATGCAATTCATGCAACATCAAGCGAGAGCGGCTCCTGTCCAAAATGCAGGTGGAAACACTGGCAACTCTCGGACGGTCACCGCTAAACAGTTCAAGGAGCTGGGACCACCGGAGTTTATTGGAGAGCCAAAACCACTTAAGGCGGAGACGTGGATAAAGCAGATCACCCAGATATTTGATGTCTTGGGATGCTCCGAGGAGCAAAAGGTTCCCTTTGCCACCTTTATATTACGAGGAGAGGCGGATTACTGGTGAGAATCGGTAAAGCGTACTCAACCTGCCGCACTAAAGATGTCTTGGGAGAAGTTCCAAGAACTATTCAACGACAAGTACTTTCTCGAAAGTATTCGTCACATGAAAGAGGTAGAGTTCATCAAGTTAGAGTAAAACAATATGACCGTGTCGCAGTACGAAGCTAAGTTTACCGAGTTATCCCTGTTTGCGTCTCACTTGGTTGACAATGTGGAGAGAATGACGCGGATGTTTCTAAGGGGTTTAAAACCCGAGATACGACAATATCTAATTTCTCATAAACTGTGTTTGTATTCAGATGTTGTAAATAGGGCTCATTTATTGGAGCGCGATAACGAGTCAACTCAACCAAGAGAAAGCAGCCGACAAAATGATAATACCAGTGGTAGCAGTCATCGAAGGGGTGACAACAAACGTGGAGGGAATCAACATGCCAGAAATGGTAACCACTTCGGTGGTAATCATGGCCAAGACAATAAGAATGGACATTTCAAGAAGAGGAGATTCAACAATGATGGAAAGACATCAGAATCAGCACCCGTGGTTAAGGAAGGAGAACGACCACCTATCATATGCTTTAAATGCGGAGGGGAGGGACATATCAGTCCAAACTGTGTGCAGCAGTTCAAAACGTGTTATAATTGTGGAAGAGAAGGTCACCTAGCTAGATTTTGTCGTACAAGGAAGCCAAGTCCAGTTGGAATGGTGACACCAAATGTCGTCCCAGACAAGTCAAAACCAGTAGTTTAAGGGAGAGCATTTGTTGTGACCTCCCAGAAAGCAAGGAACCCGGACGAGGTCGTCACGGGTAAGCTAATCATCAACTCTAGCGAAGTATATACCTTATTTAATACTGGTTCTACCCATTCTTTTATTTCTCCTACTTGCGCTCAACGTTTAAATTTGACTCTGGAGAAATTAGACTTTGACTTATCTGTTGAAACTCCGTTGGGAGAAACCTTCATTACATCCACTATTTATAAGTCTTGTTTGGTTCAAATCGGTACCCTCACATTACCTGTCGATCTTATTTCCTTAAAAATACTTGCATTTGACGTGATTCTAGGGTTTGTTTGGTTAACTACTCATCATGCTAAAATTGATTATTTTCGTAAGGTTGTTAGCTTTCATATTCCTAATCAACCTATTATGCGAATTCAAGCGACCAAACCATTAAAATCAATTATGGTCATCTCAAGCCATAAAGCTATTCGTTTATTAAAAAACGGATGTCAAGCTTTCTTAGCTCATGCACAGATTTAAACAAAAATACGTCAGATTTGAATGATATTTCTATTATTAATAAATTCCCTGACTTATTCCCTGAAGAACTTCCTGGCCTACCCCCGGAGCGTGAAATCGAGTTTGGTATTGACCTTGAACCCGGTACAAAACCCATTTCCAAAGCCCCATATCGAATGGCTCCTATTGAACTTCAGGAGTTAAAAACCCAACTATAGGAATTGTTAGACATCGGTTTCATTCATCCTAGTACGTCTCCTTGGGGTGCTCATGTTCTATTCGTGAAGAAGAAAGATGGAAGTATGCGACTTTGTATTGATTATCTGGAGTTGAATCATGTCACCATCAAAATAGGTACCAATTACCTCGCATTGATGACTGTTTGACCAAATTGCAAGGAGCCAAATTCTTTTCAAAGATTGATCTTCGTTAGGATATCATCAGTTGAAGATTAAAGCATTGACATTCCAAAGACCGCCGAGAACTTGGTATGGGCATTATGAATTCCTAGTCATGTCTTTTGGATTGACTAATGCTCATGCTGCCTTCATGGATATGATGAACCGAGTATTCAAGGAATATTTGGATCACTTTGTGGTCATCTTTATTGATGACATCCTCATTTACTCCAAAATCCGTGAAGATCATGAGCAACACTTGAGGTTGATACTCCAAAAGCTTCGTGAAAACAAGTTATATGCCAATTTGAAGAAATGCGAGTTCTGGCTTGAAGAAGTAGCATTCCTTGGGCACGTGATATCAAATCATGGAATATTTGTTGACCCGACAAAGATTGAAGCAATTCAAAGCTGTGAGCAACCTAAGTCAGTGACTGAAATACGTAGCTTTCTCGGCTTAGCTGATTATTATCGGAGATTCGTAGAAGGGTTTTCTCGAATCACTATTCCATTAACTCAGTTGACTCGAAAAGATACAAAATTCGATTGGAGCGAGTGTAACAATCCAATATTTTATTTATAATTTAAAATATTTATTAAATTAAATAAATATTTTATTAATGAAGTTGTTGTTTTGTAATTTAAAATATTTTGTAATTTAAAATATTTCTTAAATTAAATGAATATGTGATTTTTGTTAGTAAATATTTATAAAATATATTTTTTAGATAATATTCTAAATTAATTTAATTTATAGTTATATTGTTGTAAGATAACATGAGATGTTATATTGTTGTTGTGATGTGATAAATTAAGATGGTATATTAAATTATTAAATAAAATTATAATAAAGTTATAATTTTGTGATGTTTATTTAAGTGGAGTATTTATTTAAAATATAGTATGTATAATTATTTTATTTGATTAATGTTCGATATGGAAATCCAAATAAGTCATATGTGGTTATAAATTATAAACTAAGTTGTTTATTAAAACAAATTAAAGTAGTTTAATTTAGTTTTACCCAAACAAGGCTTTAATGTATTAAGTCTTTAATTTTAAATGGTTTTGTCAAACAAAGCCCTATGGCTTTTGGAATTTTTTTTTTATTTTGAAATTATATAAATAAATTAAATAATAAATATAATATAATTATATCATATACGTTAATAGTTTGTAATTGGTATTATATTAAGTATGTGTATTAAGCCATATCAGTTTTTATATTTGTTATATGAACTGTAACATGTATGTTATGTTAGTACAGTGTTTATGAGATATATGTTGATGCATGTTATTATATGATACGTGATGCATGAAAACTATTAGATTTTGCTGGGCTGTCGAGCTCAACCTTGCAAATAACCATTTTTGCAGGTTAAAGATTGAAGATGTCACTATGTGCTACTTGAATGTAGTGGTTCAGAAATAATATACGAAGATTTATATTTTAGCTAAAGTTGCTATTTCCTTAAACATGGATTAAGACTCATGAGATGTATTAAATGTTTTATGATGTATAGTTTTATATTGAGTTGTAAAGCTAGAGTTAAAGTTATCTGATATGTAGAAGTTATCGGATTGAAATGTAAAATTTTATATGATAACAGTGATAAAACGAATCATAAAATAAGATTGATTCAAAGACATGTAGTTGATAAAGGTTTTGATTCAGGGAAATAAAAGTTTAAATTATTCCTCATTTTATAAAGTTTAACATCGAATAATGATGTAAAATCAGAAGGTAGATGTGTTATTGACGACCAAAGTTGAGAATTAAATTGTATGAATTTTGGGGTCGTTACAGGACCTATGAAAAAAAATTCACGAGGAGGGTATTGTTATTTTATTACTTTCATTGATGATCACTCAAGATTTGGACATGTGTATTTAATGAAATACAAATCTGAATCATTTGAAAAGTTCAAAGAGTTCAGAAGTGAAGTAGAGAAACAAACTGGAAAGAGTATCAAGATTCTTTGATCAAATTGAGGTGGATAATACTCAAGCAGTGAATTTCTCGATTGTCTCAAAGAAAATGGTATAATCGCACAATGGACTCCACCAGGAACACCACAGTTGAATGGTGTATCTGAAAGGAGAAATTGAACATTGTTGGACATGGGTCGTACCATGATGAGTTTTACCGATCTTCCAGTATCATTCTGGGGTTATGCTCTAGAAGCGGCTGCATATATACTAAATAAGGCCCGCACGAAATCTATCCCCAAGACTCCATATGAGATGTGGACAGGGAGGAAACCTAGTCTTAAGCATGTTAAGATTTGGGGATGTCCAGCTTATGTGAAAAGTTTCAAAATGATAAGCTTGGGACAAGATCTAATAAGTGAATGTTTGTGGGATATCCTAAAGAAAGTTTAGGATACTATTTCTATAATCCTACTGAGAAACAGGTGTTTATTTCAAAACACGCTGCCTTCTTGGAAAAGGAGTTTATCCTTGAAGGGGTCAGTACGAGGAAAATAGATCTTGAAGAAATTTAAGAACCACAAACCACTACTAGTCGAATGGATGAACTTGTCCAATAAGAGATACCTTCTGTACAACACCCTATTCGTAAATTTAGAAGAGTACTGAAGATACCTAATAGGTATGAATTCATCATAGAGGATGATGATGAGGTACGCATCATAGATGATGATGATCCATTGAATTACGACCAGGCTATGAGTAGTAAAGACTCGGGGAAATGGCTAGAAGCAATGAAATCTGAAATTGACTCCATGGATGAAAATCAAGTATGGAATTTGGTTTCACCACCTGAAGGCATTAAGCCTATTGGGTGTAAATGGTCTTTAAAAGAAAGATTGGAGTGGACGGCAAGGTAGAGACCTATAAGGTCTGACTAATCGCAAAAGGTTTTAAACAAAGACAAGGAGTTGACTATGATGAAACCTTCTCACCAGTAGTTATGCTCAAGTCCATTCGGATTTTGCTTGCAATTACAGCTTACCACGACTACAAAATCTGGAAAATGGACGTGAAAACGACCTTCCTCAATGGGAAACTTGAGGAAGATGTGTATATGACACAACTAGAGGAATTTGTTTCAACGGTTGGAACAAATCAAGTCTGTAAGTTGCAACGATCCATTTATGGATTGAAGCAAGCTTCTCGTAGGTGGAACATCCGTTTTGTTGAGACGATCAAAGAGTTTGATTTTATCAAAAATGAGGATGAACCATGTGTGTGCAAGAAGGTTAGTGGGAGCGTTGTTTCATTTTTTGTATTATATGTTGATGATATATTACTGATAGGGAATGATATTCCTAAGCTACAATCGATTAAAATAGGGTTATCTAAGCACTTCTCCATGAAGGACTTGGGAGAAGCATCATATATTTTGGGGATAAAGATATATAGAGATCGATCTAAAGGATGTTTGGCTTGTCTCAAGGAACGTACATTGACTCGATGCTAAAGACGTTTAGCATCGAAGATTCCAAAAGAGGTCTCATGTCGATGAGCCATGGAATACATCTCTCCAAGAATCAGGGCCCAAAGACACCTAAAAAGAGAGACCGTATGAGTAAGATTCCTTATGTAAGACCCCAAATTTTATGAAATAAAAGTATTTAATTTTTCTTATAAATATTATTCTATATAGTAAGGTGATAATTTAATAGATGTTATAGTTATGGGTGATATATACAAATTTTACAAATTAAGTAAGTTGTCATAAAATATTCGTTGTGTCGGGGATTATTCATTTGGTCGAAAAATATTCTTTTTGTTGAGGAATATTCATAAAATGGCGCAATCATTGGTGGATCCCACAACGAAATAATTATCGGATATTGAAAGCGACAAAGATGACCTTTTTATAAAAATAACGGCAAGACTTTTACCGTTAAATTATTAAAATACCCAGTGACAAAAGTACAGTAATACACATTGTTGCACAGTAGCACACGGTATTGCACAATCTCTCTGATTATTAATTCTTACATAAGAAGTCACTCAGTATTTCATTAAATAATTGCCACAGTAGTTGCAGCATAGTATCTCATATTATTGATTCAATTATTATCACAGTAATATCTGCATAATATTTTATATTATTAAATCAATACTTGTCACGACATAGTAACTCATATTATTGAAATGGTATTATTAGATAAGCATTATTGACAACGTCTAGAAAGTTCTGTCGAGGAAAGGGGTAAGGTTATTTAATTGCGTGCCAATAAGGAGAAATTCTTATCGAAGAGCCCCCTCTTTCCTAGGAACAATCTGGTTGTCAATATTGTGAGTTATAATATTAATGATGAATAATTGTTGAAAGATTAAAAATGTTTTATGTATATTTATTAGTGATAAGTGATGAGATTTAATTTAATAGTTAGTCAAGACTAGTTAAATAGTTTGAACTAACTAAGAAAGCAAAAGTGTGTATAAAACACAAGAAAATAAAATCAAAGCTCAAATTTGAGTTAATAGAATTTTGATGATCAGACTACTCGATTGAATCAGGAGCAATGAATCTAGTAAGAAGAGACTGTAAACTCGATATGGTTTCAAGGTTGACTTTTTGGTCAAAGTTAATAGTTCACTTTTATGTAGAAAAGTCAAATGTAGAGTTCGGAGTTGAATTTGGAGACTCGGACGATATATTTGAGTCCGAGATGATGAAATTAGTCAAAATAGACTATAAACACAAAATTTATCGGGGTTGACTTTTTGGTAAAAAGTCAACAGTTGATTTTTTTGGAATAAGTCAAACTTCGAAAATTCAAAGATGAAATTTTTCATAAAAATATTTCCATTATGTTGGAAATATTAATGTTAGTGGAAATTGACATTTATTTCGATAATAGTTGATTTCTGGATATTAAATTGACCAAACGGGCAATTAATCGGATAAATGTGTTCATCGTATAAAATATCATCTATCTATCTACCCATAATAAATAAATGCAAGCCATGCAATAGATAGAATAAAATCTTCCCTTAAGGGGTTAACAACATCCTAATAATAATAATACAATCCAAAGTTAAACTAACCTTAAACATCCGTATGGAATCATAAACAAATAAGTCTTAAACAACATCATTAACTCAAGTCTTAAACATAAATACATCATCATCAATAAAAAACAAGTCTTCATCACTTGCTAACTTTGCCTTGCTTTTTACTAGTGGAAGGTTCATCTTTTTCGCTTTAATCGCAATGTTATTATTACAAGAGTGAGCACTATATGCCCACAAGTATAATAATGAAATAACAAATAATAATAACATAATAATAATAAGTAAATCAAATCAAAGACATCTCGAATAAAAGCTCAACTTTTGAATCAAGAATGAATAACAAGAATCAAAAGAATTCGAGGGTCATAAGACCTTGAACTATGTCCTAGGTTATCAAGGGTTATACTTGAAACCTTTTTAATACTATAAGACTATGGACCTTTCTACTCGCATTTTAGGGGGATCACCCTTAGTACCATATCGTGTAACAATCTTAACGCTAACGCATAAGTAAATCCCTTTCGCAGGTTGTTCATCTCATTGACATTCGAGTCCGCACTAAAGGAAGTTTGGTTTGATAATTCATCAAGGGTTCAAATTTAGAACGCTCATCAACTATGGACTAGTCGAATCAATAAGGGTTCACTAGTCTAATAAGGTTCAATAATAATGATATTCAAATTGAATAATAATCTCAAGAAGTATACAATAGGACAATTATTGTATAACAAAATCATGCTTTGAAAAGATAATCAATCTTTAATATAACATTTGAACTTGAATAATAATAGTAATGATAATTTACTCGAGGTAAATAATAAACTTGAACAATAATGACAAGTAGGTTAGAAAACTGCTCTCGCATGTAGAGATTACACTTTAACTAAGCACGTTCTTTGAATTTAATCCTACATACCATTCACATTCACAATACCAGCTTAATTATAACTTAACTAAATCATCAATGATCATTCTTTTGTCTAAACTTTGGTTATGACTATACTTAGTCAAATTATCACATTTATTAACATATAATATCACCTCATGAATAATAAATTAATTATGTATTCAATAATTCAACCCACATGCAATTATGTTATTTACATGATAAACATCTATTTTATCTTCACATTATACTTCTAACATGTTTACATGTTCATTAAATTAATTTACTAACACATTGTTAGACTTTAAACATTTTAAAAAAAAATCTCATTTTCGAACATTCGAGAGAGAGCAAGGCCATGCACATCGTTATTACTCGGGTTCTCTGCATACATGGCATGGCATGATGGGTCATATGGTGGTCATGGCATGGCATGTCATGGCAAGCCAAGTCTCAAGTCTCAAGGTTTGGAGGCCTGAGAGCCAGGCGCAAGAGGTTTCAGTTTTCAGCTTCGCAATTCGCTAAAAATTGCGTAACATGGCCAAATGAACTCCAATAAAATTATTACTACTCTAATTTAATCATACCCACATGATATAATTCATGTATAATCATAACCCAACATTTATATAACCGACATTAACCAATTTAAACACTTAATAACAGATTTAAAGCATGTGAATTTCAACCGACTTTGATGTTCTTGGAGGTTTTGAAAATAAAACATGAAAATTATCACTACGGATTCGTTATAACACCGAATCCGCTCATTTAAACTTTGGTCTCTTCAGATCAACATGCATAACAACATACAAGTGTAAAATTTAGGATAATATATGATCAATACATAAAATATCACGATAAGGCCATAAGGCCAAAACCCATACTCTGTAATTTTGTAGTAAATCATATACTTATATGTTTTCATGAATTTGATGATATGGTTTATATAAATATATAATTAAACATGATTTGATATGTCATAAACACACATACAACCCATAATCATTACTCCTAACCCAATTACAGAGGTTAAACCAAAAACTTTAAAAGCCATTTTCATGAAAAACTAAAACGAAACGAAAGTAGAAAGGAGGGGAAGGAGGAGATTACCCAAAAAGTAGAAAGTGGATTTTAATAAGAGATGAATATCAATTTCTCTCGACTTCTCAACTAATATTCTCTCAATTCTCTCTCTCGTGAAAGCTCTCTAGACTTAGCAATAATAATGAAAAAAAAAAGAAGACGCCTCGATATATTAAAGGAATCGACGATCGAGTGGTCATTAACCCAAACCATGGGCAATCGCTAGTAACTCCCTATTAAGGCCATGTTTGGTTAGGCTTAATAGATTTCAAAACCATTTAATTTAATAAAGCTTTATCATATAGTTTAATTAATGTCACACTCCTTCATAAAATAAATCAATATCTTATTTAATTTATTTTAAATAAAATATAATAATTTCTCATAATTTCACATAGTCACATAATTAATTTTCTCATTAATAAATAATGTCAAATTATTAACTCTCTAATTAATAATTAAATTAATTAAAATAACATCATGCTTAATTAAATATTTCATTTAATTCAATAAGCTCACATAAATACATACTTGAATAATAAATATTTCTACATTAATTTAATAAATGTAAACATATAATTAAATTAATCTACCACAATTGCATCAAATAATTATTTAATCCAATAATTAAATCATCGAAAAATATTTATTTAATTCAATAAATATTAAAATTAAATTACAAAAATCTCGCTCATCACATCTTTCCCCTTAAAAGGATTTCGTCTCCCCGTAATCACGACTCAATAAATTCGATTCGCTACATTCTCCCCCCTTACAAAGATTCTGTCCCCGTAATCGCCATATAAATAATTAAGTAAATAAATGAGGGTAATTCTTCATCATATTTCTTCGAAGTTCCCACGTAGCTTCTTTTCTTCATTGTGGTGGTTCCTCCAAATTACCTTAATGTAAGGTATAACTTTATTTCGAGAACTTGTTCTTTTCACGATAATTTGGACAGGATTTCTTCGTAAGATAAGTCTTTCTCAAAATGCAGGGGTTCAGATTCAATTACATGCTTGTAATCTACCCAGTAGGGTCGTGAATACGTAAAACACGGAAGACGCTAGGACATTCTCGAGTGTCGGAGGTAAGGCTACCTCAGACGCGACTTCTCCGATTCTACGTAATACTTCAAATGGTCCAATAAATCTTGGGCTCAATTTTCCTTTCTTTCCGAACCTGATCTTTCCCTTCCAGGGAGAGACCTTCAAGAAAACATAACCACCGATTCAAACTCGATATTTTTACGATGTGGATCAACAGATTTCTTCCGTCGATCTTGAGCCGCTACAATCGTGTTTCTGATCACTTTGACTATTTTTCGCCGTCATTGTACTCAATTTCGCCCTAGCAATTGTCTTTCACCAACTTCATCCCAAAGAAAGTGGAGTTCGCACTTTTTCGCCAGATAACGCTTCGTAAGGCATAAGATGCCAATACTAGCGTGGTAATCGTTGTTGTAATTTAACTCTACTAACTGTAGTAGTGATCATCCCAATTTCCTTTAAAGTCCATCACATGTGCTCTTAGCATATCTTCTAACGTTTGAATTGTTCGCTCGCTTCGCTCGTCTCATTCATTCGAGGGTGATAAGTCAGACTCATTCGCAATTGCACCCATGCATTCCTCAAGACGCTTTCAGTAAATTTGATGTGAAGCGCGGATCTCTATCTCAAACAATTGATACCGAACTCCGTGCCTCAAACAATCTCTTTTTTATATATAGCCTCGCCAACCGATCTAAGTTGAATCTTGATTTTGATCGGAAGGAAGTGTGCAGATTTTGTCACCAATAACGATAACCCATATCGCGTCAGTAGCTTTTCCGAGTCGCTTCAAGGCCAACCACTAAGTCCATTGTAATATGTTCCCATTTCCATTCGGGATCTCTAACGGTTGTAGTAATCCACTTGGTCTCTCGATGTTTTCGCTTTCACTTTTCGACAGTCGACACTTGGCAACACATTCTCGCAACATCACGCTTTTAAATTGGCCACCGTAAATGTTGTCAAGATCTTGGTACATCTTGGTACTACCTGTAGGTGAATCGAATATCGTGAACTATGAGCCTCGCCAAAATTTCTTCCTTAATCTCTTCAGATCTGGTGGAACCCAAATTCTACTCTCAAATCTCAAGATTCCTTCCTTATCCATCTTAAATCTTGGCTCTGTTCCTTTCGATATCTTCTTTGTCACCTTTTTACATTCTTCATCCCAAGTCGAGCCTCCTTTACTTTATCTAGTAGAGAGTGTACTGATTGCATCCCAAATAGCTTCTCATCAATTCCATAGGATACTTCACTTCCAACTCTAGTTTCTCCATTTTTCAAATTAGCTCCTCCCGAGCAAGCTAACATCATCAATTTTCTCAGACACCCTTTCTACTTAAGGCGCCTAAGAACTACATTTGCTTTCCCTTGATGGTATAAAATCTCACAATCGTAATCCTTAATTAATTCCAACCATCTTCTTCGACGATATTCAAATCCTTTCGTGAAAATATATTTCGATTTTGTGGTCCAGATATATTTCACTTCTCCCCGTAGAGATAGTGCTCCAAATTTTCAAAGCAAAAACAACTCGAGCTAACTCCAAGTCATGGGTCGGATATCCCTTCTCGTAATCCTTCAATTGTCGTGGATGCATACGCAATGACTTCGCCATTTTGCATAAGCAGACACAACCAAGTCCTTTATGCGACGACACATCACTAAAAACAACAAAATTTTCAGATCATCCGGAAGAGATAACATGTGTGTCAGACTCAACCTCTTCTTCAATTCTTGAAAACTTTCTCACACTTATCCGCCCAAACAAATTTCACAATTTTTCGAAAGTTAAATTTGTTAATCTGAGTTGCGATCTTGGAAAAGTCTTGTATGAACCTTCTATAATATCCCGCCAATCCAAGAAAAACTTACTTTCGATGGCATGTTTCTATTGATCCCGCTTAATCACGGCTTCTACTTTTGATGGATCTACCGAAATTCATTTTTATCGATCACGTGACCAAGAAATTGTACTCGCCGATCCGTAATTCAGATTTCAAAAATTTAGCGCACAACTTCTCCCTTCTCAATACTTCCAACGTTAACCTCAAATGTTCTTCGTGTTCTTCTTTGGTTTTGGAATATACCAAAATGTCATCTATAAATACCACTACTTAATTTGTCCAAAAACGGTTTGAAACACACCATTCATTAGTCCCATAAATGTCCGCAGGAGCATTCGTAAGACCAAACGACATTACTAAAAATTCAGAGTGACCATATCGCTTCTAAACGCCGCCTTCTAGACATCCTCCGCCTCACCTTCATTGATGATGAACCGCTTCTCAAGTCTATCTTGGAAAAGTATCTCGCTTCCCTTCAATTGATCAAACAAGTCGTCGATCCTCAGAATGGATATCTATTTTTAATCGTGACCTTATTCAGCTTCTCAGTAGTCAATGCAGAGTCGCATCGATCCATCCTTCTTTTTTCACAAACAACACCCGCGGCCCCCACACTACGATACGCTTCTATTGAATGTACTTCTTGTCCAACAATTCTTGTAGTTGTACCATTAATTCTTTCATCTCATCGGTGTGCATTTAGAGATGGTGCCTTCGATATCGGAGAGCGTTCCCGCGCCAAATCGATCACGTAAATCTACTTCTATCCGTGGAAGTCCCGCAAAATCGTCTGAAATACGTCGACGAAAGTCCTCACAATCCAGATTCTTCTACCTTAGGATTCTCTTTTCGATCGTCGACTATGTAAGCTAAGTATCCTACACAACCTTGTTTTAATAACTTCTCGCTCGTGATCATCGCCGACAACTCGCTTGTTCAGCGACTTGCTACTATAAAATACAACCTTCGATTTTGAGTCATAAGGTAATATACGCTTTTTTTGGCAATCAATTATGCCCCGTAATTGAATAACCACCCATTCCCAAAATAACGCCAAATTCCCCAAGTCTAATAGGATAAGATCTACGCTCATGATATTACCCTTAATATCCACTCTACAGCTTCTTATGTATATACTTAACAGGATTATTTCTATTCGCAATTTCTATGTTCATGGGTAATCCAATTCATTCTTAGGCAAATCTAAATTTTGGCAAAATCATCTGATATAAAGGAACAAGTAGCACCTTAATCAAATAATACATAAGCATTAACTTTATTGATCGGAATGATACCGACACCACATCACGGATCGAATCAGATTTCGCACCGCCACGTTGAAAGTCCCGCCATTTCATTTATTTGTTTGTTGCAGGTGGTCCGGTGATGGTTAAGGCATTTCCACCGTTATTTCCTGCTTTCCTCCCCGATCCCCGACCCTCCCGATCCCTTCTTGGGACAATCTTCGCCAGATGGTCCTTCAACCACAAGTAAAACAAGCACCTTCTTCGGTTTCGATAATTTGGTGCTATGTGGCCTTCCCCGACCACAATTGTAGCACACTCTTTTTCCTTTCATACAAACTCCCAGATGGGCTTTTCCGCAAGTCGCATGCTTCGATTCTTTTCTTCCGATTACCTTGTTGATTCCCCGATGATGAGTTGTTGCTCCACCTTTTCTTCGATTGAAATTTCCACCTCCCGTGCTACTTCCATCGGCCTTGTTATTAATTTCACCTTCACTCTTCTTCTTCTTCTTCTTTCGATCTTGATTGTATTTGGTCACCGTGATCGCTTCCTCCTTCAAATGAGGATGGCCTTTTTCCAAAGACTCCAACAAATGTGTTTATCTCAAACATCGATACTTTCATCAGACACCCAAGGCTTTAGTCCTTGTTCAAATCTTTTTCGCTTTTCTCTCTCATCAGTGTGTACTTTGTATGGGGGCAAATCTTGCTAACTCGTTGAATTTAGCCGCCAGTAGTAGTCCACACTCATGTTTCCTCGCTTCGCCTGTAAATTGAACTTCCATCCGATTCTCATGAACTAGTTGGGAAATACATTTCAAAAACATTTCTTTAAATCTCTCCCACGTAATTACACCTTCACCTCCTCGCACTTTGTTTGCTTTGCCACCAAGAGCTAGCCTCGCATTTCAACATAAACGTTGCAAAAAAGCGGTCTTTCGATCTTCTTCTAACCCTAGCAACGCCGAAAAACCTTCTCCATTTCCATAACCCACGCTTGAGCCTCGATTGGGTTCATGGAACCTTTGAACTCAAGGTCCCACCGCCAAGTCCTTAAACGTTGTGTTTCGTGGAGCTTGAGGTTGATTATTCATGGCTCCAGCCAAGAAGTTAACCAACCGCCGCACGGATTAGCGCTGGCATTATTGTTATTATTGGTCGATTTTTTCCCGAGCCATTGACGACGTTGTTGTCTTCTCTCTCATGCATTTTTTCGTTAAATAAACGCTTATTAGAACTTTTATTTATTTTCTAAATAGTTAAGGCATTACTTAACAATTTAACATATCATTTAACACATCATCTCAAACAACTTGATATATTTTCATTCAAATCAAAAGTTTTAACATTAAACGATAAGATAAACCGCTATTTACATCAACTATCCTCGAATAAAGAATCCATGTGATTTAAAACATTCAAATATTCTTTCGCTCATAAACACGCCGTAATTTACATCTAAAAACTAATTAAGTTCTTCACATAATTAAACAAATCATCATCACCGTTTCATTAAGGTAATCGATTAGCCTGCTACATACGCTCTTCTTCTAAGATGCGATGCATCGTCTCGCGATCCATCATGTACAATGGTAGTCCTTCGAATCGGATGGGTACCTCAAAACTCGATCTTGGGTCTCATTCATCGCCTTGTTAAGTGTAGAGTACGCTTCCCCAATCTTCGCTTTCTTTTCACGACGACATCATCATCTCTCGCACGATCACTCGACGCGATTCTCTTCCCAATTTTCCTCTCGCTATTTTCAATTTTTTCTGAGGTTTCCTTCGCCTTCCTTCTTCGCTTTTCTATCTCCTGGCCTTATCTTCGCTTGACCTTCTTCTCATGGACCAAATCCCATTCTACATTTGCCAACCGAGAGTGAAGAGTCAAATCTCCTCTCCTTCGCTTCTAGAGTAATATGTCAATAACCGCCGCTTCACCAAATCCTCGACCTCATCTCGTAACTCCACGCTACTTATCAGATAACGTCATACATCTCAAAGATCAACGTGTACCGTGGTAACTCTTCTTCCTCTTCCTCTTCCTCAACAAATTCCTCCTCAGATCCTCCTCAGATCGGGCCTCGTGTTCATGCTCCCGACCAACAACGGTGATCAATGGAGATGACTCCTCGCACAAATTCGCTCCCTAACGACATGAATGTCTCTGGCTCCTCCTCCGCTTGGTGCATTATAGTACATACACGGGTTCCTCCTCAAGAGGTACTATAGGTACCGGGTTTCTTCCTCCCCACTTGACTAGCTTCTCCAACATTCGACATCCCGACAACAAAATTTTAAGTTTTAGTTACTAAGTCGTATCATCTAACGATACTTTAACACATAAACACATAAGGTCTTTTATTATCTTCAATGAATTACATAAATTCATTTCTTATAACTCGATAAGAGTTTTCCATCACTATCTTCTTTTCTATAAGGCTACTACCTAAGGTTGTTCCCCACCTAAGGTTCATAACCCACAACTTTGATATACTAACTCAGACACCCCCAAACCGTACTTCAATTCCACTGGATTTGGTGTTCATCAGATAAATATCATCTATCTATCTACCCATAATAAATGCAAACCATGCAATAGATAGAATAAAAATCTTCCCTTAAGGGTTACAACATCGAATAATAATAATACAATCCCAAAGTTAAACTAACCTTAAAAACATCCGTATGGAATCATAAACAAATAAGTCTTAAACAACATCATTAACTCAAGTCTAAAAACATAAATACATCATCAAATAAAATAACAAGTCTTCATCACTTGCTAACTTTGCCCCTCGCCTTTACTAGTGGAAGGTTCATCGCTTCTTTTTCGCTTTAATCGCAATGTTATTATTAAGCAAGAGTGAGCACTATTGCCCACAAGTATAATAATGAAATAACAAAGATAATAACATGCGAGTAAATCAAAGACATCCGAAATAAAAGCTCAACTTTTGAATCAAGAATGAATAACAAGAATCAAAAGAATTTCGAGGGTCATAAGACCTTGAACTATGTCCTAGGTTATCAAGGGTTATACTTGAAACCTTTAATACTATAAGACTATGGACCTTTCTACTGTATTTAGGGGGATCAACCTTAGTACCATATTGTGCACAATATCTTAACGCTAACGATAAGTAAATCCTTTGCAGGTTGTTCATCTCAGCTTTTGACATTCGAGTCCGCACTAAAGGAAGTTTGGTTTGGATAATTCATCAAGGGTTCTGAAATTTAGAACGCTCATCAACTATGGACTAGTTGAATCAATAAGGGTTCACTAGTCTAATAAGGTTCAATAATAATGATATTCAAATTGAATAATAATATCAAGAAGTATACAATAGGACAATTATTGTATAACTAAATCATGCTTTGAAAAGATAATCAATCTTTAATATAACATTTGAACTTGAATAATAGTAATGATAATTTACTCGAGGTAAATAATAAACTTGAACAATAATGACAAGTAGGTTAGGAAACTTGCCTCGTCGCATGTAGATTACACTTTAACTAAGCACGCTCTTTGAATTTAATCCTACATACCATTCACATTCACAATACCAGCTTAATTATAACTTAACTAATCATCAATGATCATTCATTCTTTGTCTAAACTTTGGTTATGACTATACTTAGTCAAATTATCACATTTATTATCATATAATATCACCTCATGAATAATAAATTAATTATGTATTCAATAATTCAACCCACATGCAATTATGTTTTTTACATGATAAACATCTATTTTATCTTCACATTATACTTCTAACATGTTTACATGTTCATTAAATTAATTTACTAACACATTGTTAGACTTAAACATTTTAAAAAAATCTCATTCTGAACATTCTGGAGAGTGAAAGCCATGGCGCCACTGTTACATGTTTTCTCATGGCTACATGGCATGATGGCATGTGTGGCTAGACATGCATAGTCAAGGGCGCAAGTATGACAGTGGCAAGTCTCAGTGAGTCTCAAAGGTTCGAGTTCAAGCATGCACGACATGCAGGTTTCATTTTCAGCTCGTAATTCGCGTAAAAATTGCGTATCATGGCCAAGGAACTCCAATAAAATTATTACTACTCAAATTTAATCATACCCACATGATATAATTCATGTATAATCATAACCTAACATTTATATACTAACATTAACCAATTTAAACACTTAATAACAGATTTAAAGCATGTGAATTTCATCGACTTTGATGTTCTGGAGGTTTTGAAAATAAAACATGAAAATTGTCACCACGGATTCGTTATAACATCGAATCCGCTTCATTTAAACTTTGGTCTCTTCAGATCAACATGCATAACAACATACAAGTGTAAAATTTAGGATAATATATGATCAATACATAAAATATCACGATAAGGCCATAAGGCCAAAACCCATACTGTAATTTTGTAGAAATCATATATATATATGTTTTCATGAATTTGATGATATGGTTTACATATATATATATAATTAAACACGATTTGATATGTCATAACACACATACAACCCATAATCATTACTCCTAACCCAATTACAGAGGTTAAACCAAAAACTTTAAAAGCCATTTTCATGAAAACTAAAAATACGAAAAGTAGAAATTGGGAAGGAGGAGATTACCCAAAAAGTGTAGTGGATTTTAATAAGAGATGAATATCAATTTCTCTCTCGACTTCTCAACTAATATTCTCAGATCTCTCTCTCTGAAAGCTCTCTAGACTTAGCAATAATGAAGAAAAGAAAAGAAGACGTCTGATATATTAAAGGAATCGACGACGATCGAGTGGTCATTAACCCAATCATGGGTAAATCGCTAGTAACTCCTATTAAGGCCATGTTCATTAGGCTTAATAGATTTCAAAACCATTTAATTTAATAAAGCTTTATCATATGGTTTAATTAATGTCACACTCCTTCATAAAATAAATCAATATCTTATTTAATTTATTTTAAATAAAATATAATAATTTCTCATAAATTCACATAGTCACATAATTAAATTTCTCATTAATAATTAATGTCAAATTATTAACTCTCTAATTAATAATTAAATTAATTAAAATAACATCATGCTTAATTAAATATTTCATTTAATTCAATAAGCTCACATAAATACATACTTGAATAATAATATTCTCTACATTAATTTAATAAATGTAACATATAATTAAATTAATCTACCACAATGCATCAAATAATTATTTAATCCAATAATTAAATCATCAAAAATATTTATTTAATTCAATAAATATTAAAATTAAATTACAAAATTCTCGTTTGGGCGTAGTGTAAAGATAGACAATTCATTGGTATGATCATGACCATTGATATTACAGTTGAATATCTTTGGCCCTTAGTGCAAAGATAGACAATTGATTGGTATGATCATGACCATTGTTGTTACATTTAAATTTCTTTGGTGTAGGGTGTAAAGTCGATATGATTATTGAGTGTCTTTAACCTTTGTGGCAAGGACATTGAGTGAAAGTTCTATTAAGCCTTTGTGGCAAGGAGAAACTATTAATTTACATGATTATAAACATGAATTGTGAATTTAACTATAAACTTTAGTGGTTCAGGTAAAGACAAATGATGAAAGTTCTCTTTGTCTTGGGTACAACAAAGAACTGTTGATGGGTATTACAAGAATGAAATATTAATGATGGACTTTTAATTTGGAGGAGATAGTAGACATTATGTTCTACTTGACTATTCTAATGGATTGTTGATTCCGTTACAATTATGGTTGAAAACTTTTATCATCTACCATATGTTCTAAATATCTAATTTATTACTGATGACGGCTATTGATAATTTAATTATCTTTAGTCATAATATTTTTTTACTGAGCTATTTGTGCTCACCCTTTTGCTTCACAATTCCTTTCAGGTAATAAGAGTGTAGCTGGGTCGAGCGGGGATAACAAGGAAATAGAGTGATGGTCTGCGACTGTTGAAGTTTCTAAATACATTATAAAATAGCATGACAATATATAATTGTATTGAGGACTTAAAGTGTGTGTGTCGTATTTTATACGTCATTTAATAGTTAATTTTGGTGAACAATAATAGGGTAAAGTGAACTCGAATTTGGAAGTGTCAAAAATGCACCCCATTAGAATGAGGAGGTTAGAATTATACTAGGAGCTTAAAGGGTGGGTTGCAACTATCATACATGATGTCTAACCACATACAAATTCATGTTATCATAAGATATGGTTGTTAGAGTTTATGCCCTAGAGGCCAATTATTTGATATAATTGCTTAACGTTTTGATATTATATTTGATTGAATAAAAAATGATTTTATTATGGTTTTATTTACTGCGTAATATAATTGTTAACATAATAAAAGTCCTTAGAATAGTGATACAAATTATATAGTTTCAAGTATGTGACTTGAACATGAGATTATATAATTACAATTATTATCATTGTTCTTAAATGTCCCTAGTCGAGTATCATTGTTGATAGGAGAACAATGATGCATTGAGACTAGTATGTGGATTGACTGATGACCAAATCTTATTGGTCATAAATATATGAGATATTAAGTCAACGCATAGGTACATGTTAGAGAACGATGTAATTTGACGTGAACCACCATGAGAATTCTATATGGAGCATTATGCGAAGTGTCATTAGCGATTCTCATAGTGACAATGATGTAATGGTCCTCAGGCACCGAAATCGCTATATTACTACTACGAGAATTTATGTACTTTGATATCATCAAATGTCACCTTTAATAGGGTGGACTATAAAGGTGATTATTGGGTTCATCATGAATCGTGTGAGAAATATGAGTGATCTAGATGGAATTTAATCATCCTATATATTATGGGTGATATCCATAGGCCTCTTGATTGAGTAGGACTATGAAATGCATGGCCATGCTCAAATAGTGATTTGTTTCATATAGTCTACTCATTGATCAAGAAAACTCAGATTAAATTATGAAGAGTATGACACATTCCTTGACTCGAGTTTAATTTAGGATATTAAAGTTAAAAGGATTAAATTACATTGAAACATTGGTCACGAAAAGGTTGCATCGAATCATCAATCTTATTATTACTTGGGTAGCAGTGATGCATTACTAGATGCCGCTCACTGTTTATAATTTTATACTATGATTTTAAAATTATTGCCAATGTAATAATAACCTATAGGGTCACACACAAAGAACGTTATTAAAGGGAATTAATTTAAATTGTAAGGATTTAAATATATCAATATGATTGATAGTATTTAAATCAATTAATTTAAATTAAAAGGATGCTTCAGATATATGTATATATATTAATTAAGTAAGACTTAATTAAGATATAATATATATATATAAATTCGGATTTTATTTTAATTAGATTAGGGTTTTGATTCATTCTGATTTATTGCTATATATATGATATATCAGCGTCTTTAGATTTTTTTTAATCAAAACAAAAACCCTAGCCGCTCTTAGAGAGAGACTAGAGAAAACAGTTTCGAAAATCCTCATCCTTGGTGGCTAGTACCGCGATTCCTTCTTCTGCAGATCGTAGGACAATTCGTGTGGAGCGTTCGTGTGGATACCGTAGAGACGCAGTCAGTTTGAATTGCGTTGGGATTCAGCTTTAACAATCGGTATAATTTCTAACCTCTGAATTAATTGAATTTTTCGCATGGATCCTGTTTTAGGGTTTCAGAAATTGGTTTAGAATTTTATTTCCGATGTGCGTTTCTGTGCCGAAACCCAACAATGGTTGTGCGCATCCACTTACTAACTATATCTATGAGCATTATCTATATAATCTTGGAGTAAGGTTGAAATATAATCCTTAGTTTGAGACAATGGAGATAGTTATATGGCAAGAAGATACATATCATAAGAATGAGCAGGATAGTAATCTTCTTATTCTTCTTTGGGGTCTATTGGGTTAACCAATGTTAATTCTCAAGTCCTATGATATCTATTATAACTTAGATGCATGGCCTCCCATGTATGAAGGCTTCCTTGAGCATTTTTCAACGATTTTAATTTCTAAAACAGTTATCGACTGTAACTTTATGTAAAATACAAATGTACTCATTAGTAGTTGATGTATGGTATCTGGCCTAAACGATTCCTTCATAGAGCGGAGGTATATATGAACTAGTAACTCGGAACCTAGTTTGTTAGTTGTTTGTGGGAAACCACTCAGCGTATCATATTGAAACTGTTACAGACTCGATGTGTACCAAGTATAGAAAATGGATACGTATAATGAAAATGTGGAACTCGAATGAAATGTTGAGCAATATAAATGAAGTTAGAAATTCTTAAAGGAAGAATTGTTATATAAAAAAGAAAATTCAAAGAAGAATCTTGAAGAGATATAAAGATAAGAAATGGGAGTTATCTAACTCCAATAGCCAAGATAACGAATAATGATGAATAGACAAAGCCTGTAAGATTAAAAGCATAAATGAAATCGTAAATGTTGAAAAAGGAAAGAAAGAGGATCGTAAAACAAAACGATCACGAGTTAAGAAAAGACTTCTAAGGGAGATGATTATAGAATAAGATCACGACGTGATCTGTTTAAGTTATAAAAGAAAGATGGTTTGTAATGTTTGAATAATTATAGGATGATGCTATGAAAATAATGTAATATGATATAGTACAAGATAAACTCACGAGGGGTTATATATAATGTGATACGAGGAATTCGTATCGAGTAAAGAACAAGTTGTGAGAAAGATAGAGTTAGGTGGGATTTCAATTGAGGACTCATATGGTGACTAAGTTATACAAACCTTTGTATGGGCAGAGATTTTGTGCATGTACTTGGTTTATCACATTGATAATCATTGGAATGTCGGTGTCGCACTATCAATGTATATGTGATGAAAAGGTGATTCTTTTCTCATGTGTATATTTGATAGTTAGAACAATTAAGATTAGTCAGATATTATTAGGATTAGGTGCGGTTCATAAAACTAATGCATATGGTAAGTTTGTGACTCACAATAATATGGTATGTTTTGAACCCCTCAGCGAATGAACGCCTATGGTCTGACTAGGATAAGTTCTTAAACTCATATTATTGTGGCTAGTTCTTAAACTTCCAATGTGAGGTAAGTTTGATGAACTATATTGGGGTTAAAGGAGGATTGTAAGTTAGAATACAAGAATATTTAGTATAAAGATTGAAATTAATGGAGAAAATTAGATATTTCAAATCTTCTAGCTTTGCTAGATTTTCGAAATTTATTGACTTCGTGCCGATGGTTATACTTTTAATTTTTGAAAAATGTTGGATCACACTAGTGAACCAAAGAATTTTTAAAACAGTGTTATTATTCGCGTATCTACGATGTTTGTTTCGGCTAGATAAAAAAATGATTTTTAAATTTTCAAAGTACATTTTAACTATACGTATCGGGTGATATGATAAACGATGGAGTCATCAATGCAATGGAACCCGGTGTTGGATGTGATCATTTGATCATCAGCCCACTATGGTGAGATGTAGTATGACAACGTCATAATCATGACGCCATAAAAATATTTTTGAGATTTCTTTAAGATATGAGAATATATATAAATATATTTCGATTGATGTCCGAATTATTGTAGAAGTTTATGCTATTTGATTCAGCTAGACGAATATTGAAAGATGTTCATGAAAATCAAGCGTTCTTTGTCAAACTATGCCAAACCAAATTGTTTTGGTGCGGATTCAGATGTTGAAAAGCTGAGATGAACAACTCTTTTATAGGGGATTACGTGGAGGCGTTTAGATGTTTGTGCATAATACATCGTACGAAGGGCTTAAAACCCTAAGTACGGGAGTCCCTATAGTCTAATGACTGTTAAGGTTTAAGTTGAAAGAGTACTTATAACCGTGGACGTAGTTCAAGGTCTTGTGACCCTCAGCATGATTTGGAATCTTTTAAATTCCTAAGTTATTCATACTATTTCCCAATTATTGAGCAATTGTGGAAGATTTTTGTTATTCTAAAAGGCGAATATGGTAAGGATGATATTCCTTAGAAAGAAGTAACTCGTAGAATGCGACACTGAATGATGAATATATTGAATAAGTGAGAAAATAAATTTTGAAAGGAGAAGGAGATGAGTTATCAAAGAATAATATAAAACTTTTAATAGAAAAGTTTAATAATTGTAGAAAGATCTTTGTGGAAAAAAGTGGTTATAGAACCCAATGAATGAATTAAGTATTAACGTAAAATCTATTTTGATAGATTGAATAAATGAAGAGTAATAAATAAAATTTCGAAGACGAAATTCTTAGAAGAATGGGTGAATTTAATATCCCGAGTGTTTATGATAACGATCCTTAGAAAAAGGAAATGAATGGGTTAAAGAATATATAATACTCAAATATAATTGAGTCTAAGTAAAGGTTATGAAATAAAACTTACGAGAATTTATTATGAAGAATGGTGGTAATTGTAATAAATAAAACCTATATTAAGGTGATGTGTTTAAGATATTCAACGATAAATTTTGAAAAGAGATTTGGTGAAAACCAAGTAAGGGAGGTTTCGTTGATTCCGAGGACGAAATCCTTATAAGAGGGGAAGGATGTGACAACCCGAATTTTTATAAGTTATTAAAATAGGAATTTAATAATTAAAATTCTTATTATGAGATGTTTTGAGTTTGAATAACGATATATATCGTTTATATATATTTTGAAATATGTGATCTGGTGTAAGAGAAATATATATTCATATATTGGGAAAGTGAGGTTTAATAGTTAAGTTAACTATTGAAGAAATTAAATGAATTTTGTAATTAATTTTAAATATTTATTGAATTAAATAAGTATTTTAATTTATTTATTTATTGAGATAAATAAATAATTTATGAAATTGTAGTATAATAATTTAGTTACGTGTGTATGATAATTAAGTTAAAGCAAAGGTAAATTTTATTCTTTGAAGATTTAATATATTGAATTAATTAAATTAAATGAGTTGTTTAATATTAAAGAAAATAAGTAATTAAATAAAGTGATGTTTAAGTCTAATTTATTAATTAAATTAGATATATAATTATTTATTAATCATCAGAATAATTATAATAAAAATTATAATTATTATTGGAAGTTATGTAAATTGGTTACATGTGTGACTAATAAAAACTATATAATATAATATCATTAAAATAATCTAGTATGGGGGAAATTATGTGTAACCAAACGCAGCCCTATGGCTTTTGGTTTATTATAATTGACGTCTTTTTGTTTTTCACCTGACGTACGTGGGGAAAAGGGAGTCAATGTATATTATGCGTGATTTTTCCCTAAGGCTAGATAACATAGAATTACAAAGGGGAAAACACATAGATTTTAGAAAAGGAAGAATCACAATGGTTTTGAGAGAGGGTCACTATCTCTTGCTAGCATACAACTAGGGTTTGAAGGTATATTTTACTTCTAATGTTATGTTTTGAGTTTCTATTATCATCTTTTGTAAATTACTTAACCATGTTGGATTGAAATATATATGTATATATGGTGTTATAATCTATTAATAATCAGGTGTGAGTACTATTTGATGATCAAATTCGTAAAAATTGGTTTGTAAGAAGAAAAATAAATAACAATGATATGTTTGTATAAAATTGGCTTTAGAAAGTACACAATTTCATGTTTAATATGTGTGATAATATGTAAATTGATGTTGGATTATGTTAGTATGTTAAGAAATGAAAGAGGCGTAGTTTGAATCGTATCAATTGATTAAGAAATGAATTCGTGGCGATCGAATTCGCTAAAAGTGTAAATATGATGAAATTGGTAAAAATGGGGTTTTGATTCCTTAAAATTGAATATATGTAATGTTTATGTAGTGAGAATGAAGAGTAGCATGTTTAGTGAGGTTATCACAAAATTTTAGATGTTAAGTTTTGTGAAATTCGGTGGAATTGGTTGAGTTGGTGTAACTGGTGCAATAATGAGTCGCTGATTTTTTGTGAGAAGAGTGCTGGCAGCACTGCTACCATGCTACTATGTACGTAAACGAAGGCTAATCGCATCGTTGGTCTTCATGAGATCCGCACCAAATAAGCATACAGTTGGTAAGTCAAGCTTAGGGAATAGGCATTACAAGGCCAGTGCCCTAAGCCTAGGCAGAGAAGCCTGTTTATTTGAGGATTTTCATGCAAGGGTCTAATCTAGTTTAGCATGCAAGATAATGATGTAGAGATATAAGTGAAGAACTTAACCACATGTTAAGTACCAATTAAAAGAAATAACTTGAAATTATAAAATAATATTTAAATAATGATAGGAAGGTTAAGTTAAGTAATTTAACTAACCTAATATACATCTAAAAGGATGTAGATGCAAGATTATAAGAACTTGACTAAATGTTAAGTAACCATTTGAATGAAGTAATTTAAAAGCATGAGATGGAAGTTGATTTAATTAACTTTAATGAAGATAATACATTAATATAATGTAATATCAAGTTATGATGACTTAACCGAATACTAAGTGTCGACTAAAAGAGTAGTACAAAGAAATACGAGATGAAGGTTAACTAAAATAATGTTAACAAACATTATACATCTAAGGTGATATAAAGACAAGGTTAAAGACTTAACTGAATGTCAAGTGTCAATTAAAGTGGAATGTAATGAGAATGAAAATGAATTTTAATGTAATTAAACTGATTGAACAAAGAGATGTCGTAACAAGACTTAAACACTAGATTGAACATCGAGTTACGATTAGAAGGAAATGTTTTGAAATAAAAGGATAAGATGAAGAGTCAATGCAATCTAATTGATTTCATTGTGTATATGTAACTGATGCTTGTATATATGAACTTCTAAACTATTGTAGGATAAACGCAATGTAGTAAGTTGTAGTTGGTAAGCAACGAATCAGGCAAGCCTTTTGGTTCCTATTTTCTACGTGGATTGGATGAACTGTTTTAAATTGCATGATATGTTATATGTGTTGTATGCGGGCATGATAAGTTATACATGTTGTAATCATGAAATGTTAAAGTCAATTTATGACTACAATGTTTTGGTTAAATAATGATGATTGAGTAAGGAACTCAATCTTTATATTTGATATGTTAATTAAAGCATGTATGCCATGTTACTTTAATTATTAGGATATGTATATTGGGCATATTATTACGTGCTATGTGATGCATGAAAACTGTTAGAACTTGCTGAGCTGTCGAGCTCATTCTTGCAAATAATAATTTTTACAGGTCATGATTTCAAGGTAAGGATATGTGCTAAGTGAATTATAGAGATCCATATTCACGAAGATTACTTATGTTTTATGAGAAATGTATTGAATATTTTGAATGTAACATGTTGTTGATTTATAAGTTGAGCTATCCGGTATATATGGATATCAATTTATGATGTAAGACTTTGTATAGTCATTTTGTCGTAACAATTCATGATATAAATTTAAATCGAAGAGATGTAATGTAAAGGTTGCGATTTAGGGCAATTAAGAAGAAAATGTATAAAAGTTTTAAATATTCCGCATTTTTAGTGATTTTAATATCGAATAATGATGTAAAGATAGATTAAAGTTATATTGTTAACGATCAAGAAGGAGAATATTATTGTATGAATTTTGGGGTTGTTTCAGTTGGTATCAAAGTTGATAGGTTAGAAACCTTAGGTAAAAGTACCTTAGGCTATAACCTTAGAGAAGAGATGTGAAGATAATGAAAGAATAAGCTCAAATAAAGTTTGAATAATAAGAAGTAATTTAAGAAATTTATAAAGAAAGGTATTAAAACATACGTGAGAGGATTCAAAGAAGAATCTCGTAGAGTTATAAAGAATATGAATGTGGGGTTACACAACTCCAATAATAAGGATGTAATGTGATAATAAATAGACAATGTCTATAAGAAAAGAATGATAAAGAGGTTAAAATAAAAAGTTATATTTAAGTATGATACAATTGTACTCTTTAGTAGTTGATGTATGGTATCTGGGCTAAACGATTCCTTCATAAAGCGGAGGTATATACGAACTAGCAACTCGGAACCTAGTTTATTGGTTGTTTGTGGGAAACCACTCAGCGTATCATATTGAAACTGTTACAGACTCGATATGTACCAAGTATAGAAAATGGATACGTATGATGAAAATGTGGAACTCGAATGAAATGTGGAACTCGAATGAAATGTTGAGCAATATAAATGAAGTTCGAAATTCTTAAAGGAAGAATTGTTATATAAACAAGAAAATTCAAAGAAGAATCTTGAAGAGATATAAAGATAAGAAATAGGAGTTATCTAACTCCAATAGCCAAGATAACGAATAATGATGAATAGACAAAGCCTGTAAGATTAAAAGCATATATGATGAAAAAGGAAGATAGAGGATCGTAAAACAAAACGATCACGAGTTAAGAAAAGACTTCTAAGGGAGATGATTATAGAATATGATCACGACGTGATCTGTTTAAGTTATAAAAGAAAGATGATTTGTAATGTTTGAATAATTATAGCATGATGCTATGAAAATAATGTACTATGATATAGTACAAGATAAACTCACGAGGAGTTATAGATAATGTGATACGAGAAATTCGTATCGAGTAAAGAGCAAGTTATGAGCAAGATAGAGTTAGGTGGGATTTCAATTGAGGACTCATATGGTGACTAAGTTGTACAAACCTTTGTATGGGTAGAGATTTTGTGCATGTACTTGGTTTATCACATTGATAATCATTGGAATGTCGGTGTCGCGCTATCAATGTATATGTGGTGAAAAGATGATTCTTTTCTCATGTGTATATTTGATAGTTAGAACTATTATGATTAGTCAGATATTATTAGGATTAGGTGCGGTTCATAAAACTAATGCATATGGTAAGTTCGTGATTCACAATAATATGGTATGTTTTGAACCCCTCAGTGAATGGACGCCTATGGTCTGACTAGGATAAGTTCTTAAACTCATATTATTGTGGTTAGTTCCTGAACTTCCAATGTGAGGTAAGTTTGATGAACTATATTGGGGTTATAGGAGGATTGTAAGTTAGAATACAAGAATATTTAGTATAAAGATTGAAATTAATGGAGAAAATTAGATATTTCAAATCTTCTAGCTTTGCTAGATTTTCGAAATTTATTGACTTCGTGCCGATAGTTATACTTTTAATTTTTGAAAAATGTTGGATCACACTAGTGAACCAAAGAATTTTTAAAAAAGTGTTATTATTCGCGTATCTATGCTGTTTGTTTCAGCTAGATAAAAAATGATTTTTAAATTTTCAAAGTACATTTTAACTATACGTATCGGGTGATATGATAAACGATGGAGTCATCAATGTAATGGAACCTGGTGTTGGATGTGATCATATGATCGTCAGCCCACTATGGTGAGATGTAGTATGACAACTTCATAATCATGATGCCATAAAAAGATTTTTGAGATTTCTTTAAGATATGAGAATATATATATATATATATATATATGTGTGTGTGTGTGTGTGTATGTCTATATATATTTCGATTGATGTCCGAATTATTGTAGAAGTTTATGCTATTTGATTCAGCTAGACGAATATTGAAAGATGTTCATGAAATTCAAGCGTTCTTTGTCAAACTATGCCAAAGCAAATTATTTTGGCGCGGATTCAGATGTTGAAAAGCTGAGATGAACAACTCTTTTATAGGGGATTACGCGGAGGCGTTTAGATGTTTGTGCACAATACATCGTACGAAGGGCTTAACACCCTAAGTACGGGAGTCCCTATAGTCTAATGACTGTTAAGGTTTAAGTTGAAAGAATACTTATAATCGTGGACGTAGTTCAAGGTCTTGTGACCCTCAGCATGATTTGGAATCTTTTAAATTCCTGAGTTATTCATACTATTTCCCAATTATTGAGCAATTGTGGAAGATTTTTGCTATTCTAAAAGGCAAATGTGGTAAGGATGATATTTCTTAGAAAGAAGTAACTCGTAGAATGCGACACTGAATGATGAATATATTGAATAAATGAGAAAATAAATTTTGAAAGGATAAGGAGATGAGTTATCAAAGAATAATATAAAACTTTTAATAGAAAAGTTTAATAATTGTAAAAAGATCTTTGTGGGAAAAAGTGGTTATAGAACCCAATGAATGAATAAAGTATTAACATAAAATCTTTTTGATAGATTGAATAAATGAAGAGTAATAAATAAAATTTCGAAGACGAAATTCTTAGAAAAATGGGTGAATTTAATATCCCGAGTGTTTATGATAATGATCCTTAGAAAAAGGAAATGAATGGGTTAAAGAATATATAATACTCAAATATAATTGAGTCTAAGTAAAGGTTATGAAATAAAACTTACAAGAATTTATTATGAAGAATGGTGGTAATGGTAATAAATAAAACCTATATTAAGGTGATGTGTTTAAGATATTCAACGATAAATTTTGAAAAGAGATTTGGTGAAAACCGAGTAAGGGAGGTTTCGTTTATTTCGAGGACGAAATCCTTATAAGAGGGGAAGGATGTGACAACCCGAATTTTTATAAGTTATTAAAATAGGAATTTAATAATTAAAATTCTTATTATGAGATGTTTTGAGTTTGAATATGTATATATATGTGCTATATATTTTGAAATATGTGATCTGATGTGAAGAGAAATATATATTCATATATTGGGAAAGTGAGGTTTAATAGTCAAGTTAACTATTGAAGAAATTAAATGAATTTTGTAATTAATTTTAAATATTTATTAAATTAAATAAATATTTTAATTTATTTATTTATTGAGATAAATAAATAATTTATGAAATTATAGTATAATAATTTAGTTACGTGTGTATGATAATTAAGTTAAAGCAAAGGTAAATTTTATTCATTGAAGATTTAATTTAATGAATTAATTAAATTAAATGAGTTGTTTAATATTAAAGAAAATAAGTAATTAAATAAAGTGATGTTTAAGTCTAATTTATTAATTAAATTAGATATATAATTATTTATTAATCATCAGAATAATTACAATAAAAATTATAATTATTATAATTATTATTGAAAGTTATGTAAATTGGTTACATGTGTGACAAATAAAAACTATATAATATAATATTATTAAAATAATCTAGTATGGGGGAAATTGTGTGTAACCAAACGCAGGCCTATGGCTTTTGGTTTATTGTAACTGACGTATTTTTGTTTTTAACTTGACGTACATGGGGAAAAAGGAGTCAATGTATATTATGCGTGATTTTCCCTAAGGCTAGATAACATAGAATTACAAATAGGAAAACACATAGATTTTAGAGAAGGAAGAATCACACTGGTTTTGAGAGAGGGTCACTATCTCTTGCTAGCGTATAACTAGGGTTTGAAGGTATATTTTACTTCTAATGTTATGTTTTGAGTTTCTATGATCATCTTTTGTAAATTACTTAATCATGTTGGATTGAAATATATATGTATATATGGTGTTATAATCTATTAATAATCAGGTGTGAGTACTATTTGATGATCAAATTCGTGAAAATTGGTTTGTAGGAAGAAAAATAAATAACAGTGATATATTTATATGAAATTGGCTTTAGAAAGTACACAATTTCATGTTTAATATGTGTGATAATCTGTAAATTGATGGTGGATTATGTTAGTATGTTACGAAATGAAAGCGGCGTAGTTTGAACCGTATCAATTAATTAAGAAATGAATTCGTGGCGATTGAATTCGCTAAAAGTGTAAAAATGATGAAATTCGCAAAATTGGGGTTTTGATTCCTTAAAATTGAATATATATAATGTTTATGTAGTGAGAATGAAGAGTGGCATGTTTAGTGAGGTTATCACAAAATTTTAGATGTTGAGTTTTGTGAAATTCGGTGGAATTGGTTGACTTGGTGTGACTGGTGCAATAACAAAGATGCCGCAAGTTTTCATGTCTGGCGTGGGTGAAGGATGTAGCGCTACTGCTACTATCAAAGATGTAAACAAGATGAAGGTTAAGAATCAATCGATATCGTTGGTCTTCTGTAATCAAAGACCAGTAATACCGATCACCCTTATGCGTTTAAGTCGTTGTTAAGGCTTGAGGTGGCAAGAAAGCAATACCTGCGTGCTCTCGAGCCTAGCAAGAGAAGTCTGTTTATTTGAGGATTGTCAAGCAAGGGTTTAATCTAATTTAGCATGCAAGATACTGATGTAAAGACATAAGTGAAGAACTTAACCACATGTTAAGTACCAATTAAAAGAAATAACTTAAAATTATAAAATAAAATTTAAATAATGATAGGATGGTTAAGTTAAGTAATTTAACTAACCTAATATACATCTAAATTCTTTTAATTAATTGTAATCCAATTAGGAATAAATGAGAGTATTTATATTAAATTAATTCCTAAACTCTTTTAGAAATAAAAATAATAATAAGAGATGTTAAATAATAAATATTAAGCTATTTAATTTATTCTATCACCATAGATTAAATTAAAATTATATTAAACTTCCTTTTATGGTGTGACCCTTTAGGTTCTCCATATTAAACGGCCATGAATAAATCAATTAGAATAATTCTAATCTTATTTAAATAATCGATAAATAAATAATATTTATTCTACAATAGGACGATATCAACGACTTTAGATAATAAGATTTCAACATTAATCATAAAAGAACTTTTTGAGTAAATAGTTACCATACAATTCAATCCTTTGAAATATAAACTCCTTTCTAATTTAAGTAGATTCTTTATCGATCATATATTATCTCCATGTATAACTTGTTATACCCAAGCATACCCTTTGATATACCCTAAGGGTCTTAAGGAATAAGTCAAAGTATAACTCATCATACACAAGATACTATGATGATCTCAAGTCCAAGGATTATCAGATTACTATCACTACAGAATTCCTATCGACAGCAAGTAAAACTCCATTAGGTATTCTTAGCGAGCCAATGTTTCGTGAACTTATTTTCTAATAAGCACCTACATACTTGCTAATCGAGATCATGTAGATAATTAAAAGCCTTTAATACTTTTTATTAATAAATGAATAAGATTGTTATAAAGTATATGCTTTATCATATGATTAGCTTGTGTGCATACTACTTTCAATCTAACAATGCACTACTAAAGTTAATCGTCATGGTATCTCATACTCTTCTTCTCTAAGTGATTTATTATCCCGTCGTTAGATAAGCTTTAGTTAATGGATATGTAATGTTGTTCATGAGAGTCCACTATCTACTATAGTGATTTCCCATCTTCAATGATTCTAATAATCAAATGATAGTGCCAAACACATGTTTAGATCCAAGATGAGACTTAGGAACTATTCCTAGTTCAGAATGAACTTTAATCCAAACAATCAACTGGCAGCCTTCATTTATAGCTATATACTTTGTCTTTATCACTAAAACCAAGAATTATTTGTCATTTTGAAACCTTTCAATTCAACTGCACTAATTGCTCAAGATAACGCTTTACCTTAAAGTGGATTTTTCACGTCTTTGGTCTCGTCTAAAAACTTGAGTCCTGTTAAGCCCTCTAGTTTTAATTAAGACCCACCATGAATATGATCACATCCTTGAGTAATGGTAAGCAGCACTTTAAGATGTTTTTCATCGACTACATAGTAAACTTCTCCATAATATGACCGATCAACATCGTGTCTCATATATTTCATGCATGAGTCACCATACACTTGCTAATTCTCTTTTCAGAGTCTGTGGGGTCTCTACATGAAACATCTCTTGGAGTTTGCCATGCTAAACGACTTTAGCATCAAATGAATATACGCTCCTTGGGTTAAGTCGAGCATCCTAAATCTATCTATATAGATTTAAGATACTCTTCTAAATCATTCACTGGAGGAATGTTTAGACAACTATATCTTTACCGATTGTAGCATTGGTATGTAATTCCTCATCCGTAGTATATCAACATATAATACTAGAAATTTCATGGCGCTCCCATCGACCCTTTTGTACTTTTGTACTCAGAACTCTTACTCATCGATATATAACTCGGATCATCATCTCTCATGACGCGTTCCTCATCATCATCATCCATGATGAATCCATACCTCCTAGGTATCTTCAGATTATTCCGTTTTGATTGATTTGCCAGGTACAACAGTTCTATCTGCTGTGTTCCTCTTATTTTACTTATAGGTTTTGTGGTTCTTGAACTCTTCAAGATCTATTATCCTCCCACTAGCCCTTCAATGATAAACACCTTTATCTAAGAAAAGCGCAACGTTGTTCATCGCTTTATAGAAAGTTATAGAACTTATACCCTAAACTTACTTTTTAGGATGTCCCACAAATCGACACTTGTCAAATCTTGTCCCAAGCTTATCCTTTGAAACCTTTTCACATAAGTTGGACAACCCTTATCTTAATAGATATGCGCCATTTCTAGGACATGACCTCAGAGGATATCGGAATGTCGATAAAATCATTACGGACCGCATCATGTCCAACAAAGTACTATTTTTCATTCAGGATACATCAATCAATTATTGCATCGAGGATGTGTCCATTATGAGAAAACCATTTGAGATGATCTAGAAACTTATTGCACAAGTATTTATTCGCTTGATCTAATCAAAGAATCTTAATACTTTGCCAATTTGTTTCACTTCTCGAATTCTTTGAACCTTTCAAATAATTCACACTTGTATTTCAAAGAATACACACATTCAACTCTTTGAATGATCATCTCCTTTTCTTATACTAGTTTGTTCAATTTGCAAAATATATTTTTCAAGTAAGTCAAGTATACAAAATCCATTAAGTAATCTTCCATTTATACAAAACATTATTATTATAAATAGAACAACAATTGTTCTTAATTATAATACCAAAGATTTTATTGTCCAACAACAAAATAGAAATAATATTTCTAACAAGAACTGGAATACAATAACAACTTTATCGACTTAATAGATTTTTCCCAGTAGGCATTGCTAAACTATAAGTTTCTATGGCTAATGCAAAGAACCTTGCTTCATTTTCCACACATGGATTACTTATATTTGTTTAGCTTTCTACTGCTGGTCCCTTCATAAATCTATATTTATGATAACCAAAGTCAGATCCAATACCCAAGTAGAACCTTGACTTAAAGAAAAATTTATTTCAATCATGAACAAAATAATATTTGTAATCGAAACTTCACTAAGCTTCTTTGGTTAGCTCTCAAGATGCTTCTCGCAGCTTTCTTTCCGGTGTCCAGCTTATTGCAGTGGAAGCAAACTCCTTTGCTATCCGTGACGCTTTTGTTCTTATTATCCTTTGTTTTTGCCTTTCTATATACCTTCTTGAATCGTTTCTTCTTTTTCGAAGATCCTTTGGCCCTACCAGAAGAAGACATGGTCTTTCTTGGTTGGAAAGTGACTCTCATCATTTTTCAACATGTTAAGCAAATCAACGGCGATATCTAGCTTTGTTTATATGAAAAAATCGTTAGGTTTGTAATATTCAAGAACACAATCAAATTGCATAAAAGTGCTAATAAGCATTGTAAAATCGAGTTAAAAAAAAAATTTACAAACCATATACCCGGATCACCCTTTATGCATAATTATTAATTAAAACAAAAGATAAAGAATAAAATCATACCCTTGAAGATCGAAAGCTTCCTCTATTCCTATTACATAACTATTTTTAAAATAAATAGTACAAGTTCACCTCCAAATCCTTTATCATACATCATCATATATGCATCAATAAATAACATTCATCTTATGAATAATAAACATTTAATATATATATTGATATCATTTAATGGGCAAATTTAGTTAGCTCAACTTGAATCCACCGGGTTTGGTTCCTTCCTTTCGATCAACGTTAGCCACCCATATGTTTGGCTCTCAGAGGTGATCCACCAAGGAAAAGAATTTTCAAGAAGAAGGGTATTGGCTCAAACCCTAGTTTTTCCTATCTCAGATATAGAAAAAAGGCGATTTCCAACAAATTGGAATTATTATTATGTTGTAAAAGTCAACAACCCCATCACCCATAATAAGACTCCTCTTATTTATAGATGTGGGCAACCCACCTTAACAATTAAGGAATTGGGTTTTATTTAATTAATTAAATTCTTTTAATTAATTAAGCTCCCTAATCTTATTAGGGATAATTAATTAAACTCCTTTAACTAATTTTCCTTCCTAATCCAATTAGGAATAAATGAGAGTACTTATATTAAATTAATTCCTAAACTCTTTTAGAAATTAAAATAATAATAATAATTGTAATAATATTAATAAGACTCCTCTTATTAATTTATATTTAATATTTCAAGAATATTAAATAATAATATTAAGCTATTTAATTTATTCTATCACCATAGATTAAATTAAATATACATAACATATTATTACGATTATGCCATTAACTTCTTAAATAATTATTCTTCCTTTTTGGTGTGACCCTTTAGGTTCTCCATATTAAACCGGTTGTGAATAAATCAATTAGAATAATTCTAATCTTATTTAAATAAATAAATTAAATAATTAATTTATTTAAATAAATAATATTTATTCTACAATAGGGATAAGCCTCCCAATGATCAACGACTTCCCGGATAATATAGATTTCAACATTAATCATAAAAGAACTTTTGAGTAAATAGTTACAGTATAATTCAATCCTTCCACCATACAATGTCCCAATTAAATATAAGACATGGAATTACTTGTCAAGTCTTATTTTATTTAATTATATGTATTTCGACTCTTAAATCCATAACTCAAATAATGCAAATTAGAAACTCCTTTCTAATTTCATTCTACCTTGCCAAGGACAACCTGGGTTGTCATTTATCGAATCACATAGACATTTCTCTTCTTTTATTAGAAGTGGTAGATTCTTTATTAATCATATATTATCTCCATGTACAACTTGTTATACCCAAGCATACCCTTTGATATACCCTAAGGGTCTTAAGGAATAAGTCAAAGTATAACTCATCATACACAAGATACTATGATGATCTCAAGTCCAAGGATTACTTGTACTACTATCACTACAGAATTCCTATTGATGATGCACAAGTAAAACTCCATTAGGTATTCCTTAGCGAGCCAACGTTCAAATGAACTTATTTTCTAATAAGCACCTACATACTTGCTTTAGTGTCTCCACACAAATGATCATGAGATCAATCATCCTCATCCATTGAGCAAGCAACGTATGTACCAATCTATCCGGATTCACTAATCCCCAATTTAGTAATCCAACGATTGGGAACTATTTTAGTTTTAAGCTTTCTAAGAATTTAGATCTCATTAGAATGATCATCATCATTATTCTAAAAGCATTGCTTAAAACTATGAGTTTATCACATATTATAAAACAGCATCATATAGATAATTAAAAGCCTTTAATACTTTTTATTAATAAATGAATAAGATTGTTACAAAGTATATGCTTTATCATCAAACATGATTGGCTTGTGTGCATACTACTTTCAGTAATCATGAAATGTTAAAGTCAATTTATGACTACATTGTTTTGGTTAAATAATGATGATTGAGTAAGGAACTCAATCTTTATATTTGCTATGTGAATTAAAGCATGTATGCCATGTTACTTTAATTATTAGGATATGTATGTTGGGCATATTATTATGTGATATGTGATGCATGAAAACTGTTAGAACTTGCTGAGCTGTCGAGCTCACTCTTGCAAATAATAATTTTTGCAGGACAAGATTTCAAGGTAAGGATATGTGCTAAGTGAATTATAGAGATCCATATTCACAAAGATTACTTTTGTTTTATGAGAAATGTATTTAATATTTTGAATGTAACATGTTGTTGATTTGTAAGTTGAGCTATCCGGTGTATATGGATATCTATTTATGATGTAAGACTTTGTATAGTTATTTTGTTGTAACGATTCATGATATAAATTTGAATCGAAGAGATGTAATGTAAAGGTTGCGATTTAGGGCAATAAAGAAGGAAATGTATAAAAAATTTAAATATTTCTCATTTTTAGTGATTTTAATATCGAATAATGATGTAAAGATAGATTAAAGTTGTATTGTTAACGATCAAGAAGGAGAATATTATTGTATGAATTTTGGGGTTGTTACAGCAGTAGTATAAGTGATCCTTAGACTTGAGATCATCATAGTATCTTGTGTATAATGAATTATACTTTGACTTATTTCTTAAGACCCTTAGGGTATATCAAAGGGTATGCTTGGGTGTAATGAGTTATATATGGAGATAATGAATGATCAATAAAGAATCTATCGGTTCTAGTAAAAGAAGTGATATGTCCTATGTGATTCGATAAATGACAACTCAGTAATCCTTGGCCAAGGTGGAATGAAATTAGAAAGAAGTTTCTAATTTACATTTATTTGGAGTTGTGCATTTGGGAATCGAAATACATATAATTAAATAAAATAAGACTTGACAGTAATTCCAAGTCTTATATTTAATTGGGACATTGTATGGTGGAAGGATTGAATTGTACGAAAATTATTTACTCAAAGGTTCTTTTATGATTAATATTGAAATCTATATTATCTAGAAAGTCGTTGATCGGTAAGGAGGCTTATCCTTATTTTAGAATAAATATTATTTATTTAAATAGATTATTAGTTTAATTTATTTATTTAAATAAGATTAGAATTGTTCTAATTGATTTATTCACAACCGGTTTAATGTGGAGAACCTAAAGGGTCACACCATAAAAGGAAGAAAAATTATTTAAGAAGTTAATGGTATAATCGTAATAATATGTTAAGTGTATTTAATTTAATCTATGGTAATAGAATAAATTAAATAGCTTAATATCTATTATTTAATATTATGGGAATATTAAATATAAATTAATAAAAGGAGTCTTATTAATATTATTACAATTGTTATTATTTTAATTTCTAAAGGAGTTTGGGAATTAATTTAATATAAGTACTCTCATTTATTCCTAATAAGATTATGAGGTAAATTAATTAAAAGAATTAAATTAATTATCCCTAATAAGATTTGAGAGCTTAATTAATTAAAGGATTTTAATTAATTAAATATAACCCTATTTCTAATTAGATTAGAAAGATTGACTAATATATGTATAAGATGAGTCTTATATCAGATATCAGTAGACGTAATTCCAATTGTTGGAGAGTACACTTTTTTCTACAGAGATGGAAAAAATAGGGTCCAACCACCCTCCTTCTTAAATAATCTTTCTTCCTTGGTGGATCGCCTCTAGAGGCCAAACGCTTGGGTGACTAACGTTAATCAAAGGAAGGAATCAATCCCGCGTATTCAAGGAGAGCACAAACAAGACTAGGAGTTGAACTTGTACATGAGGAAACTCGAATCTTCAAGGGTATAATTCTGATCTTCTACTCTTTTATAGGTTGATAATCAAGCACAAGAATTGATCATGGTTAATGGTTTGCAAGAAAAATTAAAATCCTATTTTATTACGCTTCCGCTTCGTTTATGTAATTTGGTTGCATATATGCGTTTCTAGCAAACCCAACAATTACAACAAACATTAGGTCACTGGAGCCCAACTAGAAGAAATTAGGTCACACACCTTGAAACGAGAACAACCGATGAACCTTATTCCTGGATCAGCACTTCCCTCTTTCCAAGCTACTCACATCGGTGCAACAATCCAACATCAGTATGTCATTAGAGTTCTGGGCATCTCCCAATCTTTGACGCAATTTGTGAAGTTATTTTCGCTGGAGCTCATGTTAGTTCCTCTCAAGCAGGAGTTGGAATCGATTTGAGAATAATTTTGGGGATAGAGAGTGTTTCGATTCCTCTCTTCAATTTCTCTTCATCGTCGATCTACCTGATGCTGAAGAACAAATGATTTTGGGAATTTAAAGATTTAGGGATTTAGTTGGTTAAGAGATTTAGGGATTTAATCCACATAATATATTTAATCGATTGTCAATATTGCCACGTATTGCCACGTCCTTTTTCTGTTAAATGGTTAACAAACATAGATAGCAAAAACACTTTTTGTAAATAACGTATAGTTCAATGAGTTGACCGTGTTAGTTCCCAGAGGCACAATAGTTATCTAGAAGGGGGGGTTGAATAGATATTTTAAAATTCTTTTCGAAATACTTGTTAGTATTGATAATGACTTAAACACAGCGGAATTGTGAGTTGTTTGTTTCCCTTTAAAGATATAACAAGTTAATGATAGATAAGCAGTTATGGCAGTTATAGCAATAATGTAAAAGACACAGTGTTTTAAGTGGTTCAGAGCACTTAAAGCTCCTAGTCCACTCCTCTACTCCTCGAGTGAGAAATCCACTAAGGATATCTTTACACTTTCTGAATCTCACAGATTCCTTCAAGACCAGCAGTCTTGAAACTTCTTAGTTCACTTTTGAACTCTTCAAGTCCAGCAGACTTGGTTCTTCACAGTTCGCTTAGAACTCTTCAAGTCCTTCTGACTTGGAAATTTCTTACTTCACTTGATAAAAGTTGATGAGTTTTTGAATGGTGCTACTCAGTTGCCGTTAAGCTCTTGTTCGAAAGAACTGAGTAGCTAAGCAAGCTTTCTTTTTTCAAATCGTAGAGTTGAGCGTTAAGTGTTCTTCAGCGTTTTTATTCAATGCTTGCTTGATTACTTTCATCTGCTGAAGCTTTGTATATATGATGTCTTTGAAATGTATCCGTTGAAGACATCTGTTGAAGCATTAAATGCATTTGACATTTATGAGCTTTGATGGAGACTTTTTGCATAATTTTTGATTAGCAGACTGGCCCACTGACACAGCAAACTGCTGTTTCACCTAACACCTGAAAAGTTGTTTTCTGCTAAGCTAGAGTACTTTCCGTAGCTTCTTCAATACGTTTCTTTGTTATATACTAAGAATGACTGTTGTGTCATTAGGACTCCCGAGGACTTTAACGTCTATAACTAATTCCATATTTGTTGTGATTTATCTTTAAACAAATGGACGAGGCTCGATGCTTCTGACACAGACAGATGAAGCTCTACGATTCTGATCATGGTGTCTTGCCACCTTGGTGCTTGAACTGATACTGCTAAACGAGAACACTACGATTTCTCTTATGTACTGGTACACTACGATCTTCATTTGCTTAACTTGCAGACTCTACACTTCTGAGAGCACACTACGACCTCTGATTTAGCTCGGCAAGAGTTTGGACTACTCTACGACTTTTGAGAGGCCCTTCAAAGCAGATACACTATGATTATCGATGATTTATAATTCTGCCTTATCTTCTGTAATCTCTTGATCATCTTGATAGACTATGATTCAGTTGAAGCCTATCTATTACATCTCAAGATATAGATCAACCTAACAGCTTTGATCTTTTGTTTTATACATTCATTTACAGAATGGTAAACATTAAAGTCCAGATCAACCTAACAAGTTTGATCTATCACTAAGTCCTTGTACATGTGTTCCTTTGAAGGACTTTACATATAATCATGAATATTTACTTACAACATCAAATTTTAAATATGAAATCTCCCAACAGTCTCCCCCTATTTGATGTTGATATAACCAAGGAGATTTGTATCATGATTATTAATTTCTAGATGCAGTTGCTAGAAAGTAAATATGACTTAGTGTTTTAGTGAACAGCTGAAACCTCTAGAGAATAAACATGAATTTATTGATGTTTGTAAAGACAGATATTACAATTAAGCTTAGTTACATCAATAAAAAATGAGTTTCAACTTATCTCTATTTCTTCTGCCTTTTGTTCCGTGGAGGATTTGCATACTCTTGAGCTCTTCTTCTCCTACTAACTTCATCTCTCCGTGCTATATCTTCCATCTCACTCTGACTTAGCCTTGGTGAATGATCGTATCTATTCATGAATGCAGGATCTCCAATTGGTATTCTTAGACCAGTGGTGGTCACTTCTTGTGAGCTTGGAGAAGGCCTTTGACTCCTTAGTGGTTGTGCAATGAGAATTTGCTGATGTTCAGGTCGTGGAGTCTGATGGCGAGACTGTCTTGCAGGAGAACTTATGGGAGAACTTCTTAAGAAGTGAGCAATTTTACCTTTGCCTTTGCCTCCTTTGCCTTTTTCCTTTATCGCCTCCTTCCCCTTTATTCTCCCCCTTTATGTCAGCATCAAGGGTTCGAATATCTTCAGATAGGCGAGTCATGCCTTGTTCGAGTTCGTTGAGTTGACCTCTGATTTAGCTCGGCAAGCGTTTGGACTACTCTACGACTTTTGAGAGGCCCTTCAAAGCAGATACACTACGATTATCGATGATTTATAATTCTGCCTTGTCTTCTGCAATCTCTTGATCATCTTGATAGACTATGATTCAGTTGAAGCCTATCTATTACATCTCAAGATATAGATCAACCTAACAGCTTTGATCTTTTCTTCTATACATTCATTTACAGAATGGTAAACATTAAAGTCCAGATCAACCTAACAAGTTTAATCTATCACTAAGTCCTTGTACATGTGTTCCTTTGAAGAACTTTACATATAATCATGAATATTTACTTACAACATCAAATTTTAAATATGAAATCTCCCAATAGTCTCCCCCTATTTGATGTTGATATAACCAAGGAGATTTGTATCATGATTACTAATTTCTAGATGTAGTTGCTAGAAATTAAATATGACTTAGTGTTTCAGTGAGCAGCTGAAACCTTTAGAGAATAAGCATGAATTTATTGATGTTTGTAAAGACAGATATTACAATTAAGCTTAGTTACATCAATAAGAAATGAGTTTCAACTTATCTCTATTTCTTCTGCCTTTTGTTCCGTGGAGGATTTGCATAATCTTGAGCTCTTCTTCTCCTACTGACTTCATCTCTCCATGTTATATCTTCCATCTCACTCTGACTTAGCCTTGGCGAATGATCATATCTATTCATGAATGCAGGATCTCCAATTGGTATTCTTAGACCAGTGGTGGTCACTTCTTGTGAGCTTGGAGAAGGCCTTTGACTCCTTAGTGGTTGTGCCATGAGAATTTGCTGATGTTCAGGTCATGGAGTCTGATGGCGAGACTGTCTTGCAGGAGAACTTGTGGGAGAACTTCTTTAGAAGTGAGCAATTTTACCTTTGCCTTTGCCTCCTTTGCCTTTTTCCTTTATTGCCTCCTTCCCCTTTATTCTCCCCCTTTATGTCAGCATCAAGGGTTCGAATATCTTCAGATAGGCGAGTCATGCCTTGTACGAGTTCGTTGAGTTGAGTCTGGGATTGAACAATGTCTGCATGAATTTCCTGGATCAGAGAGTCAATTCGAGCTTCTCTCTTTTGTAGAATGGCCAAGACATTTTCTTGTTTGTTGCATTTGACCCATGGATAATGCTTGGAATTCTTTCATTTGGGTCTTTAGACTCGTGAGATTTTCCATCAGAAGTTGATTTTTGGGATTCTTGAGTATTTTGTAAAATAAGAACAGCATCCATGTGCTTCTTGGCTGCTAGAAAGTGGATTTGATCCCTTTAATTGATACTCTAAATCAACTCTTTTATTATCTCCCTAAGCTTCATTGTCAGTTCAGAACTTAGGTTTCTTGGGAGAGTATTGGCAGCATCAATCAAATGAGTCAGCCTCATATGAACAAGTTTGGAGTGAACTTGAAGATCTTCTTGTATGTCCTTGGTCACTTTCTTAGTTGCTTTTGACAACTCAGTTTTGGTAGGGAGATTAAATATAAGCTCAAGGAGTTGCGGATTATTTGGAGAAGAGGCTCTTGTGTATTGATCTTGCATATTGCAGAGAACAAGATCAAGATTGAAATATTCATTTGTTGATGAGGAAGGGACATCTATTGGAGGGGCTGGTGTGTGTAATTGAGCTGTAGGAGAGGGTGACTCTACGATTAGATGTGGCTCAATGATCGTAGAGTGAGAGATGATAGGAGATGGGATTAACACAACATTTGGCACATTGAGTTCATCAGTTACAGATTTATGGAATTCTACAACTGGAAATTGATTGATTGGATGAAGTATCACTTCCAACCATCTTGGTGATTCATAGAATTGATTGAAAATGATGGTGGACAGTGATTTATCCTAAAAGAGATGGGAATAGTTTGTACCTGATGCCCATTTTCTGAAGAGAGGCTATTGGTGATCAGCTTTCGGGTAAAGTTGAGTTTGCCTAGGAATCCATGAGCTAGCACCGAGATTACTGGATAGGCTTTGAAGGTCCAGAACATGTGATCCCAAGAGTTGAGGATTTGGGCTTTGTGAAATGGCATCATAGGTAGATAGGAGAACAGTTGATTGTAGTTGGCTCTCCTATATCCATCATAGCCCACAGCAATGATCTCAACTTCGTCATCCTCTTCTTCTTCTTCTTTGTCTTCATTTGAAATTTCCACCACATCAATTATCTCCATTTGACTTCTTTGTTCTTCTGCTCTCACATCCTCCATATCTTCGATCCTTTCCATTTCTACAGTTCCTGCAGCTAGATTCTCTTGAGGGGCTGTGGAAGATTCTTAATGATCTCTTGGGAATTCTTCCTTAGTTGCAGTCTATTCTGATACAAGGACTTCATGAGGCTCCCCCTCAACTTGATCATCCATTTGAATTTCAAATGGCTCCCCCTCAGCTGAAGCATTCTCTAGTGAAAGAACTTCAGGAAACTCCCCCTCAACTTAAGCTTTATTCTCCTTATTAGCTTCGGGTAGTCCTTTGTTAGCAGCTATCCTTTTGTCTTCCTCTTTTAACACCTTTTCATTTACAATGATGTACTTCTTGACCAGTTTTCTCTTTGACCTTTTAGGCTGAGCTACAGCCTTAGTACTTGTACCAGCTTCAGCTCTAAAAGGTTGATCAGGCTGAGGAGTTGTTGCAACATCTTCTTCTAGAGTGGTGTCAAGTCCAGATTCTACGATCGGTAGAGACTCTACGATCGAAGAGAAAGAGGGCTTCTTTGATTTGTGACTCCGCTTTCCTTTCTTGAGCAACTGAGACATGGTAGCTATGTCTTCATCTTTCTAAGACTGTTGTTCTTTACTTTTCAGTTTCTTCAGAGTTTTAGTGCATGAACTCTCTTGAGGTGCCTCAGTAGTTGAGCCTTGAGGCTCTTCTGCCATTGGAGCCTTCATTTTTCTTTTACCCTTGCTTTTTCTAATTAAAGTAATGGGTTCTTCCTTGTTGATTTCTTCTTCTTCTTCTTCTTCAGTTTCCTTTACAACAGACATGTTTCCTGGTACTCCAGACTCCTTTACATCACCAGTTCTTCCATTGGATTCAAATATCATTTTGACATTTTCAGCTGGATTTCTTTTCTAGTTTTCAAACAGTTGATGAGTCATCCTCTTGTTAGGATTGATGGATTCTCCTTCGTTATCCCCAATTTTATCACCCAGTGCAGACTGCAGGATAATGCTTATAAATCGCCCGTAGAGCATCTTACCAGAGCTCTTTGATTTCTTCGAATTGAGAATCCACTTCCCAATCCAATCAATGAGTAGGGCTCCAAAGTTGAGTTGGATCCCATAGCAAATTGTTGTCATAAGCTTCAGTTGTACTTCATTCACGGAGTCGTGGCTAGAGCTTTTGCAACATATGCACTTTCCAACAATGTCAGCCAAAAACTCATATTTTTGGGGAAACTCCTTCTTCTTATACCCCTTGATAGTCTCATTCTTTTTGTGATGCATCTTCTTCAGTCCTTCATGGAAGTCGATGACCTCTATCGATAAGAGTCCCTTTGACTTGAAACCTAGGGTCAGGTTTATATCCTCAGCTTTGAGTTTAATTTCCACGTCCTTGACCCTTGTGGTGATGACATCGTTTTCAAACGTTCCATTTCTGTAGAACTCTTATACCAGTTTAAGGTAGATCCACGTGCTTGTACCCAGAGCCTCTTCAAGACTAGCTTTCTTCAATAGAGTCAGAATCTTATAGAATTGAGAGTCAGCTGTCTTAAACTCGTCGAAGCACAGTTTGTAACCAATGATAACATTTAAAGCCGCCATTGATTTCTTTACACTGAGGTGATTTAGCGTTTCTGAAGGTTAGGGTTTCTGTTGGTAGAGAGAGAGAGGAATAAGCTTTTTGAACTTCTGATTTCAAATAGATATTTTCAAACTGTACTTGTAGCTTCCCTCCTCTCCATTTGCTTAGTGGGGCATGTGTCATGTTCTGTTTGGCTCCATGATTTTAATTGAAGTGGAATGTACTGAATTGCCCTTAGCTCTTCCAGAGCTAGTGTATTCTTTGGGAGGACTACGATCTTCGAGGTAGCACTATGTTTGTTGAGGTAGTCTTTATGATCATTGAGTCTGCACTGCGATTGTTGAGTCCACTGCTGAGTCTGCTCTGGTCCTTGTGATGAACTTTTAACTTAGCATTTCTCTCGAGTTAAGGTAGCTTAGGAAGGGCCAACCTCTTAGAGTGAATTAAGGGTTACGTTTGTTCCTGAGGCGTTTGACAGAGAGATTTCTTTAATTTGTTGAAACTTTGTTATCACAGGATGCTTCTTTGTTCTGTTGATGGAGTTCTTTGATCGTGGTCTTTCATATCACTGCAACTCTACGATCGTGGACTTCCTTTGGTCATGTCTACGATTTCGAACATAGCCTTTATATCTGCATGGTTAGCACAAATTAGAGCATTGATTTTATGGTTGTAAATTTAGCATGCCTAGCTCACTTATTAATTTATTAAATCTGGATTCATCTAGAAGCTTTGTAAAGACATCAGCAAGTTGATTTTCAGTAGGGATGTATTGTAAAGATATGGTTCCATTTTGAACATGATCCCTAATAAAATGATATCTAATTTTTATATGCTTAGTTCTAGAATGCATGACAGGAATGTGTGTTATTGCTATGGCACTTGTGTTATCACAATGAACAGGTATAGTTTTGAAATCAAACCCATAATCTGCTAACTGATTTTTCATCCATAAGATTTGAGCACAATAGCTGCCAGCATCAATGTATTCAACTTCTGTTGTTGATGTAGATAATGAGTTTTGCTTCTTACTGAACCAGGACACAAGTCTATTTCCCAACAGTTGGCAAGTGCCACTAGTACTTTTTTTATCTATTTTGCAGCCTGCAAAATCAACATATGTGTATCCTTTCAGTTCAAAAGAGGACTACTTGGGATACCAAAGCCCCAAGTGAGGTATGCCTTTGAGGTACCTAAAAATCCTTTTTACAGCAGTTAAGTGTGATTCCTTAGGATTAGCTTGAAATCTAGCACATATGCATATTGCAAACATTATATCTAGTCTACTGGAAGTTAGATATAGAAGAGAGCCTATCATACCTCTGTATTGAGTTATATCAATACTTTTACCTTTTTCATCTTTGTCAAGCTTGGTTGCTAGAGCAATTGGTGTTTTTATGGGAGAGGCTGATTCCATGCCGTACTTTTTAAGTAAGTCTTTAATGTATTTGGCTTGGTATATGAAGATTCCTTCATCAGTCTACTTTACTTGCAATCCAAGAAAGAAGTTCAGCTCGCCCATCATGCTCATTTCGAACTTGCTCTGCATAAGCTTAGCAAATCTCTTACACAATTTTTCATCAGTAGAGCCAAAGATAATGTCATCAACATATATTTGAACTAATAAGATTTTGCCTTTATGCTTTCTAAGAAATAATGTGGTATCTACTCTACCTCTAGTGAATCCATTTTCAATAAGAAAGTTAGTTAATGTTTCATACCATGCTCTAGGTGCTTGTTTAAGACCATATAAGGCTTTGTCTAATCTATAGACATAATTAGAGAGAGATGGATTGATGAAACCTGGAGGTTGCTCTACATATACTTCTTCTTGAAGTTCACCATTCAGGAATGCACTTTTGACATCCATCTGAAAGACTTTGAATTTCATGTGAGTAGCAAAGGCAAGGAATATTCTGATGGCTTCTAATCTGGCAACAGGTTCAAAGGTCTCATCATATTCAATGCCTTCTTCCTGAGAGTAACCCTTGGCCACTAGTCTTGCCTTATTCCTGGTTATTACTCCATCTTCATCCATCTTATTTTTGAAGACCCACTTGGTCCCAATGACAGGATGACTCTTTGGTCTTGGAACTAATCTCCATACTTTGCTTCTTTCAAACTGATTTAGTTTTTTCTGCATGGATTCTATCCAGCTGGAGTCTTCCATAGCATCTTCTATCTTCTTGGGTTCCATTTGTGACAGAAAGCTCAGATAGAAACACTCATTTTGGGTGGCGGCTCTTATTTTGACTCTTGCATTTGGGTCTCCAATGATTAACTTGAGTGTGATCTCTTGCTCATCTATTTCCTGTTGGAACATCTGTACTGATGCCTTCTTGTCTGAGACCTTCAAGATTAATTTCTGCTTCTTGATGTGGAGGTTGGTTGTCTTACGTAGTTCTCTCTACGATCTCCTCTTCTTGCTCGACGATTTCATTTTCTGGAACTACGATTGTGGTGTTGAGCTCTACGAATTCATCTGGATTGACGTTTGTAGTGTCATGAGGCACTATTTTTCCTAAGTCTGTTTCATCAAAAATGATGTGGATCGAGACTTCAACACTCACTGTCTTTTTGTTGAACACTCTATAGGCCTTACTGTCTGTGGCATATCCAAGAAAGATTCATTAAATCGACTTGGTGGAACTTTGTCGACATCGCTTCCCATTGTTGAGAATATAGCATGCACAGCCGAATACATAGAAGTAGCTGACATTTGGTTTTCTTCCTTTCCACAGTTCGTAGGGAGTTTTCTTTATCATAGAGTGTATCAGCGATCTGTTCTGAGTGTAGCATGCAGTGTTGACAGCTTCTACCCAGAAGTATTCAGGCAGATGGGTTGCTGCTAGTAAAGTTCTTCCCGCCTCTATCAACGTTCTGTTCTTTCTCTCAGTTACTCTATTTTGTTGAGGAGTTCGTGGAGCTGAGAAGTTTTGACTGATGCCATTGTCTGTGCAGAACTGGTCCATCTCAGAGAAGTCAAATTCTCTGCCATGATCACTCCGTATAGCCTTGATTTTCTCCTATTTCTCGTTCATCACTAGTCTGAACATCTTGATTAGTTAGGAGTCTATTTCATCTTTTGAGTTTAGAAAGAACACCCATGTGAATCTAGTGTAATCATCCACTATGACTAGTGAGTATCTCTTCCCTCCAAGGCTTGTTGTTGGAATAGGCCCAAATAGATCCATGTGAAGCAGCTGTAGAGGCTTGTCAATTGAGTTGGCAGTTTTGCTCTTAAATGAGCTTCTAGTCTGCTTTCCAAGCTGACAGGCATTGCACGGACTTTCTTTGACGAAGCTGAACTTGGGTAAGCCTGCAACTAGATCTTTTGAGGCCAGTTTATACATGCTTTTGAAGTTGAGATGAGACAGTCTTCTATTCCATAGCCACCTCATTTCTTCAGATGCTTTAGCCAGAAAGCATATCGTCTCGTCTGAGCTTAGTTGACCAAGATTTATAGTGTAGACATTTCCTTTTCTTGTTCCGGTCAGCTTTATAGCGGATGTCTTCAGATCTCTGACTTGACATTGATTGTTGAGGAATGTGACTTGATGACCCTTGTCGCAGAGTTGGCTTATGCTCAGAAGATTATGTTGTAGTCCTTCCACATAGGCTACTTTACTGAAGGACACTGCACCATTCCCAGCTGAGCCATATCCTCTTGTCTTGCCAGAGCCATTGTCTCCAAAGATGACTGAAGGCCCCTCCTTCTTAATGTAGTTAGACAGAAGGGCTTTGTTCCCAGTCATGTGCCTTGAGCATCCACTGTCCAGATACCAGGTTGTGATTGTGGAGCTCTGTTCCTATGGTAATATTAAACTTTCATTTTGGTACCCATACTTGCATGGGTCATACTTTGTTAGTACCCTTGGGAACCCAAATCTGCTTAATTTTGGGTTTTACATGCATAGGATTATGATAGCACATTGCATCCTTATGACCAACCTTATTGCATACAAAACATCTAATATGATGCATGCTTGTGTGTGTATGTGGATTCTTCCTCCATTTGGACTTATGTGGGTTCTCAGCCATCCTTCTTTTAAACTGGTTCTCCTTCTTCCATGTATCCTTATGTTTCATGATTTGTGAGGAGTGCAAGCTAGAAAGATATAATAAGACCCTTAACATGTTAATATATGTAAGGATGTGCAAGCTAGGCCAAGTAAATAACTGCTCAGCCCTGGTTTGAACTTGGAGCCGCGCGTCTCCTTAGTACAAATCAGTATGTGACCGTATTTATTCCTGATAGGAGGGTTTTTCGCTATTAATTTGTAGGAGTTGCACACTTGTATTATTACTCTAGCATGTATTATATGACCAGTACATGTCCAATGTGTTAAAAAGCATGCTAGATAATAGGAGTGAATGTTTAATGATGTGACTATAGACTTTCAAGTGATAAGTCCAAAAAGTATTTGCAAACTATAAAGGAACAATTCAAGACTATGTTATTTGATTTCATGGTGACTTATAAACTGACTTTGTGTTATAAGTATGCAAGGTGTGAAATGAAGTATGTGAAGAGTATACAACTAAGTTAAATGTTTAAGTATGCATTTAAACTTACATATCAAGCATGAACACATTTAACTAATGGACATCCTATACTTATAATACACTATAAATAGGTTTCGAAAGTATTGATTTCTTAACGAGGATAATCTACGATTGAGGCAAGTATCTAAATTATCCTTTTTCATTATGCAAGTATTCTAATTCTTGCATTACTTTATCCAATGGATATCGTAAAGCTTATCTCATTGAATGCAAGTTATCCTATTTACTCGTTCAATTGAGCTAGTACGTCTAAAACTATTGTGTAAACTATTATTCATGTTGAACTAAATATTGTTCTCGAATATTGTGAAAGGGTCTATGCCATTAATTCGGCTAGACTACATGCATGTTTATAAAAACTGTCTAAACCAATTGATTGGTGCGGAAATCTTAAAAACTGAGTTGGACAACCCTTAAGGTAAGGGGAATGTATGTTGTTGGATACCTCGACACATGAGTATATTATTACTGTAGTGTTATGCATAACTTAAAGTATTTTAGACTGATCATCTATAATACTTGATTCTTTTGGGGTATCAGTTAATATTGGTAATTCTAGTAGATGTTCAATAGTCCTTAGTGACTGTTCAGTATAAATTGTGATCCAGTCGGATACCTTGATAGTCTTTGAATTCATATATATCTGTTGATTTATATTGAATTATCGTTCTTACTCCAAGAATTGTTGACACTCATTATTCATGATATTATTTTGAAACTCTGAACTATCTTAAGATGATATTTTGATATTTCAAACTCGTGTTATAAAACTCTTTACCTTTGTTGTATATTACTTGCTGGGTAATTTGTGCTTATTCTTACTTATTTAAAACCTTTCAGTTAAGGCGGAACATGGAGATGTCTCTGGGAAGGACAAGGGCAAGGGTAAGGCTACCGACTAGCTTGTCCCTTTATGTTTAAAACTATTATGTTATATTAAGACTGTTTTCAGACTATGTTTAAACTTAAGTAGGATTATGTATTAAGTCTTTATTCGATATTATTATGTAATCTATTAAGTACTGTAGGTTGCGAGACTTGGGGGAATAATTATAACAAATCATTGTATATTATTCTAAATTAGATCTTTCATTGCGAAAGTATGATTTTAGTTATTATGGTGTTATCATGAGAACGTGATGAACTAAATTCGAGTAACCAAGTGGCGGTCAGAATTTGGGGGTGTCACAGGTTGTTATCAAAGCTATAGTTATAAACTTTAGGAACGAGAATCCTTAGATTATAACTTAATAAAATTTAGAGGTTAGGAAGGGATAAAACTTATGTAGAGTTTCCCTGAGCGATTTAGTGTGTTATGAAATGTAACTTCATTCTATACAATGAACTTATGTTTATTTAACATTCTGATGGAGTTGTTGTTTGTCTTGTCTTATGTTGGTGATTGTAGGATGACCGACATGGGAGGACCTAGCCGAGTAGTTGAGGAGGAGTCGAGTGGTATTCACGTAGTCTATGAGGCACCAGTGATAGCGGAGCCTATATCGATTGTTGTCCCTATTAGTGATGATCATGAGGAAGAGGAGATGGTGCCTCTACCCGAGGAGTCTGATCTGGAGGAGGAACCCGAGCCTATGGAGGACTCCGACGAGTCTACTTTTGAGGATCGGATGCTAGGAGAGTATGAAGAGTAGATTTTGGAGTTAGGATGTAGAGTCGAGGAGTTAGAGACTGAGACTCTTGAGAGGCAACTAGTGATGCAGGAGATGGAGGTAGAAATTGCTCACCGTAAGGAGGCAGGGATCCATATGGGTGTCTTATTTCACCGATCGGTGGCGAGGAACGTCGAGTTGGCAGGGAAGCTAGAAGAAATGGAGCAGAAGATTTTGAGTGAGAGGACGGAGAAGGAGGCTCTCCGAACTCAGTTAGAGATGGAAGTGATGGATAGGATCCACTTTGAGGAGAAGTGGGAGGATTCTAATGATAGAGTGGGTGATCTAGAAGATGAGGTGCGGTTCAAGAGGAGAAAGATGAACAAGATGGGCTATGCTCTACCCACGGCTATGGAGAGGTTGATCGATGGGGTAAATCACTACCCATCTGAGCAAGGACAGACCCGACATACCATAAGTCGGGATATGGTGGCACACATCACACAGAAATAATATTAGAGTGCCATGGAGCGTGGGATGTTAGATTGAGTCTAGAGAGAAACGCTCAGTAGAGTAGTATCTTTATTTATGTATTGATAATATGTGTTGTAATCCCAATCTTTTGTGTAAGATGCGAGATGATGGTAACCCCAAACTTTTGAAAAATGTTAGAGGGGCAGTAAGTTAGTGTTGTCCCCGTCTTTTGTGATATTAGGGGATATGTATGTTCATTTATAGCAGTATGCTAGAAAAGAACATGTATTGTAACCATTTGGTATATGAATATAAATGATCTTATTTCAGAAACTGTTATAAACTTTTAGTTCTTTTCATTTGATAAATGTCTAAATATGATAGTTAGGTAATAAGATGAAAAATTTTGTGATGCAGAAAATGTCGCCCAGACGTAGAATAACTGTCCAAGAAGAGTCGGTTAATGATGAGAGAGGACCAGTAGATCCGATACAACGACTTGTAGATTTATTGGGAGAAGCTCTGAGGAGAAGAAACGAACCCGTACCACCCGTTCCCCAAGCTGTCCCAGTAACAACCTTTAAAGATTTTAAGAGTGTAGGACCCCCAGAGTTCACAGGAACTACTGACCCGATAGTTGCGCAAACCTGGACCAAGGAGATCGAGAAGGCCTTCACTATAGCACGCGTGGGTGAAGACCAAAAGACAGTATTTGCAACATATATGATGAGGGGCGAAGCAAACTATTGGTGGGAAACTAACCAGCAAAGAGCGGGGGAAGGAACGATAACTTGGGAGAGGTTTACAACGCTGTTTTTCGAGAATTATTTTCCGAAGAGTATGAAGAGTAGGATGGAAGTAAAATTCCTAGAGTTAAAACAAGGTGATATGACGGTGGCGCAAAACACAGCTAAGTTTAATGAACTAGCGCGATTTATAGAGCACCAAGTTGTGGATGAGGAGAGGAAGGCGAGACATTTTGAGCAAGGGTTAAAACCGTGGTTGTATAATAAGGTATCGGTCTTCTATATTGATTCTTTTACAACATTGTTGGAAAAGGCAATCATTGCGAAAGGTGGCAATGAGGCCTTAAGTTTATACCATAAGGATAAGAAGAACAAGAACACCGGTAGTGAACATCGTGGAGGAAGTAGCAGTGGAGGAAGTAATTTTGGAAAGAGGAAGTGAGAAAATAGCAACCACAACAACAACAATAGAAACAATAACCAAGGTGGAAGTCACCAGGGAAACTTCAAAAAGAGGACCGAAGCTTGCAACAAATGTGGAAGAGGCCATCAGGGGGAATGCTGGAAGGGAAAGAACACTTGCTATAATTGCGGCCAAGAGGGGCACATCTCGCCAAATTGCCCAAAGCCAAAGAAGATCAGAGGATGTTTTTGTAAGACCCCAGCTTTTATAAATAAAGATGAATTTTTCTATAAATATTATTTTTGAATATTATGGAATAAATTTGATATAATGTTATAGTTGTGGGTAATATTTATAAATTTTGCAAAGTATGCAAGTTGTTATAAAATATTCGTTTAATTGGGGAATATTCTTTTGTTAGGAATATTCGTGACATTGGCTCAATCATTGGTGGACCCCATTAATGTAATTATTATTCGGATTGAGAAAAACGACAAAAATATTTTATAAAAATAACTACGGAGGTGTTACCGTTAAAAGCTGTTGAACTACCCTGGTAAAAGTACAAGAATCTGGCGCCAGTTGCATAGTAGCACACTCAGATTGATTATTGATGCTTACGTGAGAAGTCACTCACCACTATGCTCAATTATGCTTTACGATAATTCACGATCATATCTCTTATATTATTGATTCAATTATTGTCACAAAGATCATCTCGTATAATATGTTATAGTATTAAATCAATAATTGAGACGACAAGTTATAAATAATTAATAATTGTTGAAAGATTAAATATGTGTTGATGAAAAAAAAAATGATTTGTGGTAAGTTTGATTATTTTATGGGGGCTCATATGTCATCATCTAAGAGTCTCTTCATCAATAGTATTTACCTTCATCAATAAGTAATTACCTTCGTCAATAGTAATTACCCTTGTGAATAGTATTTACCTTCGTCAATAGTAATTACCTTCAATCAATAGTAATTACCCTTGTGAATAGTATTTACCTTCATCAATAGTAATTACCTTCATCAATAGTAATTACCCTTGTGAATAGTATTTACCTTCGTCAATAGTATTTACCTTCGTTAATAGTAATTACCTTTACCAGACGTCGAACCACTTGTCGTTTCACATTACAAAAGGCCGAACCACTTGTCGTTTCACATTACAAGCGCCAAACCAAACCGTCAAGCCACTTGCCTTTTCACACACAGCAGGTGCTAAGCTAGAAATCTTCTATAAATAGAGGCCTAGGGCTTCATTATTTTCATGAATTCATTCAAGCTATAGAGAGAGAAAGTATAGAGAATAAGAGAGAAAGAAGAAGAGTATTTTGTTACTACACTTTCTTTGCAAAGATTCAATCTCCTACCAAATGTAAGGGGTGTTATTCTTTCTTATTCATGAAGAGAAGCTGTTGTTATTCCATTGCTTATTATATTCGTTGGAATAACTTTTGTATAAGTGGTTTACCCTATACTTGGTGACATTCTTCTATTATTACATTGGAACATCGTCATGCATGTGTTTTTTACAGGACCGGTTAAAATTTTTTATTATTATTCATTGTTGAACATCCTGCTCACGTGTGTTTTACTAGGACTGGTTCCGTCTTTATTATTCTCGTTGGAACATCCACATGCATGTGTTTTACACCCGGACCCGGGTTAAAATCTTTTTATTATTCTATTGGAATATCCTATCTCGTGTGTTTTACACCGGATCCGGTTCCATCTTTATTATTCATTGGAACATCCCGCTGATGGTGTGAATTTCACCGACCGGTTCCGTTATTTATTATTCATTGGAATAACTCGTCTGCATGCGGTCTATCGCATGCATGGTGATTTCTTTTGTTATTCCATTCTTTATTATACCCGGTTGGTTAAAACTTTGACTTCTATACTCCATGAAATTAGTAGAATATCCTTGATATTTGCGTTTCATCCAAAGATCTTTTTCATGGAAATATTCTTCCGATCATTCTTGAATTTTACTCTACAAAACAAGATCATGTTGATAATTTGGACGTTAATAATTCTTGAACTTGTTTTATTGAATTCTTATATCATTGTCATCATCCTCATGTTTATATTTTTTGAAAGTCATCGTGGCTGTGAAAGGTAGATGGACTTGGTATGATTATGACCGAGAGACTATCGGTGTAATCATGACCGTAATGTTACAAATGATGTGATAAAAATCCTCAATTGGTCAGTAGTGCATTGATGGACGATTGTTGGATTGATCATGACCATTAATGAATACACAAATATTCTTGGCCCGTAGTGCATGAATAATTGTGGTCGTGATACTAAAGAATATCCTTGGCAGAAAAGGTGGGTGATTCGATGATGTGAAATATTTATTAAAGTTGAGTCTCAGCTATAAACAGTGATGAAAAACCTTTTAAAACCTAAAAGATAGTAGACTTTATTTTCTACTTGACTCTTTTAAATGGATTGCATATTTCATTGCAGATTAAACCGGGTTGTCTATTGTATTTTATCGGTTTAACATTATCAAGACTATTGATAATTTATTCTCGCATTATCTTAGTCATAATATTTCTTCTTGGGCTAGTTGAGCTCACCCTTTCTTTCACCGTTCTCTTCGTGAAATGATAATATATTTGGGACGAGCCTGGGAAACGAGTGATGGTCCCGAAGATAGCATTAGTAGTCCTCACTATTCAGTAAAAATAGTGTGATAATAATCGTAATGAGGACTTTTTGTTTGAGTTTGTATAATATCTAGTAGAAGCGATATTTGTATTTAAACTCACGATTTTATGTCGTATTGTATACCTACGCTTATGTTAATAAGTTGTATTTAAATTACGTACCATGTAAGTGTCGCACCCAAGATGGGTGATGTATACCTAATTTTGGGGCGCCACGGTTGGTATCGAGCTTAGGGATATGATCCCCGGCTAAGATGTGAGAATAGTACTAGGAGGGAGAGACGGGAATACCTTCGCTAGTATGACCTACCTAAGTTTATGTGATATTTTATTGGTTGGTCGGAAGATAGGGATAATTTGTTACATGTCAATTAACCTTTTGTTTTGTGGCAAGATTCGAAAATGACATCTCGAGAATGTTGAGAATAGCAATGGAGCTTGCAGCGATTGTTGATTCACCACATATCAATAATCGAGGATAATGTGCATCGAAGGCGACAATCCTCATGCAAAACAACAACACCGACCAAATGATTGAATGATCAAATGTTCGGAGGCTTTATGCAATTTATGAAACAAAGAAAGCGAGAGCGACTCGCATCCAAAACGTAGGTGGAAACATCTGAAAACTCTCGGCGGTCACCGCTAAACAATTTAAGGAGCTGGGACCACCGGAGTTTAAGGAGAGCCAAAACCACTTGGCGGAAGCATGGATAAAGCAGATTACCAAGATATTTGATGTCTTGGGATGCTCCGAGGAGCAAAGGTTCCCTTTCACGCCTTTTTATGTTGCGTGAGAGGCGGATTCATTGGTGGGAATCGGTAGAAACGTACTCAACCAAATTATCATCAAGATATCTTGGGAGAAGTTCCAGAGTCGCATTCAACGACAAATACTTTCCGAAAGTATTCGCCACATGAAGGAGGTGGAGTTTATCAAGTTGGAGCAAAACAATATGGACCGTGTCGCAATACGAGGCAAAATTTGCGGAGTTATCACGGTTTCGGCCCCACTTGGTGGATAATGAAGAGAGAATGGCGCGAATGTTTTTAAGAGGTTTGAAGTCAGTAGATACGCCAACATCTTATTTCTCATAAACCGTGTTTGTATTCAGGATGTTGTAAATAGGGCTCGATTAGTGGAGCGCGATAATGAGTCAACGCAACTAAAAAGAAGAGCAAAGCAAAATTATAATACCAAATGAGAATAGTCATCGAGGCGGTGACAACAAGCGTGGAGGGAATCAACGGGCCGGATATGGTAACCACTTCGGTGGTAATCGGGGCCAAAACAATAAGAATGGACATTTCAAGAAAAGGAGATTCAACAATGATGGAAAGACGCGTCAAAGACCAAAGACCCATTGTTAAGGAAGGAGAAAGACCACCTATCATATGCTTCAAATGCGGAGGAGAGGGACACATCGACCAAAGCTGGCGTCATGTAGTCCAAAGCATGTTATAATTGTGGAAGAGAAGGTCACTTAGCTCGATTTTGTCGTTTCATCAAGACAAATTCACTAGGATGGAGGCACCAAAGGCCATCCGGAAAATTCAAAACCTAGTAGTGCAAGGAGAGCATTTGTTGTGACCTCCCAAAGAGCAAGGAACCGAATGAGGTCATCACGGGTAAGCTTATCATAAACTCTAATGAAGTCTATACTTTATTTGATACTGGGTTCTACCCATTCTTTTATTTCTCCTACTTGCGCTCATCGATTAAATTTGACTCCAGAGAAATTAGACTTTGACTTATCTGTGGAAACTCCGTTGGGAGAAACCTTCATTACATCCACTGTTTATAAGTCTTGTTTGGTTCAAATCGGTACCCTCACATTTCCTGTCGATCTTATTTCATTAAAAATACTTGCATTTGACGTGATTCTAGGGATTGATTGGTTAACTACTTATCATGCAAAAATTGATTGTTTTCGTAAGGTTGTTAGCTTTCATATTCCTAATCAACCTATTATGCGAATTCAAACGACCAAACCATTAAAATCAATCACGGTCATCTCAAGCCATAAAGCTATTCGTTTATTGAAAAACGGATGTCAAGCTTTCTTAGCTCATGTCACAGATTTAAATAAAAATACGTCAGTTTTAAACGATATTCTATTGTTAATAAATTTCCTGACGTATTCCCCGAAGAACTTCCTGGCCTACCCCCAGAGCGTGAAATTGAATTTTGTATCGACCTTGAACCCGGTACAAAACCTATTTCCAAAGCCCCATATCGAATGACTCCTATTGAACTTCAGGAGTTAAAGACCCAACTGCAGGAATTGTTAGACATTGGCTTTATTCGTCCTAGTACTTCTCCTTGGGGTGCTCCTGTTCTATTCGTGAAGAAGAAAGATGGGAGTATGCGACTTTGTATTGATTATCGGGAGTTGAATCACGTCACCATCAAAAATAGGTATCCATTGCCACGTATTGATGACTGTTTGACCGGATTGCAAGGAGCCAAATTCTTTTCAAAGATTGATCTTCGTTTAGGATATCACCAATTGAAGATTAGAACCACTGACATTCCAAAGACGGCTTTCAGAACTCGGTACGGGCATTATGAATTCCTAGTCATGTCCTTTGGATTGACTAATGCTCCTGCTGCCTTCATGGATATGATGAACCGAGTATTCAAGGAATATTTAGATCACTTTGTGGTCGTCTTTATTGATGACATCCTTATTTATTCCAAAAGCCGTGAAGATCATGAGCAACACTTGAGGTCGACACTCCAAAAGCTTCGTGAATATAAGCTTTATGCCAAGTTGAAGAAATGCGAGTTACGGCTTGAAGAAGTAGCATTCCTTGGGCACGTGGTATCAAGTCATGGAATATCTGTTGACCCAAAGAAAGATTGAAGCTATTCAAAGCTAGGAACAACCTAAATCGTTGAATGAAGCACGTAGCTTTCTCGGTTTAGTTGGTTATTATCGGAGATTCGTGGAAGGATTTTCTCGAATCGCTATTCCATCGACTCAAATTTGACTCGGAAAGATACAAAGTTCTATTGGAGCGAAGAATGTGAGAAGAGTTTTCAAGAACTCAAGAGGAGACTTATTTCAAAGACTGCTCGACAATACCATCCGGCTCGGGAGGATTTGTCATCTACAAGTGATGCTTCGGGCAAAGGGTTGGGATGTGTTCTCATGCAACATGGAAAAGTAATAGCCTATGCCTCATGACAACTCAAAGAATATGTGAGGAATTATCCTACTCATGATCTAGAGTTGGCATTTGTTGTCTTGCACTTAAAATTTGGAGGCATTACTTGTATGGGGAGAAAGTGGAGATCTTTACGGATCATAAAAGCCTCAAATATTTCTTCACTCAAAAGGAACTCAACATGACGACAACGACGTTGGCTTGAACCATTGAAAGATTATGATCATACCATCCAATACCATCCCGAAAAGTTTAACGTGGTAGCCGACGATTGAGTAGAAAATCATATGCAAGTACGAGTGCGATATTGTCAATGCAAAGGCCCATTTTGTGTGACTTGCAAAGGATGGAGATAGAATTAAAGACTCTAGGGACGCATGTGATGATAGCGAGTATACGAGTAGAACCGACTTTAATTGATAAAGTTAAAGCTGATCAAGCTACAGACCTGGAGCTGATGCGTATGAGGAAGAAAGTGCAAGAAGGTGCTATGCTAGGAAGCAAGAATCGATGAAGAAGGAATACTTGAGTCAACTCCAGACTTTGTGTTCCTAACGACCCTGATTTAAAGTAAAATATCATGATGGAGGCACACAACACACCATTTGCAATCCATCTCAGGAGTACCAAAATGTATCATGATATTCGTCATACATTTTGGTGGAGCAATATGAAGAGAGATAGCGTATTTTGTTTATCTCAAGGTGTCTAACTTGTCAACGAGTTAAAGCGGAGCATCAAGTACCAAAAGGTCCATTGCAACCACTTGAAATTCCGAATGGAAGTGGGAGCACATTACCATGGATTTCATTCTGGTCTTCCTAAGGTTTCTCAAGGCATTGATGCGATTTGGGTCATTGTTGATAGGTTGACCAAGTTCCGCTCATTTCTACCGATACGAGAAACTTATACACTTGAATGTCTTGCTCGTATGTACATAAACGAGATTGTAGAGGCGCATGGTATGCCTAAGTATCCATAGTTTCTGATCGAGACCCAAGATTCACTTCACGATTTTGGGTTAGTTTGCAAAAAGCTATAGGCACAGACTTACGATTTAGCTCGGCATATCATCCTCAGACGGACGGACAATCGGAGAGGACTATTCAAACTCTTGAAGATCTATTAAGACTTTGTGTCCTTGATTTCAAGGGAGTTGGGACAAGTTCTTACCATTGGTGGAGTTTTCCACAACAACAGCTTATCAAGCAAGTATTGGCATGGCTCCATTCAAGCGTTGTATGGAAGAAAGTGTCGCTTCCAAGATCTTTGGGATGAGGTGGGTGAAGCAACGTTGTTGGGACCGGAGTTGGTACGTATGACTACGGAAAAGATTCAAACGATCCGACAACGTATAAAAACCTCACAAAATCGACAAAAGAGTTATGCTGATCTTCATCGAAAGGACGTGGAATTCGATATAGGAGATCATGTGTTGTTAAGAGTTGCTCCATGGAAAGGAGTTACAAGATTTGGAAAGAGAGGAAAACTTAACCCTCGATTCATCGGTCCATTTTTAATCCTCGATCGAGTAGGAACCGTGGCCTATAGACTCGCTTTACCGCCAAATATGTCTCGTGTTCATAACGTTTTTCACATATCTATGTTACGTAAATATATGAAAGACCCGAACCATATTATTGAGTTAGAACCGGACGAAATAGCGGAAGATTTGACGTATGAAGAGGTTCCTGTTCAAATTTTGGATAAGAAGGAACATATTCTACGCCCAAGGTTATACCTCAAGTCAAAGTTTTGTGGAGGAACCACGATGTTGAGGAAATGACTTGGGAGTTAGAATCGAAATGAAATCAAGGTATCCTTACCTCTTCGACATACTAGTATCGTACCCTAATTTCGAGGGCTAAATTTCATAAGAAGGAGAGGTTGTAAGACCCAAACTTTTATAAATAAAGATGAATTTTCTATAAATATTATTTTTGAATATTATGGAATAAATTTGATATAATGTTATAGTTGTGGGTAATATTTATAAATTTTGCAAAAGTATGCAAGTTGTTATAAAATATTCGTTTGGCTCTGGGAATATTCTTTTTGTTAGGGAATATTCGCACAATGGCTCAATCATTGGTGGACCCCCAATGAAATTATTATCGGATCGAGAAAACGACAAAAATATTTTATAAAAATAACTACGGAGGTGTGTTACCGTTAAAACCTGTTGAACTACCCAATTGGTAAAAGTACTGATGAATACGCGTAGTTGCATAGTAAGACACGGTATTGATTATTGATGCTTACGTGAGAAGTCACTCACCTATGCTCAATTATTGCTACAAGAATTCATCGCATCATATCTCTTATATTATTGATTCAATTATTGTCACAAGATATCATCATCGTATAATATGTTATAGTATTAAATCAATAATTGAGACGACAAGTTATAAATAATTAATAATTGTTGAAAGATTAAATATGTGTTGATGAAAAAAAAAATGATTTGTGGTAAGTTTGATTATTTTTTATGGGGGCTCATATGTCATCATCTAAGAGTCTCTTCGTCAATAGTATTTACCTTCATCAATAGTAATTACCTTCGTCAATAGTAATTACGCTTGTGAATAGTATTTACCTTCGTCAATAGTAATTACCTTCGCCAATAGTAATTACCCTTGTGAATAGTATTTACCTTCGTCAATAGTAATTACCTTCGCTAATAGTAATTACCCTTGTGAATAGTATTTACCTTCGTCAAAAGTATTTACCTTCGTTAATAGTAATTACCTTTACCAGACGTCGAACCACTTGTCGTTTCACATTACAAAGCGTCGAACCACTTGTCGTTTCACATTACAAAAAGCGCCAAACCGGTTGTCAAGCCACTTGCCTTTTCACACAGCGGTGCTAAGCTAGAAATCTTCTATAAATAGAGGCCTAGGGCTTCATTATTTTCACTTAATTCATTCAAGCTATAGAGAGAGAAAGTATAGAGAATAAGAGAGAAAGAAGAAGAGTATTTTGTTACTACACCTTCGCTGCGAGATTCAATCTCCTACCAAATGTAAGGGGTGTTATTCTTTCTTATTCATGAAGAGAACTGTTGTTATTCCATTGCTTATTATTCTTAGAATAACTTGTATAAGTGGTTTACCCTATACTTGGTGACATTCTTCTATTATTACGTTGGAACATCCTGCTCATGTGTTTTACACAGGACACGGTTAAAATCTTTATTATTATTCTGTTGGAACATCCTGCTCGTGTGTTTTACTCAGGACTGGTTCCGTCTTTATTATTCTGTTGGAACATCTCATGCGTGTGTTTTACAGGACTGGTTAAAATCTTTATTATTACATTGGAATATCCTATACATGTGTTTTACACCGGATCCGGTTCCATCTTTATTATTCTGTTGGAACATCCCGCGCCGGTGTGAATTTCACCCGACCTGGTTCCGTTATTTATTATTTACATTGGAATAACTTTCATTCTGTAAGGCTTCATCGCATGCATGGTGATTTCTTTTGTTATTCCATTCTTTATTATACCCAATTGGTTAAAACTTTGACTTCTATACTCCATGAAATTAGTAGAATATCCTTGATATTTGCGTTTCATCCAAAGATCTTTTCATGGAAATATTCTTCCGATCATTCTTGAATTTTACTCTACAAAACAAAGATCATGTTGATAATTTGGGCGTTAATAATTCTTGAACTTGTTTTATTGAATTCTTATATCATTGTCATCATCCTCATGTTTATATTTTTTGAAAGTCATCTCGTGGCTTTGTAGTGCATAGATGGACTTGGTATGATTATGACCAGAGACTATTCGGTGTAATCATGACCGTAATGTTACAAATGATGTGATAAAAATCCTCGATTGGTCAGTAGTGCATTGATGGACGATTGTTGGCATGATCATGACCATTAATGAATACACAAATATTCTTGGCCCGTAGTAGTGCATGAATAATTGTGGTCGTGATACTAAAGAATATCCTTGGTCAGAAGTGTGGGGGTGATTCGATGATGTGAAATATTTATTAAAGTTGAGTCTCGCCTATAAACGGTGATGAAAAACCTTTAAAACCTAAAAGATAGTAGACTTTATTTTCTACTTGACTCTTTTAAATGGATTGCATATTCACATGCAGCTTAAACCTGGTTGTCTATTGTATTTTATCGGTTTAACATTATTGAAGACTATTGATAATTTATTCGCATTATCTTAGTCATAATATTTCTTCTTGGGCTAGTTGAGCTCACCCTTTCTTTCACCGTTCTCTTCGTGAAATGATAATATAGCCGGGACGAGTCTGGGAAACGAGTGATGGTCCCGAAGATAGCATTAGTAGTCCTCACTATTCTCAGTAAAATAGTGTGATAATAAGCGTAATGAGGACTTTTTGTTTGAGTTTGTATAATATCTAGTAGACGATATTTGTATTTAAACTCACGATTTATATGTCGATTATTACACTACGCTTATGTTAATAAGTTGTATTTAAATTTGCATACCATGTAAGTGTCGACCCAAGATGGGTGATGTATACCTAATTTTGGGGGCGCCACGCTTTTGTTTATGGATCGATAGAGCACCGGATAAAGGATTTCCGAAGAAAGGAAGCAAGTGGAGTGGAGGAGGCCGTGGAGGAGGAGCAAGTTAATGATTGGTGGACTCGCACAACCCAAACCGATCGGCCTGATTCGAACCTTTAACATGACTGTCTCAGGGACGCGATGGGCTGCGAAGGACGTGGTGTCAGGTATAATCCCAATCAATAATATAAATGTTTATGTATTATTTGATTCGGGTGCCACCTGTTCTTTTGTATCTGAAGAATTTGCTAGTAAATTTAGTACACCCCGAGAAATTTTAGAAGACTCCTTAAACGTAGAAGTTGCGAATAAGGAAATAATCCCTGTAGAATACATTTATCGAAATTATCACGTAAACATTAGAAAACATGAACTGAGCGTAGACTTGATTCCTATTAGACTAGGAGAATTTGACGTAATACTGGGAATGGATTGGTTATATAACCATGCAGCGATAATTGACTATCAGAACAAGTGTGTGAACCTTCAGACTTCGAGTAAGTCTAAGGTAGTGTTTCATGGTAGCTCATCGCTTAAGCAATCGTGTTGCGTTACGATGATGCAGGCCAATAAGTTGTTAAGGAAAGGATGTGTAGGTTATTTAGCTTACATCGTAGATACTCAGAAAAAGGGAGTAGAGACTAAATATATATTCGTAGTGAATGAATTTCAAGATGTGTTTCCAGATGATCTGCCGGACAGAGAAATCGAATTTATAATAGACTTAACACCAAGAACGGCACCGATTTCGAAAGCTCCATATCGTATGGCGCCAGTAGAAATGAAGGAATTGATGATACAACTTCAAGAGTTATTGGATAAGGGGTACATTCGACCGAGTGTGTCTCCTTGGGGATCATCAATGTTATTCGTAAAGAAAAAAGGACGGATCGATGAGGCTCTGCATCGATTATCGAGAATTGAACAGAGTAACGATCAAGAACAGATATCCATTGCAAAGGATAGACGACTTGTTTGATCAAGTAAAGGGAGCGAAATGTTTCTTGAAGATCGACTTACGAACGAGATATCATCAACTGAAAGTGCAGGATGAAGATATACCAAAGACTGCGTTTCGAACCCGTTATGGACATTACGAGTTTTTGGTAATGTCATTTGGTTTAACTAATGCTTTGGCAGCATTCATGGACTTGATGAATCGAGTTTTCAAGCCATACTTGGATAAATTTGTAGTGGTTTTCATCGACGACATTTTGATCTACTCGAAGATAGAGTAAGAACATGCCGAACATCTGAAGATTGTTTTGGAAGCACTACGAAAGGAAGAGATGTATGCGAAGTTTTCAAAATGCGAATTTTGGATGAAGAAGGTTCAATTCTTAGGCCACGTGGTGGATGAGAATGGAATCTCAGTAGACCCCAAAAAAGTCAAAGCGGTAAGTAATTGGGAACAACCAATGACTCCGACAGAAGTGAGAAGTTTCTTAGGGTTAGATGGGTACTATCAAAGATTCATCCAAGATTTTTCTAAGATAGCGACCCCGTTGACTAATCTGACGAGGAAAATGGTAAAATATGTATGGACCGATAAATGCGAGGAGAGTTTTCAAGAGTTGAAGAAGAGATTAAGTGAGGCGCCTGTATTATCCTTACCAGATGATACGGGAGGATTTGTGGTGTATAGTGATGCATCGCATAGAGGAATGGGCTGTGTGCTGATGCAGCATGGCAAAGTCATTGTGTATGCGTCACGACAATTGAAGGATTATAAAAAACGATACCCTACTCATGACTTAGAGTTAGCGGCTGTAGTTTTTGCATTAAAGATATGGAGACATTATTTATATGGAGTGAAATGTGAGATATACACGGACCACAAAAGTCTGAAATATATCTTCACAAAAAAGGAGTTGAATATGCGTCAGAGAAGGTGGTTAGAATTGATCAAAGATTATGATTGTGAGATTCTTTATCACCCGGGGAAGGCAAATGTAGTTGTCGATGCTCTGAGCAGGAAAGGAAGGGAGAAATTATTTTGATTGACGACCCAAGAGAAGTTAAGAAGAGATATGGAGAAGTTGGAATAGAAGTGAAGGGACCCGAGAGGTCTGAAGAGAAATTATTTGTAATAGAAGCTTGTTCGACATTGTTGGATAGTGTAAAGGAAGCGCATGAGATAGATGAAAAATGTGAGAAAATCAAGAGAAGGATTTTGGAAAATGAAGAAGAAAAATTTCGAATAGATAAAAACGGTATTTTAAGATTCGAAGGGAGAGTGTGGGTACTGGCGGTAATCGATTTAAGAGAGGAGATTTTGCACGAGGCACACAATACGACATATGTCGTTCATCCGGGAGGCACCAAGATGTACCGAGACTTGAGGCAACATTTTTGGTGGCCCAATTTGAAACAGGAAGTTGCAGAGTGTGTTAGTAGATGTTTGAATTGTCAACGCATAAAAGTAGAGCATCAACGACCAAGTGGGTTGCTACAACCATTGGAAATACCAGAGTGGAAATGGGAACATATTATGATGGATTTCGTGGTAGGACTTCCGGTCATGCAGAAAGGATTGGATGCCATTTGGGTTATCATGGATCGACTTACAAAGACCGCACATTTTCTACTGATTAAGATCCTCTACAGTTTGAATCAGTTAGCGAGTCTGTACGTAAAGGAAATTGTTTCACGATATGGAGTGCCGGTATCGATTGTTTCTAACCGAGACCCGCGTTTCATGTCAAAATTCTGGAAAAGCTTGCAAGAGAGGATGGGTACACAGTTAAGGTTAAATACTACTTATCATCCTCGGACAGGCGGACAAAGTGAGCGAATAATACAAACGCTAGAGGATATGCTTAGAACTTGCGTGATGGACTTCAAGGGAAATTGGGACGACCACCTACCCTTAGTTGAATTTGCGTATAATAATAGTTACCATGCGAGTATCGACATGCCACCGTACGAAGCTCTTTACGGAAGAAAGTGCAGGACGCCATTATGTTGGGATGAAGTCGGAGAACGAAGAATACTCGGACCACAGTTAGTACAACAAATCGCGGACGTGGAGACAATAATAAGGGCCAGACTAGTGGCAGCTCAAGATCGCCAGAAAAAGTATGCAGATTTGCATCGGCAAGATCGAGATTTTGAAGTTAATAGTTTTGTATTCCTGAAGGTATCTCCATGGAAGGGAAAGATCCGTTTCGGCAAGAAAGGGAAACTAAGTCCAAGATTCATAGGACCATTCGAGATACTCATGCGAGTGGGCGAAGTTACGTACAAAGTTGCACTACCACCTGAGTTGGAGCACATCTATAACGTGTTCCACATATCTGTGTTGCGTCCGTACAAGCCTGACTACAAGCACGTGATTTCTTATGAACCCATTCAAGTGAAGAAGAACTTAGCGTATGAAGAGATTCTTGTCCAAATTCTAGATAGAAAAGAGCAAACTTTAAGAAATAAAGTCATTTCTTCTGTAAAACTGCTTTGGCGTAACCACGATGTCGAGGAGGCAACGTGGGAGTTAGAAGATAGGATGATGAGGGATTATCCCCATCTGTTTGTGTAACCTTGTAGCAATTCCGGGACGAAATTTTTATAAGGGGGGGGGGGGAGGATGTAATACCCGAGAATTTCCACATCTTATTAAATGAATATATTAATGAAAATGAATATTTATTCGGATATAAATGATTTTGTGTTACGAGATGAGTTAACTCAATTATATTAAATAATTGAATAATTGGAAATGTGGAGTTTGTGGTAAACTCGTTGAAAGCTTTGTGTGGCATGCTGTTGGGAAATACTAATAGTAATGTTAATCGGTGAAGAAATTATAAAATGAGAAATTAAGTAATATTAAGTGTTAATTGTTGTTGTAGTATTCTATTAGTTGTTAATTGATGTGTGGTATATTAATTATTTGATAATGAGGATTAATTAATATATGATTATTAATTGTTATATTAATTAATTGATAATGGTTGTGGTAGAATATTGATTAATTAATAATGGTAGTTAATTAATAATATAGGATTATTATTGTTAGCAAATGTAATAAGGATTAATGGCTATATAAAGTAATCAATGAATAGAATGGTATGATTTATTTAATTTATGAAGACATGTGATATTATATAATTCTTACAATTAAAAAGAAGATATGGTGTGACACATTAGTATGACTATGTAATATATATAAACTATATATAATAAAGTGTAAGGAATTATAAGTTACATGACAACAATTATTTATGTGACAATAAGTATGAGTGGAAATATTAAAAGATATATCACATTAAAGAATTTTAAATTATTTCAATAAGTGAGTCTACTTGAAATAATAAAGTTTTAAGGAGATATTAATTACTAGTGGGTAATTAAATGGAGTCCATACATATAATAATTAGACTAGAATAATGTACATGGATTATATGATCCCTAACTTCCCATTTGTGCAGTAGCATTAACACATTAAAATTACATTTTTGGGAATTAAAGGAACCAAACTAAGCATTATAAACATAGTTGCTGGGAATTAAAACTCGTGTTCCAAAATCAGTGACCTTCATAGTACATAAACAGTAGCCTACTCCTTCATTGCGTGAACTCCAGCAAAAACCAAAAGGCTACAAATCCATGGTTATGATGGCTACGAGTTTGGGCAGTTGTCCAACTCTTCTTTATCCTACATTTCTTCTCAATTTCTGTTGGATCAAACCATGGTGTAATGCCATGAACTGGACACTCTATTCTCTATAAATGACACCCCTCTTTCTCCATTCTCTGATTGCTTGAATTGTTTGTTAAGTGTGAATTGAGAGTGTGAGTTGCTGAGTTTTGAGGAGTGTATAATCAGAGTAGTGAAGTAGTTTAATTCAAGATTCAAGAGGTAGCATTTCTATTCTCATGTTCTTAATTTTGAAGTTTGTCAAATTCTTGCAATTGTATTAAATCTCTGTTAATTGATGTAGAATAGCATGCCATTGTGTTATTTGAGTTGGTACACATGTCTTGGAACATGGTAGTTGGTCTGGTTGCAAGTTTAGCATCTCAGGTGTTAAGGCTCTGCAAAAGCAGAGCCATTTTTTTCAGTCTGTTCAAAGTGGCACGGCCGCGCCACTTCCATAGGCTAATACCGCGCGACCGCGCGTGGTGTTGTTCTCATATACTGCTGTAATGTTTCTGTATTGTTCTGAGCATGCTATGATAGTTAGGTTAAGCATATAAATAACCCTAGCATGTGGTCAAATATTGTTTTGAACATAGTACGTTGTTTTAGCTTGATTTGAGTTGAGTCTTCAAGAAAACCTCAAGAATTGGAAAACTAAAAATTGTGAACTTGAAGTAATGCATATTCTGACCTTGCAAGCATGTTAGTATGGTTTTGAAATTCTTGTCGGACATACTAACTTAAGTACATGGATTTTGTATTGAAGCATGAGCATGTTAGACTTATTAGTAAGTTTTACTAAATGAAAATATGAATTTGGAACGTGAATGTTTATATACTACCCTGAGGTTTAAAATCTGATAATTATGAACAGGTCGGACGATACTCTTAGACTCACTCATGTATAATAAATATATATATCATCATGCTTAGGTATCATGATTCAAGGAAAGCATAAACGAAGCATATTTCAAAATAAAACTATGTTAATAACATGTATGTGATATAAATACTCACAAGCATGCCTAATACGAGTTATATGACTACCTTATATGTTAAGAATCAAGCATGATTGGACTTTGTGAGTTTATAACCTTAAATAGCCTTAAATTGTTGAGATGTCCTACTTAGGACCGTATTGTGCAAGACGAGACCTAGATTAAAACTAGAAAGATACAATAAGACCCTTAACATGTTAATATATGTAAGGATGTGCAAGCTAGGCCTAGCAAATAAGCTGTCGATACTGGGTTTGAGGCGGGAGGAGCATGCACAATTGCTGTCTCCTTAAGTATAAAATCAGTAGCTACCGCTATTCCATTCCTGATGAGGATCGGTTTTACGCTATTAATTTGTAGGAGTTGCACACTTGTATTATAACTCTAGCATGTATTATATGACCAGTACATGTCCAATGTGTAAAGAAGCATGCTAGATAATAGGAGTGAATGTTTAATGATGTGACTATAGACTTTCAAGTGATAAGTCCAAAAAGTATTTGCAAACTATAATGGAACGATTCAAGACTATGTTATTTGATTTCATGGTGACTTATAAACTGACTTTGTGTTATAAGTATGCAAGGTGTGAAATGAAGTATGTGAAGAGTATACAACTAAGTTAAATGTTTAAGTATGCATTTAAACTTACATATCAAGCATGAACACATTTAACTAATGGACATCCTATACTTATAATACACTATAAATAGATTTTGAAAGTATTAATTTCTTAACGAGGATAATCTACGATTGAGGCAAGTATTTGAATTACCTTTTTTCATTATGCAAGTAACTCTTGCATTACTTTATCCAACGGATATCGTAAAGCTTATCTCATTGAATGGAAGTTATCCTATTTACTCGTTCAATTGAGCTAGTACGTCTAAAACTAATGTGTAAACTATTATTCATGTTGAACTAAATATTGTTCTCTAATATTGTGAAAGGGTCTATGCCTTTGATTCGGCTAGACTACATGCATGTTTATAAAAACTGTCAAACCAATTGATTTGTGCGAAAATATTGAAAATTGAGTTGGACAACCCTTAAGGTAAGGGGAATGTATGTTGTTGCAAACCCCAACACATGAGAATTTTATTACTGTGGTGTTATGCATAACTTAAAGTATTTTAGACTGATCATCTATAATACTTGATTTTTTTGGGTTATTAGTTAATATTAGTAATACTAGTAGATGTTCAATAGTCCTTAGTGACTGCTCAGTATAAATTGTGATCCAGTCGGATACCTTGATAGTCTTTGAATTCATATATAATTGCTAATTTATATTGAGTTATCGTTCTTACTCCAAGAATTGTTGACACTCATTATTCATGATATTATTCTGAAACTCTGAACTATCTTAAGATGATACTTCGATATTTCAAACTCGTGTTATAAAACTCTTTACCCTTGTTGTATATTACTTGCTGGGCAATTTGTGCTCATTCTTGCTTATTTAAAACCTTTCAGTTAAGGCGGAACAGGGAGATGTCTCTGGGAAGGACAAGGGCAAGGGCAAGGCTACCGACAAGCTTGTCCCTTTATGTTTAAAACTATTATGTTGTATTAAGACTATTTTCAGACTATGTTTAAACTTAAGTAGGATTATGTATTAAGTCTTTATTTGATATTATTATGTAATCTATTAAGTTCTGTAGGTTGCGAGACTTGGGGGAATAATTATAATAAATCATTGTATATTATTCTAAATTAGATCTTTCGTTGCGAAAGTATGATTTTAGTTATTATGGTGTTACCATGAGAACGTGATCAACCAAATTCGAGTAACCAAGTGACGGTCAGAATTTGGGGGCGTCACATATATAAGTAATAAAACAAAACTGAGATAACTTTCTACTGGTGATTTTAAAAAATGAGTAAGTGGGGGTCCATGTAATAAGCCAAACTTACAACAAATACTTCATAAAACCCCCCCTCTATTTATCCCAATTCACTTGGCTTCACTAAACACATTTTTAATAACATTTATTAATCATTATTATTATAACTCACAATATTAATAATCAGATCATTCCTAGGAATGAGGGGGCTTTCCGATAAAGACTTCTCCTTATTGGCGCGCAATTAGGTGACCAAACCCCTTTCCTCGACAGAACTTTCTAGACATCGTTAATAATGTAAATAATAATATGAATAACTTTGTCGTCTCAATTATTGATTTAATAATATAAAATATTGTGCAGATGATACTGTGACAATAATTGAATTAATAATGTGAGATACTATGCAACAACTACTGTAGCAATAATTGAGTAAAAATGAGTGACTTCTCACATAAGCATCAATAATCAAAGATATCATGCATAATCTGGTGCTACTATGCAACCAACCACACGTATTCATTGTACTTTTTATCAATAGGGTATTTCAACAGTTAACGGTAAAACTTTAAATCGTTATTTTTATAAAATATATTTACATAGTTTTCTAACTCAAACAAGTAATTCCGTTAATAGGGTCCACTAATGATTGTGCCGTCGTACGAATATTTCCTGATAAAACGAATATTTCTCGACCAAACGAATATTTTATGACAACTTGCTTACTTTGCAAAATTTATAAATATTACCCACAACTATAACATTATAACAAATTCATACCTTATTATTCAAAATAACATTTAGAGAAAAATAAATTTTTATTCATAAAAATTGGGGTCTTACAGACAACCACTATATATTTGAGTTCAACTCATTTAACTAACTAAAATCGAGTTTAGTCGAACTAAACTGACCAGAGGCGAACTCAAATCACAATTAATTTTTAGTTATAGTAATTTGAACTAAAGAAGTAAATTTTATAATTTAGTTTTCAAAACAGGAAATGAAAGTTTAGAAATATGTCACATGACAACTAAAGAAGGTTGTCAACATTTCGGATTCCGTTATTATGAAATTAATTTTATGATAAATTAATCAATTGACCAATATAGTACTGATACGCAAAAAATAAAATCATCCCCTAACCCGCGTGTCGAGATTATATTGATCAATTGACCTCATGCTAAAACTATCCTATTCCTATATAATAAAACAGATTAGAAAAGACATTGCTTTGCCAAATGGGCTATATATATATATATATATATATATATATATATATATATATATATATATATATATATATATATATAATAATAATAATAATAATATGATGGTCCCCAAACCATATTTAAATTCCTAAATATATGCTTAGTCAAATATTGCCATACGGAGAGATCGAATCTTCTGAAGCACGAGTAATTAATTACATACAAACATGTCGCCCTTTAATTTGGATGTTGTTATATGCACATTTTACATTATTGATTGCACACTCTAAAAATAACAAAGTGACTAATATACCCTCTAGGAAATTATTTCACACTTACTCATTGGCCTAAGTGTCCCTTTAACCTATTATAGATTGTAACTACAAAACTAAACACAATTAACAATCATAAGAAAATAAAAAAAACATTGTAATATATGGTTTAGCACTACATAATATATCGAAAAGTACAATCAAAATTCATATAATTGTCTGAAAAAGAAGTTCTTAATTGTCTTCCTTCGAGAGATTAAAAAAAAGCATCTTAACACAAATGCACTCATCCATTAAAAAATTATTGCCCACTTCAAATTAATCTGTTGAATTTCATAATTTAAATAACAATTTAATTATATACACTAAAATTTATCAAACATAAAATTAATCTTCACTTTCCAGTTACATTTTATCATCTATAAAATATCACACTACTTGCATGGCAAATACATATACAAAGTTTTGACGATAAACTTGTATGGAACTATTAACAAAACTAACAGAACTAGATCTTGAGAATTACATAGTACTTAACTGACACGTGATACATACACATAAAAAATATTTGGTATCAAAATACATAACTTGAACTCAGAATTATGATGATATTATAATATCTTGTGGTATAGAATAATAATTTGGTGCGTAAAAACCCAAACATATATGTGTATATATAAATATGGAGAGTGATTCACAACCACCGATGACTATGGATCATTTCTGTAATACTCATGATTTTTTTTTATTAATATCGAAAATAAAGATGTTTGAATATTTATGTTGAAATACATATATATTTATGTGTCTTGGAAGATGGTAATTCAATTTAAATTAAATTAAAGATGTGATAAGTGAGAAATGTAGTAAAAAAGTGTGGCATAGTGATAAAATAAATAATTACTTAATTAAATTATTAAAGAAATGATCAAGTGATGTAGTGGACTAATTATCATTTTATTACTGTTATTATTAATATTAACATTATTGATTAAATCATTTTTATGTGCAACCCTAAATGATGTGTGAGTGGTAGTATAATAAAGTTGTTTCATGTATAAAATATAATGTGATATATCAAGAATAATAAAATAATGAGAATAACTAATGTATAAGACTATATGGTAAAAGTAAGTTGAATTTTATAACCTACTATGTTGTATAAAGGAGCTTGTGTGACATTATGTGTAAGACCCCAACTTCTATGAATAAATATTTAATTTTCTCGAAATATTTTTTTTAATAATAAGGTGTGGATTTATTATAATGTTATAGTTGTGGGTAATATTTAAAAATTTTACAAAGTAAGCAAGTTGTCATAAAATATTCGTTTGGTCGGGGAATATTCGTTTTATCAGGGAATATTCGTACGACGACACAATCATTGGTGGACCCCACAACGGAATTACTGTCGGAGTTAGAAAACGACAGAAATAACTTTTTATAAAAAATAACGGCGAAAGTTTTATCGTTAACTGTTGAAATACTCGGTGATAAAAGTACAGTAATACGCGTGGTTGTATAGTACCACACGGTATTGTACAGTATCTTTGATTATTGATGCTTACGTGAGAAGTCACTCAGTTATACTCAATTATTGTCACAATACCATCTGCACAATATTTATATTATTAAATCAATAATTGAGATGACAAAGTTATTCATATTATTATTTGCATTATTGATGATAAAGTTCTGTCGATGAAAGGGGTTTGGTCACCTAATTGCGCGCCAATAAGGAGAAGTCCTTATCAGAAAGCCCCCTCTTTCCTGGGAATGATCTGGTTGTTAATATTGTGAGTTATAAATGATGAATAAATGTTATTAAAAATGTGTTTTGAGAAGCCTAGTAAATTGAGATAAATAGAGGGGATTTTTATGAATTATTTGTTATAAATTTGGATTATTTGTCACTATAGTTTAACATTGTAGTTTCCATTCGTTAAGAATGACAATATATTTTGAATTTATTTTTATAATTTCTCGTTCATTTTTAAGCGTGATATTTTATAACAAGCTAATAGGGTGGTCATGGATCCAAATCAAATATATAGATAAAAAATATTGGTGAAAAAAAGCGGTCTCTTTTTAGAATATAACATTAAAAAGTGGAAAAAAGTTGGAGCTTGAAAAACACGAATTGATATTCATTTCAAGTTTAAATTCGTAGTTATCTTTATGTTTTGTGTTCGTTTTTACTCGTTTCGTGATATTTTATGTGTAGGGTGGTCATGGATGCAATTGGTGAGGAAAGGCGGTCTTTTTAGAGCAAAAGTGGAAAAAATTTGGAGCTTGAAAAATTTGAAGTCGGTAGTATATCCGGGAATGGCTTGTTTTGCCTGAGGAGGTGGGGGTCCGTTCTGAACTGTCCTGATACATTTTGAAGTCTTCTAGAGCTCGGTTTGTGGGATTGGGATGATACGTTTGGACTCTAATAAAAGGGTTTTTTCAGCCAGAACAGAGGAGAGCTTACGAGTACGTAGAAAAACAACAATCATACAACACAAAAGGCAAGAATTCAAGAGCGATTTCAAGGATTGAAGAGCGAACGTTGGAGGAGTAATTTTCAGAGATTATCACGACGGTTGCAAATCAAGGCTACGTGAAGGGGTTTTCTTTATTCTTCTTCTCTTTAGTCTTATTTGTAATTGGGATGATGTTTTCAACAAATTATTCAGTTTTTAATTCATTCGTTATGAACTAATTTACTTATTAGACTTGTGATGGATCTTTGGGTGAAAGCGATGATTCTATAACTTTGATTTCCAATTCAATAAGATATTTTAGGTTTATCTATATTAATTTGGCGTGAATTTATGAATTGCACGATCAGCGAGTTCTTTATGGATTTGAAAGGAATCGAGAGAGGAGATTTGAATCTAGACTAGTTAATATAGCATGTGTCATGAATTTTGTCGATAGCGATTTGTGATTATTGTTAAGGTAGAGATCGCTTGACATCGCATGTAATCGTATAGAGAGCTTAAACTTCAACCTTCTTTGATTGAAGTTCACATAGAGATATAGTGAGTTGGTTAATTTAGGTGTTTAGCATTTCTATCTTAATTGTGGATTGATGTTAATATGGTATTAGTGCATCGAGAGGTGGCTTTTACTACGTTCGTGTTCTTGATTAATAAAGCTGGAATATTGAATTGAGTTGGAATAAAGGTTTGAAAATCAAAGTGAAGCTCAGGGTGAAATCATAAGTCTAATTCTCCATTAATTGTTTGAAATTCCGGATTTCGTTATTGGTATTTGTTTTGTGATAGTTAATTTCTTTATTAATTTTTTTTTTTTTATAATTTAAAACCATTGAATTGATTAGTTTAATAAAATTAGGGTTAATACAAAATTGATACTTGTGAAGTTAAGATTCTTGATATTTTGTCCTCGTGGGAACGATACTTTATTCACTACTATATTACTTGTTGACCACGTGCACTTGCGTGTTTTTAAGCGTATTGATTTTCACCAACATGTTTTTGGCGCCGTTACTGGGGACAATTTAGCCGAGATTTTAATATTTGTTTTTACAATATCAGTTTAATTAGTCGATTTTACTTAAACATTTTATTTTTGTTTTCTCTATTTCGGGTTTTCGACATTGGTTTTTATGCAAACACGATCTAAACATCGGACTTGCTTCCTTTTGAGGGCGACATTGTTGAGACGATTTCAAAAGTTGAGTAAGTGGATTGAGGAAGCGAGCGAATTCAAAAATTTCGATAAGGAAGAAAGCGATGGTTTGTCGAAGACCGAGGAAAGCGTTGAGGATTTTGCCACACCTAGGGTGATTGATCTGCGATCGAGCATTACTAGGCACGCAATTGCTGCGAACACTTTTGAAATAAAGCACAGGACCATTAGGATGATGAGAACTCATATCGGTTTGGGGAATGGCAAGCGATGATCGAATGAGCATTTGATCGGTTTTTACGGAAATGTGCGACACGTTCAAGTACAATGGGGTGTCGGATGAGGCGGTGAGACTTCACTTGTTCCCATTCACTTTTACGGGACAAAGCGAAGAGTTGGTTACATTCTTCTTCTGGCGGGTTCGATCACTCACGTGGGAGGATTTGGCTCAAAAATTTCTTGCCAAATTTTTCCCCACCGTGAAAGCTGCGAAAATGAGGAATGACATCACAATGTTTGAAGCGTGAGAATGGGAGTCACTATATGAGGCATGGGAGAGATCTGAGGAATTACTCGAGAAAGTGCCCACATCATGGATTGCCCAGTGGTTACAAATGAACACTTTATATAGCGGGCTACATGGAAATGTCGAACTAGCATTGATGCGGCATCAGGCGGTGCATTCATGGCTAAGAGTTACGAGGAAGCCTACTGATTTGATAGAAACGATGTCGACAAATAACTACGTGGCCCAATGACAAGAAAGAATGACCACGAGCAAAGGGTAATGGTGGGATCTTGGAATTAGATGGAGTAACAACTATCAAACCTGACTTCTACGCATTATCCATGAAGTTTGATCACGATGAATGAGAGGGTAAATCACGATGAGGGGCTCAAGTTCAACAACAAGTTATTGAGTTATGGTAGTATGTGAATTGTGTGCGGGTGATCATCAAATGAAGCGGTGTGCGATAAATCCGACATCCAGATTCGGTTTATAGGCAGCTTCTGATAGAATTCCGCAAAATACTTACCAAAACACCTACTGACCGGGGAATAGGAACCACCCAAACCTTTCATGGAGAAATAATCAACAAACTCAAGCTCCCGACCATCATATCCCCTGGTTTTCATAGTCATCCACAGCAGATTCAACGGCAATGGGACATGAAATCGATGGGGAGGAATCATGGGCAAGGTACATGACTAGCATGACGATTTGGCTATGAAGAATCAAGCTATTGCTATATCAAAAATATAGAGAATCGAGATAGGTCAAATTGCATTGGCATTGAATAATAGACCACAAGGAACATTACCTAGCGACAAGAAAGAAATCGAAGAAGGGTAATCATGAAAGCGATGTCAAGCAGTTATGTTGAAGTGGAAAACACCTCGGTGGGAATAGTGCGAGAAAATTCAAATGAACACGGGAGAAAAAAAGTTGATAGCGATGCTTAGCGTGGAGGTAACAAAAATGAGGAAACAAAGTTAAGCAATGAGCCGATTGTTTATCCTCCACCGCCATTTAATGAGAGGTCCAAAAATAGAAATCGAGATAAGCGATTCATAAAGTTTTTAGATGTGTTCAAGAAACTCAGTTAACATCCCATTCGCAGAGGCCCTAGAAAAAATGCGAGTTATGCGAAGTTTATGAATGGAATTACATCGAGGAAGAAGAAATGGGAAGACTTGAAGCAAGTGGCACTAACGGAGAGAGTGTAGTGCGATTGTTACTGAAAAAGCTTCCACAAAACTTAAAGAGACGGGAAGCTTTACTATCCGTGTGCGATCGGGAAGATGTCGTTTAACAAGTGCTTATGTGATTTGGGGCGTGATATAAACTGATGCCATTATCGATATATTGAATTGGGTTTGCAGCGCGCCAAAGCCTACGAATATTTCATTGCGGTTGGCGGATAGGTCGGATCACATATCAGAGAGGCATTGTGAGAGGACATTTTGGTAAAAGTGGATAAGTTTATATTCCTGCGGACTTTATCATCTTTGGATTTTGATGAAGATAAGAACATCCCGATCATCCTAGGGAGACCTTTCTTGGCCACGGGAAGGACACTCGTAGGCGTGCAAAAAGGAGAACTTCTGATGAGGGTCCAAGATCGAGAGGTAAAATTGATGTGTTTGAGGCCATGAAATATCCTACGGACGAGGAAGAGTGTAATCGAATGGATTTAATTGAGCAAATTACCGGCGAAGATATGAGCAAGAGTTTGATCAACGATCCGTTAGAAACAACTTTCTTTGGGGATGAGGAAAAAGGCGACCCGAAATTTGTGGATTTATTACGGATGCTAGACTTCGTTGCCACGAGTTAGCGAATTGAGCATACCGGTTGAACCTTTGCACTGTGAGGAGGCGAGTTTGAGAAAAATTGAAACCATCATTGGAGGAGCCACCAGACATTGGAACTTAAGCCACTCCTAAACATCTCGGTATGCGTATTTAGGTGATTTAAATTCTTTACATGTAATTATTTACTGCTTTGCACTTATGAATTGCGGGAAGAAAAGTTCTTTGAGGGTGCTTAGGGATCACAAATCAAGCAATTGGATGGGACGATTGCGGATATAAAGGCATTAGCCCATCATTTTGCATGCACAAGATTACGATGGAGGATGATGCAAGTCCATCGGTGGAGCATCAGCGTCGACTTAACCCAATCATGAAGGAAGTGGTCAAGAAGAATTGCGAAATTATTGGATCTTTGGGTGTCATATATCCAATTTTCGACGATAAATGGGTAAGTCCGATTCATTGTGTGCCTAAGAAAGGGGAATAGCGGTAATTGAGAATGAGGATAACGAGTTAATTCCAACAAGGACGGTGTGAGGTTGGAGGGTGTGCATCGATTATAGGAGATTGAATAAAGAAACCTACGAAAGGATCATTTCCGCTTACCTTTTATCGATCAAATGTTAGAGGCAGGTTAGCGGGACATGAGTTTCTTGCTTATTGGATGGATATTCGGGATATAATCAGATTGCTATCGCTCATGAGGATCAAGAAAAGACAACATTCACTTGCCCTTACGGCACCTTTGCATTCAGGAGAATGTCATTCGGATTTGTCTGATGCACTGCAACTTTCGGTGGTGTATGATGGCTATTTTCTCGGATATGGTGGAGAAGAACGTTGAAGTCTTCATGGATGATTTCTCGGTCTATGGGGACAATTTTGACACTTTCTTAGAGAATCTAGTGGTGGTATTATTGTGGTGTAAGGATCTGAAACCTCATCTTGAATTGGGAAAAATGCCACTTCATGGTTGAAGAGGGCATAATTTTGGGACATAAGGTGTCGGCTCAAGGTTGGAGGTGGACAAGGCAAAGTTGGACACGATCGAAACTACCTCCACAGGAGCTCGATTAAGGGCATTAGAAGTTTTACGGGGCATCTTTGGGTTCTAGGAGGAGGTTCATAAAAGACTTCTCTAAGATTGCAAAACCTCTATGCAGTCTTTTAGAGAAGGATGCCACTTTCAGCTTTACTGCGGAATGTAAGTCCGCGTTTGACCTATTGAAGAAGAAATTAACTACAGCCCCCGTGATAGTCGCACCGGACTGGAAAATGCCATTCGAACTTATGTGTGATGCGAGCGACTATGCGGTTGGGGCTGTTTTGGGCCAAAGACGAGACAAGGTGTTTCACGCCATATACTATGCAAGAAAAACACTCACAGAGACTCAAATGAACTACACTACTACGGAAAAGGAATTGCTTGCAGTGGTATACGCGTTCGACAAATTCGGGCATACTTGATCGGGACTAAGGTAATAGTCTACACGGACCATTCGGCGATTCGGTACTTAATAGCGAAAAAAGATGCTAAGCCACGCCTTATCCGATGGATTCTCCTACTTCAAGAGTTTGATTTAGAAATTAAAGATAGAAAGGGGACGGAGAATCAAGTTGTCGATCATTTATCAAGGTTGGAAAATCTGGAGAAAAAGGATGAAGATAGATGCATGATCAACGAGACATTCCGGATGAAAGCGGTTATTTGGGTTGAATGAGAATTTCCGTGGTATGCGAGACTTAGCGAATTATGTGGTAAGCAAGATGCTTCCCCGGATCTTACGACAACGAGAAAAAAAAGTTTTTGCGCATGGCGTCAAGTGGTACATGTGGGATGAACCGTACTTATTCAAACAAGATAAGATGATTGACGATGTATCCCATACGGTGAAGTCCACAACATATTACAAGAATGCCATTCATCGGCATACGGTGGACATTACGGGAGTGGCGCCTGCATGGCGAAAGTTCTTCAATCGGGTTTTATTGGCCACGATGTTCAAAGCGCCCACCGATTTGTGAAAACATGTGATAGATGCCAAAGGGTGGGAAACATATCGAAATGGAATGAGATGCCCCTACAAATAATTCTTGAAGTAGAAATCTTTGATGTATGGGGCATCGATTTGATGGGACCATTCCCATCGTCTTTGAGCAATCAGTATATTCTGCTCGTGGTGGATTACGTCTCGAAATGGGTTGAAGCTGCAGCATTACCATCTAATGATGCGAAAGGTGGTCCTCAAGTTTCTCTGAAAAACATTTTCACGAGGTTTGTACGCGCCAAGAGCAATAATTCGTGATGAAGGCGGTCACTTACGCAATAAGTCGTTCTGACTCTTTTGGCTAAGTATGGGGTCAATCACAAGGTGGCTCTGACATATCACCCTCAAACTAATGGGCAAGCCGGGTATCGAGCGAGAGAAGTTAAGAGGATATTGGAGAAAGTCGTAAATTTGAGTCGGAAAGATTGGTCACTTGATTGAATGACGCATTATGGGCGTCTCCGGATTTTGCATACAAAATGCCAATCGGGATGTCACCTTATCAACTCTTATGCGGAAAGGCATGTCACTTACCGGTGGAGCTACTGACACAAGGCTTCTTGGGCCATCTGAAATTGAATTTTGATCAAGCCGCGGTAGGAGAAAAAGAGGCTACTCCAACTAAATGAGCTCGACGAATTCCGCCTCCAACTTCGAGAATGCCAAGCTATCTAAAGAAAAAGTTAAAAGATGGCACGACGAGAAAATTGTGCATCGAACATTGGTAAGGTCAAGCGATCCTCTTGTTGATTCAATTGCGTTTGTTCCCGGAAAGCTTAAGTCGAGATGGTGGGACCATTTACTATAAAATGAGTATTTCCTCATGGCGTAGTTGAACTACGGTAGGAATCCGTTAGAAGCGTTCAAGGTCGATGGTCAGCGGATAAAGCATTCTTTGGGGTGGCGAGTGAATTGGGACTTGCAAACAACATTACCCTCGTCGATATACGATAAAGCAAGGAGTAGTCGAAATTTGAGCGACTTAAAATCAAGTGCTAATTGGGAGGCAACACAATTTTTCTTTATTTTTCATAGTTCATGTTTAATTTGTTAGGATATAGTTTATGAAGCAGTAGTTAGGACTTGTCAATTATTAAGTTTTGCTAAAAATCTCTGAAAAGTACTAAAAATCTCATTGAAACACCAAGTCGTCATTAATCTAACATATTGCATGTTTTTGGTTTCAGGAGACGTCCAACATGAGTCAGAGCAACAACAACTACGAAATGGAGGAAAATCGGAGAATTTTGCATCTCAAAATTTTTTGCAAAATTTTTTTTAGCGATGGGCATGCTTGGAAAAAATGAACCCTCTTTACTAAGCCCCCAGAAGGTGAGGTCTGAAATCAAGCGGACACACGCATTGTTATAAGGCACGACCCCAGACTTAGTTCACACACACACACACGCCCCCTCCTTTTTTCTCTCTCTCTCTCCTCGACATCACAACACTAGTGCCATATTTGTTTTCTCATATAAACCTGACCCTACTAACCATTACCTACCATCACAACCCTCATCCCCAATTAAACCTAATTACCCACGATCTCCACTACCCAAACCTTCAATCCAGTCCACCACAACATCTCCCCCATATATATATCATCTCATATCTATTTCTTCCCATATTCAACATTTTTGAATTAGGGAGAAATTGGGAGGTTATTTGAGAGGTAAATTCTATAGTGTCAAGTCTTCATCTTTTTCTACCACATACACCAATGACCAAGTTCAAATTTCAAAAATTGTGTAACAATTTATACCATGCGCCAAGTGTTTGATAAAGTGCTTGAACCAAGTTTTCGGGGAGCGAAGTGTTTACTAACAAGAGTTCACTACTAAATTCAATGGCATCTCAACCAACACCCAAAATACAACGAGGGCGAGTTAAAGCGCCGCTCCACGCTTGACCACTATATAATGGTAGAAAATTTGTGAGTGAGTGCCATGCATGGCGTAGGCAGATTATGAGTACATGCAATCTAAGGCACTTACACGAGCGTGGTTTGGCCCCAGGGGAACGGCGGGAGATGATGTCCCAAATTCACCGAAAGGGGTGGATCAAATTCACTGAACATCCGACACCTGTAGTGGTTAATATTGTCAAGGAATTCTATGCAAACGCCGAAGACAAAGCTCCTTTCAAAGCGTTTGTGCGAGGTTGAATGGTTCCGTTTAGTGACAATGCAATCAACACTTATTATCAATTGCGGGTGCCACGCCATTGTCAGTATGTACAAATGAGGGATTTTGACCCGGATTATGAGGAGGTCATTAAAAATTTGACAAAGCCGGGCACATCTTGGACCAAAGGGAGGAAGGGAGGAATAATGTTCAATAGCAAGGACTTAAGCTGGTATGGAAAGATATGGTACGCATTTTTATATGCAAAATTGCTTCCATCCCAACACACTTCGGATGTCACCAAAGAGAAGGCGTTACTGTTATACGCCATTGTACAAGACTTCATTATCGACATCATCAGTTTCTCCATCCGCCGGTGCTTACGTGGAAATTTTTCGGGCGGTTTGCCACACCCTTCACTTATGTGTGTTGTGCCGCAATGCCGGGGTGCGTTATTCTGATGATGAGCCCACTCAACCGCCGCTTGCTTTGCTTGATTCCAGAATGATTGCGCGGTATTCAGTGTGGGGTGGAGGAGAGTCACATCCACGGGGTTTGGGTTTTATTTTTCCATCGGCGTCGGAAGACGAAGTCAATGCCGAAAATACCTCGGGGGATGAGGATGAAACGATGGGAGATCAAGGAACCGAGCAGGTACCGCAGACTGAGGCAATTTCTAGTACTCAGTTCCTTGAGTTCCAGAATCAAATGAATACGCATAATAGGGCAGCACGCCGGGAAATGCGGCGATTGGCAATGCGCGAAGATCATATGTTTGATGCCATGAACGCGTCTTTCGCCTCATTCAACATAACACTTCAGAGTTTTAACCCGGTGGCCCAATTTCCATATCAATAACCCGGTCCATTACCGCGATTTCCTCTAGTGATTAGATGAAGAAGAGCACTGACCACCATTTGAGACTTAGAGACAATTCGGGGAAGTCCTCTTGCATTTTATTTTTATCAATGAGGCATTGTCTTATTTAAGTTTGGGGAGTAATTTGTTTAGTTGCATACATGCATTTTTAAATTTTTTTTTATATCTAGTTTTGCATTATAGAATAGGTATTTGCTTAGTAGTTAGGAGATTTTGCATTGTGTTCATTTATGTTAAAAAAATAAAAAAAAAAAAATAAATAAAAAATAATAATAGTTAAATAGTGTAATAATTTAATAATATAATAATAATAATAATGGTGTAGTTTGTTTCATATGTCCAATGGTGTCGTTATTACGCTTAGGTTAATGATGATGATTGTGAACAAGTTAACCAATATAGTATGGATTATTAGAGCTGTGATATAATTCTTTGTTATGAATCGATTCTTGGACTTGTTTGAGCTTATTATAAAAAAGGGTAGCACTAATAACATCTTTGTTATTCGGTCGGTTCAAATCGATACATAAAATGTGTTTCTAAAGGATAATGCTAGGGTGAACCAGAAAATGACAAGGATAGGCAGTGAAGGCTTAAATTAGGCAAGAACCTAAGTTTGGGGGAATATATGTGGGGTATATAAGCTTTAAAAAAAAAAAAAAAAAAAAAAAAAAAAAGAACACATGTTGAGTCTTGTGGTGGGTTGAGGAGAAACACTCCCCATAAACCAAGCGTGAGATGGAGCGTAAAGCGCACTCACCAACCCATCTATTAAAAGAAAAAAAAAGAAAAGGGAAATAATCACGGAAAAAAGCAAAAAAGCCCCGTGTAAAAAAAAAAAAAGAAGGAAGAAAAGAAAGTATAAGTATCCTGCATGTACCCTTGAATTTGGTTGAGTTTAATTTTAGTTGAATCGTGCTTATCTTTGAGATTTTTGAGTTTGCACTGTATGATTCATTCTAAGAAGTTGTTTATGTATTGAATTTGAGTCCGTATCAGTTATCTTAGATGTTGATCACACACGCACGCTATACCAATAATAGTTGTTCAAGAATTGAGAATTAATATATAATTGTGGATTGGTTTTGATAATTTGTATTGTAAAATTGCTTGTTTTCTCTGAGGCCGATGGGATAAGTTAGTTTATGCGATGTTGGATTTTTTTAGGCATTTAGATTGTTATTGTATTTCATTGCATTGCATAGCATATAGTTTATTTTGTTCTCGAGGACTAGCACGATTTAAGTTTGGGAGATTTTGATAAGTGGATTTTATATACACGAATCGATATTCATTTCAAGTTTAAATTCGTAGTTATCTTCATGTTTTGTGTTCGTTTTACTTCGTTTCGTGATATTTTATGTGTAGGGTGGTCATGGATGCAATTGGTGAGGAAAAGCGGTCTTTTGGAGCAAAAGTGGAAAAAAGTTGGAGCTTGAAAAATTTGAAAGATTGATAGCCTAGCGTGGGCAAGGTGAGCTTTATTTTCTCTTATACCCCGTAGGAAATGAGTCCGTTCTGAATTGTCCTATTACATTTGAAGTCTGCTAGAGCTCGGTTTGTGGGATTGGGCTGATCGTTTGGACTCTAATAAAAAGAAGAATTCGGCCCAAAAGAGAGGAGAGCTTGCTATTACTACGAGAAAAAACAACGATCTTATAACAAAAAAAGGCAAGAATTCAAGAAGCGATTTCAAGGATTGAAAAAGCGAGCGTTGGAGAGTAATTTTCGAGAGAGATTATCACGACGGTTGCGAATCAAGGCTACGTGAAGGGTTTTTTATTATTCTTCTTCTCTTTAGTCTTATTTGTAATTGGGATGATGTTTTCAACAAATTATTGATTTTTAATTCATTCGTTATGAACTAATTTACTTATTAGACTTGTGATGGATCCTTGGGTGAAACGATGATTCTATAACTTTGATTTCCAATTCAATAAGATATTTTTAGTTTATTTATATTAATTTGAGCGTGAATTTATGAATTGCACGATCAGCGAGTTCTTTGTGGATTTGAAAGGAATCGAGAGAGGAGATTCGAATCTAGACCTAGTTAATATAACATGTGTCATGAATTTTGTCGATAGTAGATTTGTGATTATTGTTAAGGTAGAGATACGCTTGACATCGCATGTAATCGTATAGAGAGCTTAAACTTCAACCTTCTTTGATTGCAGTTCACATAGAGATATAGTGAGTTAGTTAATTTAGGTGTTTAATGGATTTCTATCTTAATTGTGGATTGATGTTAATATGGTATTAGTGTATCGAGAGGTGGCTTTTACTACGTTCGTGTTCTTGATTAATAAACTGGAATATTGAATTGAGTTGGAATAAAGGTTTGAAAATCAGAGTGAAGCTCAGGGTGAAATCATAAGTCTTATTCTCCATTAACAGTTTGAAATTCCAGATTTTGTTATTGGTGACTATTTTGTGATAGTTAATTTCTTTATTAATTTAGTTTTTTTTATAATTTAAAACCATTGAATTGATTAGTTTAATAAAATTAGGGTTAATACAAAATTAATAATTGTGAAGTTAAGATTCTTGATATTTTGTCCTCGTGGGAGCGATACTTTATTCACTACTATATTACTTGTTGACCACGTGCGTATTGATTTTGCGTGTTTTTCAAAGCGTATTGATTTTCCGTGATATCGAATCAAATTCCGCCAATTGTAACGTTCATCTATTGCCAACGCGGTGCTATTGTCTATGTTTGCGCTATTTACCTAAGTTTTCTTAAGTAAGGCCATCGGCTCTGAAGGCGGGTTTTCGAGTCTCTCTTTCGACTATTTTCCTAAGTTTTCTCAAGTAAGTCATACGGGCTCGGGTTTTAGTCTCTCAGATATTTTAATAAGAGTCAAGTCCGTCATCCACGGGGGCTCGAACTCGCTCCGTATATCAAAAATATTGCCTCTGGTTATAACGCTGTCTATTGCTATGGTGCTATTGCTATGTTTGCATGTTAACTGGACGACCGAGGCAGGTTTTGCTCTCTTTTTCGACTATTTTCCTAAGTTTTCTGAAGTTAGGCGTACGGGGATCGAACTCAGGCTCCATATATCGGAATCAAGTCCCGTCAGTTGTAATGCGTGTCTATTGCCTACGCGGTGCTATTGCCTATGTTTGCGTGTTGTTCGGATGACCGAGGCGGGTTTTGGTCTCTTTTTTGACTATTTTCCTAAGTTTTCTCAAGTTAGGCGTACGGGGCTCGAACTCAGGCTCCGTATATCAGAATCGAGTCCCGTTAGTTGTAATGCATGTCTATTGCCTACGCGGTGCTATTGCCTATGTTTGCATGTTAACTGGACGACCGAGGCGGGTTTTGGTCTCTTTTTGACTATTTTCTTAAGTTTTCTCAAGTTAGGTGTACGGGGCTCGAACTCGGGCTCTGTATATCGAAATCGAGTCCCGTCAGTTATAATACATGTCTATTACCTACGCGGTTCTATTGCTTGTGTTTGCGTGTCGTTTGGACGACCGAGGCAGGTTTTGATCTCTTTTTTGACTATTTTCCTAATTTTTCTCAAGTTAGGTATACGGGGCTCGAACTCGGGCTCTGTATATCGGAATTGAGTCCAGTCAGTTATAACACGTGTTTATTACCTACGCGGTGCTATTTCCTATGTTTGCGTGTCGTTCGGACGACCGAGGCGGGTTTTGGTCTCTTTTTCGACTATTTTCCTAAGTTTTCTCAAGTTAGGCGTACGTGGCTCGAACTCGGGCTCCGTATATCGAAATCGAGTCCCGTCAGTTGTAATGCGTGTCTATTGCCTACACGATGCTATTGCCTGTGTTTACGTGTCCTTCAGACGACCGAGGCGGGTATTGGTCTCTTTTTCGACTATTTTGCTAAGTTTTCTCAAGTTAGGCGTACGGGACTCGAACTCGGGCTTCGTATATCAAAATCGAGTCCCGTCAGTTGTAATGAGTGTCTATTGCCTACGCGGTGCTATTTCCTATGTTTGTGTGTTAACTGGAGGACCGAGGCGGGTTTTGGTCTCTTTTTTGACTATTTTCCCAAGTTTTCTCAAGTAAGCCAGACGGGGCTCAAACTCGGGCTCCGTATATCAGAATCGAGTCCAGTCAGTTGTAATGCATGTCTATTTCCTACGCGGTGCTATTGCCTGTATTTGCGTGTTAACTGGACGACCGAGGCGGGTTTTGGTCTCTTTTATAACTATTTTCCTAAGTTTTCTCAAGTTAGGCGTACGGGGCTCGAACTCGGGCTCTGAATATCGGAATCGAGTCCCATTAGTTGTAACGCGTGTCTATTGCCTATGCGGTGCTATTGCCTATGTTTGCGTGTTAACTGGATGACCGAGGCGGGTTTTGGTCTCTTTTTTGACTATTTTCCTAAGTTTTCTCAAGTAAGGCGTACAGGGCTCAAACTTGGGCTCCGTATATCGAAATTGAGTCCCGTTAGTTGTAACGTGTGTCTATTGCCTACGCGGTACTATTGCCTGTGTTTGCATGTTAATTGGATGACCGAGGCGGGTTTTGGTCTTTTTTTCGACTATTTTCCTAAGTTTTCTCAAGTTAGGCATACGAGGCTAGAAAATGTGCTCCGTATATTGGAATAGAGTCCTGTCAGTTATAACGCATGTCTATTGCCTACGCGGTGCTATTGCCTTTGTTTGCATGTTAACTGGACGACCGAGGCGGGCAGGTCAAAGAACATGGATCTGTGTGTCCAGTTGTGAACCTTGCCGTAACCATAAGCTCGTTCCAATCTGTGATTCTTCCTTGGAGGTGGAAACTTCAAACGACTAATCTAACTCAACACTGCTGACCCAGAAAGACGGCCAGGTACTTGACGTTTCTCTATTTTTCGATTGAATTGTCTACTCATCTGTCGATAACGATGTTCAATCGGCAAAAATTGTCTGGATGTTGCAAAGAAACTCATTTTCCCCCCATGTTTGAGCCGTATAGCTTTAACTGACCCCATGCACACGGGACATTGCTCGTTCTTGAAGTGTAAAAACTTAGTCACGATAGATAAGACGGTGTGCTTTTCGTACCCGTCATACAGTGGCGTCGCTGCTTCATGCAATAACTCATAGAAACCCTTAGCCCCATCATTCGGCTCTTGCTCGACGCTACTGCCATCCCTATCTGTATTCCACTGGAAGTATGAACCAGCAGCTTCGACTATCATGTTAGTACAGTCAAAGGTTTCGTCACCTCCGGATTCCGGTTCTGATTCATGCTCATCTAACTAGGTTTCCCCATGATAGATCCATATCGTATAACCTTGCTTGAACCCATACGCAAATAAGTCGCACATGACATCACTCCTTTCCTTCCACACTTCATTAACACACCTCTTACAATGACATCTGATCTCATCGCTGCTGACTTGCTCAAACGCGAAGTTGAGAAATTGTTCAACCCCACTACGATACTCAGAGCTAAGCCCACTCCTATCAGTGGTAACTTCGATCAACAGACATCTCGGACAACTGTCTGCTATATATATGGAAAGTCAGACAAACACAATCAAGTCTCCAAGTTAATGTATATGCAAGCTTATGCGTTTCCTAACCTCATCTCTCACTCTAACGGGTCAGGCTTCTATCCCATTCCCGGATGTGTCGCCTCATTGATGCCAACAACTTGAACACATCTTTATATTTTTCAGAAATTTCGGCAGCACCTCCCCATGGTCTTCAAGTACACGAAATAGACTAACACATCGTCGTCTAAATATGCACCCGAAGAACATCAAGAGATATATACTGACCAAAAATTTAAAAAATATAAAGATGTGCTCAAGTCGTTAACACCGACCTAAGTGAGATCAAAACATACAAGAACAGTCCCAAAACGGGGACTATTTGAGATTCACTCCTACTAAGTGAATCTCAAACGGGTTTCTAAGCTTCCTAAACTATATGAAAATATGCACATGTCAAAGTATAATGAGCTGGTAAATTTCTTTAACCGACCCTCAAATAGGAAAAAAACAAATAAATATTGTTTTTGAAAGTGCTTTCAACTAACTAAGCAAATAACTAGCAGTTTCTACAAAATACAGTTTGTAAGGAGAAAGGATTCACCTTCAAACACAACTTCTTTGGAAATATATTCCCAATCACCGCTTAGTATCTTTCAAAGATTGCGGTTAAGTTCAATGGATTTTTCCTTTTCACTTCACTTTCTAAATGCAGGTCAAACAAAAGATAAGCTAATCAAGTATTAGACCCTAAAATAATACAAAGAATTCTAACATAATCGTACAAAGCAAAAGATAGAGAATTGGCTAAAGCAATTCTTGATCAGAATTGGGGATGCCCCTACGACCAGAACAAGTAATTATGCAAATTGCGCGTTAGCTAGTCATTCATATTACGCAATTACAGTCAGCCACAACATCAAAATTAACAAAATCTCTATATACACTTTTTGCTTTAATTTAAGCTTGATAAACCACTTCTGATCAAACATTAAAGAAGTCAAAGTGTAAACACCATTTCATAACTAAAAAGGAATAACCCAATAAAGCAAACAATGAGATTATTTAACTACTAACACAATTAGATTAAAGCAAACATGCCTAAAACTTTAAAATAAATAAAAGTAGATAATTAGTTCCAACAAAATAAGAATAAAGAAATCATACCTATTGCAAGTTGTGGGAAAACAGGAGTAAAGAAGAAGGAGAGATGGAGCTGACTGGAAGGAGAGGGGGAGAGTCGACGGAGAGGGGAGGGTCGCTGGAAGGTATGGCAGAGGGGGGAGAGACGCCGAAGGTGGCTGGAGGGGGGGGGGGAAGCTCACACTAATTGATGCTCAAATTGGCCGGAGGTGGCAGGAGGGGGAGAGAGTTGTCGGCCGGAAGGTATATCAGAGGAGGGAAAAGAAAGAAGGAAATGAAAAGTAGTCATTCTCGTCGAGATGAGGGTTTTAAAATTAGACTCATTCTCGACGACAACGCCGTCGTGAGTAACACCGTCGCCTAGTACTCATTATCGACGGCACTAGCGACGGACGTGCCGTCGTCAATGACTTTTCCCACGCCCGCGAAAAATTTCCCACCAAAACCAGACCCAGGATGGGTCATTATCAATGGGCCATATTGGCGATGGCTAGGCCGTCGCTAATGAGTTTAATATTGACGGGGATTCCACCGTCGCTAATAATGCCGTCGCCATTGACCTATTTTTTTATGTAAAATAGAATATATTATATTTTATTTGATTGTATAGTGCTGCATAGTATTGCATAGTGCAGCATAGTAAAATCAAATTATTTTTAAAGATTCGGCCGAAGAAGCGCCCGTGAATTTCCTTACTATTCACCCGTGATTTTCTAAATTCAAATAATATCCTGCCATTCTCTTATAAATAAGATGCTTAGTTTAGAATTGAAAATCACACCAGAATCAGAGAATTCTTCTTCTATAATATTGATCGTATTTCTTTAGAGTTTAAGGAAGCTTTGAGTTTAGAAAACAGTGCAAGTTTTCTTCAAGAATATCCCCGCCCTACCAGTCGAAAATACTCTCGTTTTAAGGTAAGAAATATTATTTGTGTTCAATATTCGTAAGAAATAATATTTTCTTCCATACTCTGTAGTATGTAAGTAATATTATTTCGTTTCAGATTCTGAATTTTACACTCATTTTGTTAAGTATTGCTTCTATACTCATTGAAATTAATAGAATATCCTTGAAATTTGCGCTTCATCTAGTATCTTTTCACAAGAATATTTTTTCTGAATATTCTTGTTAAATTTTGATCGTTTCATGCCGGGGTACTATTCATAAGGTACTATTCACAAAATACTATTCACGTGGTACTATTCACCTGGGGTACTATTTACGACAAAAATTGATTTCTTTTCTGTCCAATTTATTTTTTATACATGAATATTATTCTTGAATTTTACTCCACAAAGCAGTTGTCATGTTGACAATTTGGACATTTTTAACCTCTGGATAAATTAAAAATCTTTAATATTTATCCTTGATTTCGTTTGATTGATGCTTATATCATTGTCATTGTCATAATCTTCATGCTTATATTATGATAAAAGTCATCTTTGGCCCATAGTGCATAGATGGACTGTTGATTGGTATGATTATGACTATGTATCGGTATAATCATGACCTGTAATGTTATAAATGATGTGGTAAAAGTCCTCATTGACTCGTAATGCATTGATGGACGGTTGTTTGCATGATTATGACCACTGGTGATACTAACGAATATCCTTGGCCCATAGTGTATGAATAATTCGTGGATGTGATAATAATGAATATCCTTGGCCCATATTGCATGGATAATTCATGGATGTGATACTAACGAATATCCTTGGCCTGTAGTGCATGGATAATTCGATGATGTGGATTATTTATTGAGTTATGTTACAGCGATAAAATATTGATGATGTACTTTTAAATCATAGAAGATAGTAGATATCATGCTCTACTTGACTCTTCTAATGGATTATTTGTTTCGCTGTAGTTAAACTTGTTGTCTTTTGTATTCTATCAGTTTAACACTGGTTAAAGCTAACGATAATTTATTCTGCATTATTTTAGTCATAATATTCTTTATTGGGCTAGTTGAGCTCACCCTTTGCTTTCATTGTTCTCTTCAGGAAATGATAATATAGCTTGAACTAGTCGGGGAATGGAGTGATGGTGCAAGATGGTGGCTATAGTAGTCCTCACTATTTTATGAAATAGTGTGATAATAATTGTAATGAGGACTCCATTTGAGTTTGGATATTGTCTAAAGACAATATTCGTGTTAAAACTCTCAGCTACGTTTTCTCGTATTGTATAAATGAAGTTTGTATTTAAATTTTGTACCATGTATTTGGCAACTCAGAATGGGAGATGCAAACCTATTTTAGGGGTGCACAGTTGGTGTCAAAGCTTAGGGATATGATCCATGGCTGAGATTTGAGGCTAGAACTAGGAAGGGAGAAACGGGTAAATCTTTCGCTAGTATGACCTACCTAAGCTTATTTGTTATTTAATTGTTCGGTCAGAATATAGAGATAATATGTGGCATGTCAATTAACCCTTGTTTTGTGGTAGTATTTGAAAATGACATCTAAAAATGTTGAGATAAGCAATGGAGCACATGAGACCGTTGAGTCACCGACGATCAATAACCAGGATAATGTGCATCAGGAAGGCAATAATCCTCAGGTAAATAACAACACCCACCAAATGATGAACGATGTGATGTTCAGAGGCTTTCTGTAATTCATGCAACATTAGGCGCGAGAGACTCCTGTGCAAAATGCAGGTGGAAACACTGGCAACTCACGGTTGGTCACCGCTAAGCAATTCAAAGAGTTGGGTCCACCATAGTTTTTGGGAAAGTCAAAACCACTTAAGGCAGAGACGTGGATTAAGCAGATCACTAAGATATTTGATGTCTTGGGATTCTCCAAGGAGAAAACGTTTCCCTTTGTCACCTTCATGTTGCGAGGAGAGGAAGATCATGGGTGGGAATCTGTAAAGCATACTCAGCCTACCGCACTAAAGATGTCTTGGGAGAAGTTCCAAGAATTTTTCAACGACAAGTACTTTCCCGAAAGTATTCGTCACATGAAGGATGTAGAATTTATAAAGCTGGAACAAAACAATATGACCATGTCGCAATACGAGGCTTAATTTGCGGAGTTATCTCGGTTTGCATCCCATTTGGTAAATAATGAGGAGCTTATGACGCGGATGTTTCTAAGAGGTTTGAATCCCAAAATATGTCAATACCTCATTTCTCATAAACTTTTCTTGTATTCAGAGGTTGTGAATAGGGCTCAATTATTGGAGCGTGATAATGAGTCAACCCAACCAAGAGATAGCAGCCGACAAAACGATAATACCAGTGGTAGAAGTCATCGAACGTGGAGGAAATCAACATGTCAGAAATGGTAACCACTTCGGTGGTAATCATGGCCAAGATAATAGAAGTGGAAATTTCAAGAAGAGAACGTTCAATAATGATGGAAAGACAGAAGTACCAGCACTCGTTTTCAAGGAAGGAGAACGACCACCGATCGTATGCTACAAATGCGGAGGGGAGGGACACATCAGTCGAAACTATACGCAGCAACCCAAAGCGTGTTACAATTGTAGAAGAGAAGGTCACCTAGCCCGATTTTGTCGTGTAATAAAATCAAGTCCAGTTTGGATGGAGACACCAAAGGCCGTCCCAAACAAGTCAAAGTTGATAGTTCAAGGGAGAGCATTTGTCGTGACCTCCTAAAAAGTGAGGAACCCGAACGAGGTTATCACAGGTAAGCTAATCATAAATTCTTACGAAGTCTATACCTTATTTGATACCGGTTCTACCCATTCTTTTATTTCTCGTACTTGCGCTCAACTTTTAAATTTGACTCCGGAGAAATTAGACTTTGACTTATCTGTTGAAACTCCGTTGGGAGAAACCTTTATTACATCCACTGTTTATAAATCTTGTTTGATTCAAATTGTCACCCTCACGTTACCTATCGATCTTATCTCTTTGAAAATACTTGCATTTGATGTGATTTTAGAGATTGATTGATTAACTACTCATCATGCTGAAATTGATTGTTTTCGTAAGGTTGTTAGCTTTAATATTCCTAACCAACCTATTATGAGAACTCAAGCAACCAAACCACTAAAGTTAATCACTGTCATATCAAGCCATAAAGCCATTCGTTTATTGAAAAATGGATGTCAAGCTTTCTTAGCCCATGCCACAGATTTAAACAAAAATACGTCAGATTTGAATGATATTTCGATTATTAATAAATTTCCTAACGTATTCCCTGAAGAACTTCCTGGCCTACCCCCAGAGCGTGAAATTAAATTTTTTATTCACCTTGAACCCGGTAAAAAACCCATTTCCAAAGCCCCATATCGAATGGCTCCTATTGAACTTCAGGAGTTAAAAACCCAACTGCAAGAATTGTTAGACATCGGTTTCATTCATCCTAGTACATCTCCTTGGGGTGCTCTAGTTCTATTCGTAAAGAAGAAAGATGGAAGTATGCGACTTTGCATTGATTATCGGGAGTTAAATCATGTCACCGTCAAAAATAGGTACCCGTTACCTCGCATTGATGACCTGTTTGACCAGTTGTAAGTCACCAAATTATTTTCAAAGATCGATTTTTGTTCCTAATATCATCAGTTAAAGATTAAATTTGATGACATTCTAAAGACTTCTTTCAGAACTCGGTACGGGCATTAAGAATTCCTAGTCATGTCTTTTGGATTGACTAATGCTCCTGCTGCCTTCATGGATATGCTGAATTGAGTATTCAAGGAATATTTGAATCATTTTGTGGTTGTCTTTATTGATGACATCCTCATTTACTCCAAAAGCCATGAAGATCATGAGCAACACTTGAGGCTGATACTCCAAAAGCTTAGTGAAAACAAGCTTTCTACCAAGTTGAAGAAATGCGAGTTTTGGCTTGTGGAAGTAGCATTCCTTGGGCACGTGATATCGAATCATGGAATATTTGTTGACCCAGCAAAGATTGAAACAATACAAAGCTGGGAGCAACCTAAGTTAGTGATCGAAGTATGTAGCTTTCTCGGCTTAGCTGATTATTATCGGAGATTTGTAGAAGGGTTTTCTCAAATCGCTACTCCATTAACTCAGCTGACTCGAAAAGATATAAAATAAGATTGGAGCGAGGAATGTGAGAAGAGTTTTCAAGAACTCAAGAGGAGACTCATTTCAGCACCTTTTTTGATAATACCATATGGTTTTGAGGGATTTGTCATCTATAGTGATGCTTTAGGTAGAGGTTTAGTATGTGTTCTCATGCAACATGAGAAAATCATAGTCTATGCCTCACGACAACTCAAAGAATATGAGGGTAATTATCCTACTCATGATCTAGAGTTGGCAGTGGTTGTTTTCGCGCTTAAAATCTAGAGGCATTACTTGTATGGGGAGAAAGTGGAGATCTATACGGATCATAAATGCCTCAAATATTTCTTTACCGAAAAGGAGCTCAACATGCGGCAACAACGTTGGCTTGAGCTGTTGAAAGATTACGATCATACCATTCAATACCATCCTGGAAAAGCGAACGTAGTAGCTGACGCATTGAGTAGAAGATCATATATGGGTACGAGTGCAATATTGTCTATGCAAATGCCCATTTTGAATGACTTACAAAGGATGGAGATAGAGTTAAAGACTCTAGGGACCCACATGATGATGTAAAATATACGAGTAGAACCGACTTTAATCGATAAAGTTAAAGCTGCTCAAGCTATAGATCTGAAGCTGATGCGTATGAAGAAGAAAGTGCAAGAAGGTGCTATCCCAGAAGAAAGAATCGATGAAGAAGGAATACTTCGAGTCAACTCTAGACTTTGTGTTCCTAACGACTCTGATTTGAAGTATAAAATCATGATGGAGGCACACAACACACCGTTTGTAATCCATCCTGGAAGTACCAAAATGTATCGTGATCTTTAACATACGTTTTGGTGGAGCAATATGAAGAGAGAGATCGCAGAGTTTATCTCAAGGTGTTTAACTTGTCAACATGTCAAAGCGGATCATCAAGTACCAAACGGACCATTTCAACCACTTAAAATTCCAGAATGGAAGTGGGAGCACATTACCATGGTTTTCATTAATGGTCGTCCCAAGGTTTCTCAAGGCATAGATGCAATTTGGGCAATTCTCGATAGATTGACCAAATTTGTTCATTTCTTACCTATACGAGAAACTTATTCACTTGAACGTCTTGCTTGTATATACATAAATGAGATTATAAGACTGCATGGTATGCCAGTATACATAGTTTCTGATCCAGATCTAAGATTCACTTCACAGTTTTTGGGTCAGTTTGCACAAAGCTATGGCACATATTTACGATTTAGTTCGACATATCATCCTTAGATGGACGGCTAGTCGGAGAGGACTATTCAAACTCTTGAAGATCTATTAAGACTCCGTGTCCTAGACTTCAAAGGAAGTTGGGATAAGTTCTTGCCATTAATGGAATTCTCCTACAACAACAGTTATCAAGCAAGTATAGGCATGGCTCCATTCAAGGCGTTGTATGGACGCAAGTGTTGTTCTCCAATATGATGGGACGAGGTGGGTGAAGGAACGTTGTTGGTACCGGAATTGGTACACATGACAACGGAAAAGATTCAAATGATTCGGCAATGAATAAAAACCTCCTAAGATCGACAAAAGAGTTATCCTGATCTTCATCGAAGGGACATGGAATTCAATGTTGGAGATCATATGTTGTTACGTGTTACTCCATGGAAGGGAGTTACGAGATTTGAAAAGAGAGGAAAGCTCAATCCTCGATTCATTGGCCCATTTGAAATCCTCGATCGAGTAGGCACTGTGGCCTATAGACTCGCCTTACCGCCAAGTATGTCTCGTGTTCATAATGTTTTTCACATATCTATGTTATATAAATATGCGGAAGACCCAAACCAAATTATTGATTTAGAACTAGATGAGATAACAGAAGATTTAACGTATGAAGAGGTACCTGTTAAAATCTTGGATAAGAAGAAACATATTCTACGCTCCAAGGTTATACCTCAAGTCAAAGTTTTATGGAGAAACCACGATGTTGAGGAAATGACCTGGGAGTTAGAATCTGAAATGAAATCAAGGAATCCTCACCTCTTTGACATACCAGGTACGTACACCAATTTTGAAGACAAAATTTCATAAGAAGGAGAGGTTGTAAGACCCCAACCTTTATGAATAAAGATTTAATTTTCTCGAAATATCTTTTTTAATAATAAGGCGTGGATTTGTTATAATGTTATAGTTGTGGATAATATTTATAAACTTTTCAAAGTAAGAAAGTTGTCATAAAATATTCGTTTGGTCGGGGAATAATCTTTTTATCAGGGCATATTAAATGACACGCAAGCACAATCATTGGTGGACTCTACAACGAAATTCATCATTTGAGTTAGAAAAGCATGTAAATAACTTTTATAAAAAAATAACGGCAAAAGTTTTACCGTTAACTGTTGAAATATCTGGTGATAAAAGTATAGTAATACGCGTGGTTACATTGTACTACACAGTATTGTACATTATCTTTGATTATTGATGCTTACGTGAGAAGTCACTCAGTTATATTCAATTATTGTCACAGTATCATCTGCACAATATTTTATATTATTAAATCAATAATTTAGATGACAAAGTTTTTCATATTATAATTTGCATTATTGACGATGTCTAGAAAGTTTTGTCAAGGAAAGGGGTTTGGTCACCTAATTACGCGCCAATAAGGAGAAGTCCTTATCGAAAAGCCCCCTCTTTCCTTGGAATGATCTGTTTGTTAATATTGTGAGTTATAAATGATGAATAAATGTTATTAAAAATGTGTTTTGAGAAGCCTAGTGAATTGAGATAAATAGAGGGGATTTTTATGAAGTATTTGTTGTAAATTTGAATTATTATATGGACCCCCACTTACCCATTTTTCAAAACTGTCGGTAGAAGTTATCTCAGTTTTGTTTTATTACTTATATATATAAGTTATATATATATATATATATATTATATAATTTTGTTTTTTTATTTAAAATAGAATATATTATATTTTATTTGATTGCATACTACTACATAGTAAAATCAATTTTTTTTAAAGATTCGGCCGAAGAAGCGCCCGTGAATTTCCTTACTGTTCACCCGTGATTTTCTAAATATAAATAGTATGCTGCCATTCTCTTATAAAATAGGATGCTTAGTTTAGAATTGAAAATCACACAAGAATCAAATAATTTTACTTCTATAATATTGAGAGTATTTCTTTAGAGTTTAAGGAAGCTTTTGTGTATAGAATATAGTGCAAGATTTCTTCAAGAATATCCCCGCCCTACCAATAAAAAATACTCTCCTTTTAAGGTAAGGGATATTATGTTTGTTCAATATTCGTAAGAAATAATATTCATAAGATATTATGTGTTGTAGATGGTTTATAATCTGTTGTATATTATTTACAAACGATTTTGGAGTATCAAATTCATGTGTAGTCATGTTTAAGAAGAAGAAATTGGTTTTTGGTTGAATATGTACCAAAAGGCTAATTTTAGAGTTAAAGTTTATGCTTGAATTATTTGGTAATATGTAAATTGGTTATTGATTGTGTTAATACATGACGAAACGAAAAGAATGCGTTGTATGAATTAATTTGGTTAAGAGACGAATATGTGGTGAGATGATTCGCTAAACATGTTGAAGTAAGAAGAAAATGCCATGAACTTTGATTTTGGGTCTTTAAGTTGGGTGTTTATGTGGTTTGTGATGTTAGAAGCATGATAGGTGTGTTGGGTTTTAGTTTTACAAGGTTTGTAATATTTGGGTGTTTGTAATTTGTTGTTTGGTAATGAAATTCATGAGTTTTAGATGAAGAATGGGGAAGTAGTAGTGCAAAGTTCTTGTTCGTCTTACTAGCTTACAGCCACGCCTTGATAAGGAGGGCTGGAGCATGGCGAGGCTATGGCCGCTTATTTCGAGAGCCCAGGTACTAACGCTTGCACTGCGGTGTTGTGGATTGGGGTTGGCAACTGTGCCTTCCCTTGAGCAGAAATAATTTTTTTTATGTTTCAGTCCATGATGTGTTGGTCTAACCTAGTCTAATGTTCACGATAACGTATTAAACCTGTAATAAGGTTTTATAACAGATTGTAAGCGTGTGTATGATGATATCAAATTGTAAAGGTATTAAGTTGTGAATAACTTTATTTTGTTATTTGATTAAGTCTTGAGATGTGGTTTAAGTGTTGTGTTGCCATACTAGACTTGTATTTTCAGATTGGTGAATGGTGTAATTGTCAGAGCATGAATTAAGATAGCAAAATGAACTATGTTAACAGGTTGAATTAAAATGAGAATTAACCATATAGGGGTAATATTAATGTAACTAATTGATGTTGCGATTCTAATGGTATATATATGGTATTTGACGAACGTAAGTTGTAATTTAATAGCTTACGCACGAGACAAGTTCTTTATCCATATCCTATTTGTTATTACGCCAGTTTCTAAACCCTAATTTTCATTGAGAAAGTTTCCTAATTTTAAACTTGTTAATGTTTTGATTATAACTATACAAGTTCCTAACCATTATCTCTCATTAATGCAAAGCTTAAGTTGATCATTATTTCGAACAAGACTTTCTAATTCTTTGAAAATAGTACATTGGATATACAATGCTTAATTCAATTGTATATTATTGTGAGTTAATCTTTGATTCAAATATCGTAGTCCAATATCATTTTATTATATCAAACCTTGAATGGCTAGTGAACCTTTATTGATTCGACTAATCCATAGTTGATGAGCGTTCTAAATTCTAGAACCATTGTTAAGGCTAATCTAAACTAAACTTTATTTAGTGCAGATTCCTAAGTCAAACTAAAATGAACAACCCTATTATAGGGGATTATTTACGCGTTAGCGTTAAGATGTTTGTGCATAATACATGGTACGAAGAGCTGACCCCCCTAAGTACGAGAAGAAAGATCCATATAGTCTAAAGACTATTAAAAGTTGAAGTAGAAATACTTAATAACCTGGGACATAGTTCATGGTCTTAAGTGTAAGAACCCATAATTTTGAATAATTCAAAATTTCTCGAATAATTTTTTTTATATATTTAATATTTATATTGATTATCAATATTATGTTGAGTATCTGTGATACGAGTTTAGAGAAGTGGTTAATTTGTGTATTGACTAAGAAATATGAGTAGAGTTATGCTTAACAGAGAATAGAAACCCTAACCCTAAATACGGATAGGGATTCGATAGAAAATACAGTTATAATAATTGTATTAATGAATATGTGTTTGTACTGTATATAATTTCTGATCAATGCTTGATCAGATAGGGTATAAACTTATTAAACCCTAGTGAGGGATTAAAAACCTTAATATGTGATTAAGGAACCCTAACGCACAGTTAGAAACCTTAATCGAATGTCGAAAGACCCTAATTTTAAATTCAGGAACCCTAAACCCTAATTAGGAAACCCTAATGGAGATTATCAAACCCTAAGGGTTAAGATTAAAGAGAATGATGTTAAATGACTAGAATACCCTTAAATTTATGAGGGAAATTACAAAAATACATTTTTGGGGGTGAAAAGACCAAAATACCCTTACTTATAAATTAAGTAAAGAGATTTAGCAAATCTTGTGACTCACCAAGGTTGGATAAGGCCATGTGCTGGAAATCCATACCAAATCTGATCCATATATGCCACCTAGACACTTATATATTCATTGTATCTAACTTAGAGAATTAAAGAGAGAGAAAGTCTAAAGATTTGGTTCATTTTCTATCAAACACTCTCAACCAACTTCTCTCTCACCCAAACCCACAAAATACTTAAGTGATTCAGTCACTAGTAGAGCCTCTAGCACCCCCAAGAATAGATTGGAGAGAAAGAATCCAAGATTGGACAAGTGAGGTATAAACCCTAACTCATATTTTGATCTTGTATGCTTAGATAGAAATGTTGTTTATGTGTTTATTTAAGTGCTATAAGATGTTATATAGTGATTGTAGACACTCGAAAATTTTTCATTCCTGTTACTAACCTTGCTGGAGGGCAAAATCGTCTTCCAGAGATAACCCTGGAAGTCAAAGCAGCACCATCCCAGAGACAACCTCGGGATACTAAGTTTGCCATATCGGAGACAACCTCGAGATCTTCAGTTCCAGTTCTAGAGATAACACTGGAGAAGTCAGTTCCATCTTCGAGACAACCCAGAGATATGCAGTCCAGTGACGGAGACAACCTCGAGATACTCAATTTCAACCTCGGAGACAACCCCGAGGAATACAGTTCCAATTCCAGAAATAAAACTGGAGACCTTTTCCATCTTGGAGACAATCCCGAGATCTTCAGTTCCAATCCCAGAGACAACCTCGAGAGATACAATTCAAAACTTCGGAGACAACCCTGAGGCATGCAGTTGCAGTTCCAGAGATAACCCTGAAAATGCTTGTTTCAACCTCCAGCAATCAGCTTCAACACTCGGTGATAACCCCGAGGCACTCAAACCCAAGCCCGGAGATGACCCCGGGAGGATAGGAACACCTCAGTGACAACCTTGAGGATGTTCAACACTTGCAGCAGCCCAATCTCAGAGATATCCCTGAGCAACGACTGCTAAATCAGCCCAGAACTGGAGATAACCTCGGTCAGGGGCAAAATCATCATTTTTCCACCTCAATCCCACATTCGCGCTGTCTCAACAACATTTCAACATACATGCTACATAGAAGTATCCGACAAGAACCATAGTGCCAATCCCGAGTGAATAAATACACAAGACAACACACCAGATATAATTTGAAGCCTGAAGACCTGGGCATGGACCCATCTTCCTGACTTCGTACAACCTCTTATCCCATGTCCTTGTGTATCTCTCGACAACATCATGCCGTAAAAGGTCTTAAACACCTTGATCGGATGTCCGGATTGAAGTTATGAATGTTCGAGCGGACAACACGTTGCACGAGTGCATGTACTTTGAGACGACGGAACCCATGGAGCCCGGGGCACCCCAGGCAGCTGCAGGTACATCTGCGGCTCCCCCCCTCTATAAATAGAGGGCTTGGGGTAGCCATTTATAAGAATAAAAAGGTTAGGAAGCCCTGTCCAATGTGCTCTTTACACACTATAAATTGAGAGCTTTCTCATTTCAAACACTTGTGATCTTATATTTAGGTACTGTTTTCAGGTGGGAACCGAGTGTTCATCCATTTAAAGTTATTGAAGACTTATTTGGCAGTCCACTGTAAGCCTTTTTACATTACTTTAAGCCTTTTCTCCACTTCTTGCACACACCATTATTCACGTTGAGAGTCATGTTGCGTGTGTATGCCCGGATTTCTGTCCGTGGATTTTTATTTCTTTTGTATATATATACTTATATATATATATAAACTGTTATCGAACTATGTTCGATGAGCCTTGATTTAACATCCGGAGCGTTTACTGCTTATATATATATAAATACTTATATATATATATATTGTTATCATCAAACTCTATTTGATTGAGCCTGGATTTCACATCCTATGCGTTTACCGACAATCTATATGCCTACGAATCTAGTAGTATCATATAATCAAACTTATTCCTTTGACCTCAAAGAAATCAAGCAAACACGGCAACACTTCATATCAAAATCAATCAATAATTCCTTATCAATCCTCGAATCTTAAACTGTTATTACTGGTATAGTGTATGTGTGCTTAACATCCATGCTAACTGATGCGAATTCAAATTTAATACATAACAAGTCTCTTAGAAGGCATCGTACAGTGTAAATTCAAGAATTTCAACAATAGACGAGATCCAACTAAAATCAAACAATCACCAATATCAAGGGTCCAAATAAGTTACTTATGCTTTTTTTCAATCACGGGGGTGTTTTGCTCTTATTTCCCATTTTATTCTCTTTTTTTACATAGATAGTGAGTGCATTTTACGCTCCATCTCATGCCTGAGTTTATAGGGAGTGCATTTCACGCTCCTTTTTGACCCACCATAAGACTCAATTATTCAAAATGGGAAGGTTCCCATTTTTTAAAAAAAGCTTATATACCCCACTTTTTCCCCAAAATTTAAGTTCTTGCCTAATTCTTCGCCTTCACCTCCTATCCTTGTCATTCTTTCATTTAAACTAGCATTATCATTTAGAAATTTCTTATGTATCAATTTGAACTAATCAGTCCACATAGGTGTCATTAACGTGCTAACCTTTTTATACCAGTGTCAAATATGCAAAAGATCCAATTCATAACACAAAAGTACATCACAGTTCTAATAATCAGTACCGTACTTGTCTACTTAATCCCAATCTCATCATTGGCCAAAATAACATGAACTATATAAAACCACTGGACATATGTAATATAACACAATATTTTTTTTATTTTTTTTTAATATTGGTAAACATAACATGATTTCAAACTAAATAAAAACTATTTACAATCCTATACTTATATGCAACTAAATCACTACATGAATGCAAACATTTAATAATCCTAAATTAAACATGAAACTAACATATGCAAAGCTAACTAATAAACTTAAACATGCAGACATAAAACTTAACTAACTCCCCAAAACTTGAAAATTACAATGTCCTCATTGTAAAGACTAAAACAGTAAAAGTATGAGGACTTCTTTGTAATCGCCTAAGCTTGGGGTGGTGGTGGCTGTTGTTCGTCATCTGAATCACTGGGAAAAAACCTTGGCATTGGGGCTGGCTGCTGGAATGAGAATTATGCATTGGGATTGAAACTCTGGAGTGTCGCGTTCAATGAAGCAAATGACATATTCATGGCCTCGAACATATGGTCCTGCCTCGCTGCGAGTCTCCGCATCTCTCTTCGGACATCCTTGTTGTACCCATCCATTTGTCTCTGAAGGCTCTGGAACTGAGGGCTAGATATAGCTTCGGGTTGTGGTGTCACCTCCGTTCCTTGCTCTCCCATCGTCGCATCCCCCTGAAACTCATCGTCATCCTAGGTGTCCTCAGCGTCAGCCTCATCCTCTGAGGCTGGTGGAAATATAAACATGACTCCTCTACGGTGAGACTCGCCCCTGGGCCACACCAAATACCGCGTAATCATCCTCGTGTCTAACGTTTGAAGCGACATCTAGGTGGTCTCATCATCGGACCATCATACTCCCGCCTATCTACACAACCCACAAATGAGTGATGGGTGTGGCAAGCTATCAGAGAATGGTCCTCGAAGGAATATTCGGATAGAAAAATTGATTATAGCCCCCACATTGATGATAAAATCTTGGACAACGACATATAAAAGCAATGCCTTCTCCTTGGGCACATCTGACGTATGTGTGGATGGAAACAGCTTGGAGCACACGAACGCGTACCATATCTTTCTGTACCGGCTGAGATCCTAACTGTGGAAGACAGTGTCCCCTTTTTGGCCTTTGATCCATGTGGTATCCAACTTTGTAATTTCTGTCAAAATAGTCTCGTAATCGGGATCATGGTTACGTAAGTAAGCGTACTGGAAATGTTTAGGAACTCGTAATTAGTAGTACGTGTTGATGGTGTAGGCACTGAAAGGAACTAACCTATCCCGGACAAATGCTGTGAATGGGGCCTTATCCTCTGCGTTGGCATATAATTTCTTTACCCACTCATAATTGCTGGCTTAGGCTCTTCCGTGAACTTATTCCAACCTTTATTATAAATTTGTTGCATCATTTCACTGTCGACATGTTCAGGTGCCAACCCCCACTCTGGTGTGAGTGCCTTTGTTACAAGGTAGTCATAACAGTTGGCGATGGCACTTGTGAATTTGTGCCTGTCAAAGGTCCTTGTTGGTGGTGTGGACCCTGAACTCTCTCCACGTTGTCATTTTGAAGCCAGTTTAGGTGCCATTGAATTTGGAATTGGTGAGCTTCAACTAACTTTTCCCCCAAAACTCCACTCAAGTAAACCGTCGAACACTTGGCGTGCTAGGCTTACAAATCCCCGAAACTTAGTGATCTTGCTTCTAATATGGTGATAGACATTGAGAAATTGTAAGACAAACTACTCACTCTCAGTATATCCCTAAATTTGTTGATTATCCTTTCCCTTTGTGCTGCAACAAACCACTCAAGAAGAACCTTACCCTTGAACTTCTGAATTGGTGTGAATTGAGATGGTTAGAGTTTGTGGTGAAGGTATGGTTTTATAGAGAGGAGGTGATGTAGAGAGTTATGGGTTGAAGTAGTGGGCAAGTGTTCTAATGTATTGGGGAGATGGGGATTAAGTTGCTTAGATAGTGGATTGAGAGTGTGTATAGGAGTAGTGGGTTGTAGTTTCATGTGAAGGGAAGTGGAGGAGGTGGTAACTATTTGCTCTTTAACTGCCAAAATTGTCTCTTGGTTTGCCCTTTCATACGTGGGGTAATAAACCTTGAAGGCCCGCCCTAGTGGGCATGCTTACTGTTATGAGAGTTGAGACCTCCGCCCCGACGAGGGTGATAGGCTTTGATGGCCCGCCCCAGTTGGCATGCTCACTGTTTTGAGGATAAGAGCCCCGGCTCGGCGAGGGGTTCCTTCACAAAAACGATATCCTCGTCGGGCATGCCTTCTGCAAGTTTACTTAATTTTTGCCCATTCTTAGCATCCAACACCAATCCATGATCTATTTGAGTACCTGAAACATCATTAAACATAAATATGAGTTAATATTGAGTAATTTAAGCATGTAAGGTTAGATTATCTAGAAAATATAACTGGAATAATTATTTAATGAATTAAAATGAATTCATTCTATACTAATTATTATTCTAAACTATAATCTAACTAGAATGATTACTGAGAACAAAAGTAAAATTAGGTTGCCTCCCAACTAGCGCTTGATTTTAAGTTTTTCAGCCTGACTACTCCTTGTTTATGGCGCGTCGACAAGTGTAATTGCGATAACATCCGTGTTGGATTCGCCACCCTAATAATGTTTTAAATGCTGTCCATTGACCTTGAACGTTTCCAATGGGTTCCTACTGTATAGTTCAACGGCGCCATGTGGGAAAACCCTTTTGATAATGAAAGGACCTGACCACCTCGATTTTAGCTTTCCTGGGAACAATTGCAATCTTGAGTTGAACAATAGTACTGATTTCTCAGGTTCAAATGTTCTCTGTATGATTTTATGGTCGTGCCATTTCTTGACCTTTTCTTTATACAACTTTGAGTTTTCATAGGCTTGTAGTCTGAATTCGTCTAGTTCGTTCAATTAAAGTAGTGTCGTTTCACCTACTTCTTCTTGATCGAAGTTGAGCTTCTGAATTGCCCAATATGATTTATGTTGTAACTCCACAGGTAGGTGACATGTTTTCCCGTATACCAACTGATATGGTGACATCCCAATTGGTGTCTTGTAAGCAGTCCTGTAAACCCATAATTCATCATCCAATCTAAGAGACCAGTCTTTTCTATTCGGGTTTACTACCTTCTCTAAGATTCTCTTCACCTCCCTGTTCGAAACTTCAGCTTGCCCACTTGTTTGGGGATGATATGCCGTCGCCACCTTATGGTTGACCCCATATTTTGACAAAAGAGCTGTAAACGATCTGTTGTAGAAGTGACTCCCTCATCACTTATAATTGTTCTTGGCGTGCCAAATCTTGTAAAAATATTCTTTTACAAGAAATTGAGAACCACTTTGGCATCGTTTGTGGGGAGTGCTACGGCTTCAACCCATTTTGATACATAGTCAACCGCAAACAAGATGTACTGATTACTGAATGATGAAGGAAATGGCCCCATAAAATCTATGCCTCATACATCAAAAATTTCAACCTCCAGTATAGTTTGTAGTGGCATCTCATTCCCCTTCGATATGTTACCTAACCTTTAACATCTATCACATCATTTTACGAACTGGTGGGTATCCTTAACTACTGTAGGCCAATAAAACCCTGCTTGAAGAACTTTTGCCGTTGTTCTCTCACTTCCGTAATGTCCCCCATATGAAGATGCATGACACTCGTGAAAAATATTCTTCACTTCACTGTAGGGTACACACCTTCGAATCATCTTGTCGGCACACTATTTGAATAGGTATGGTTCATCCCACATGTACCATTTGATGTCATGTAGGAACTTCTTCTTTTGTTGACTTGTAAGATCAAGGGGAAGAATGTTGCTCACTAGATAATTAGCAAAATCCGCGTACCACAAAAATTCTGCATCGACTCCAAATAACTGTTCGTCCGGAAATGACTCGTTGATTACACACTTGTCCTCTTCATCTTTACCCGAATTTTCCAGCCTCGATAAATGATCTGCAACTTGATTTTCCATTCCCTTTCTATCTTTAATTTCTAAATCAAATTACTGTAGAAGGAGGATCCATCTGATAAGTCAAGGCTTATCATCCTTCTTTGAAATTAAGTATCGGATTGCCTAGTGATCCGTATAAACCACAACCTTTGTCCCAATTAAATATGCCCGGAATTTATCAAAGGCATATACTACTGCAAGTAACTCATTTTCTGTAGTTGTGTAGTTCAATTGGGTATCTGTAAGGGTTTTACTTGCATAGTATATGGCGTGGAATGTCTTCTCTCGGCGTTGACCCAACACAGCCCCTACCGCATAGTTGCTTGCATCGCACATTAACTCAAAAGGCATATTCCAGTCTGGTGCGGCAATAACTGGAGATGTAGTCAATTTCTTCTTCAATAGCTCGAATGCTAACTTACACTCCTCATCAAATTTGAAAACTGAATCATTCTCTAAGAGATTGCATAATGGTTTTATAATCTTAGAGAAATCTTTAATAAATCACCTATAGAACTCGGCATGTCCAAGAAAGCTACGGATTCCTTTTATTGAAGTTGGCGGTGGAAGATTTTCAATCGTTTCCAGCTATGCTCTATCAACCTCTAATCCCTTCACCGAAACCTTGTGCCCCAAGATTATTCCTTCTTCAACCATAAAATGGCACTTTTCCCAGTTAAACACCAAATTAGTCTCTACGCATCGCTTTAAAACCATGACTAAGTTTTCTAAACAAATATCAAAACTATCCCCAAAGACAGAAAAGTCATCCATGAAGACTTCCACATTTTTCTCCACCATGTCAGAGAAGATTGCCATCATACACCGTTGGAAGGTAGCGGGTGCATTACACAAGCCAAAAGACATTCTCCTGAATGCAAAGGTGCCGTATGGGCACGTGAAAGTAGTCTTCTCTTGATCTTCATGAGCAATGACTATCTGATTATATCCCGAATACCCATCCAGTAAGTAGTAAAATTCGTGCCCCACCAATCTGTCTAACATCTGATGGATAAAAGGTAGGGGAAAGTGGTCTTTGCGGGTTGCCTTATTCAGCTTCCTGTAGTCCATACAAACCCTCCAACCGGTCACTATCCTCATCGGAATTAATTCATTGTCGTCATTCTTTACTATGGCCATTCTGACCTTTTTCGACACACATTGAACATGACTTACCCAAGCACTGTCCAAATTTGGGTAGATGATTCCCGCATCCAACCACTTCAGAATCTCTTTCTTCACCACTTCTTTCATGATCAGGTTTAGCAATTTCTATTATTCCATTGTTGGGTTTGAATCCTCTTCCATGAAAATTTTGTGCATGCAGAAGGATGGACTGATTCCCTTGATATCTGCAATTGTCCATCCTATAGCCGACTTGTATTCTCTAAGAACTCTCAGCAACTTATTTTCCTGCATACTTGAGGTGTTTAGGAAGTGGCCTATGTAAGACCCCAACTTTTATGAATAAAGATTAATTTTTTCTCGAAATATATTTATGAATATTATGGTGTGGATTTGATATAATGTTATAGTTGTGGGTAATATTTATAAATTTTGCAAAGTAAGCAAGTGGTTATAAAATATTCGATTGGTCGGGGAATAATTGTTTTAAGAGGGAATATTCGTACGCCGACACAATCATTAGTGGACCCCACAAACGGAATTATTGTCGAATTTAGAAAGCTATGTAATTATCTTTTATAAAAAATAAAGGCGAAAGTTTTACCGTTAAACTGTTGAACTACCCTATGGGTAAAAAAACACGAATGTCTGGCGTGATTGATAGTAGTAGCACACAATATTGGTTATTGATGCTTACGTGAGAAGTCACTCGATTATACTCAATTATTGCTACATAATTCTTCGATAATATTTCTCATATTATTGATTCAACTATTATCACAGTATCATCTGCATAATATTTTATATTATTAAATCAATAATTGAGACGACAAAGTTATTCATATTATTATTTGCAATATTGACAATGTCTAGAAAGTTCTGTCAAGGAGAGGTTTAATCACCTAATTGCCCGCCAATAGGGGGAAATCCTTATCGGAAAGCCCCCTCTTTCCTGAGAATGATCTGGTTGTTAAATATTGTGAGTTATAATATTAATGATGAATAAGTTGGTGTTGATTAAAGATGAAATTGATATTTCCATTGTGTTGGGATTATTAGTGTTAGTGGAAATCGACATCTATTTCGATAATAATGGATGTCTGGAGGTTATATTGACCAATCGGGTAATTAATAGGATAAATGAGCAATTAATTGCTATTAATTCACATGCTTATAACTATTTGTTCACATGTGTGTACTATTGATTCACATGCATGTACTATTAGGGGAGGTGGTGCAAGATTGATAATACTTGCATGACTAAATTTAAAACGGAGGTGTAGATGAAGGTACTATACTGTAATTATTTTTTTCACATGTATAGAACTATTGATTCACATGAATGTACTATTGATTCACATGATGTACTATTAGGGGAGGTGGTGCAAGTTTGATAATACTTGCAGGACTAAATTAAAAATGAAGGAAAAGATGAAGGTATTATACTGTAATATTTTGAGCCCCAAAATGTGCAATTATCGAAACTATGTTTTCCTATAAATAGAAGCTCATTCTTCTTTCATTCTCACCAATTCACTAAGACTCACAAGAGCAATTATAGAGAGAGAAGCTATAGAGAGAAAGAAGAAGAGAAGTCTGCTACTTCACTATTCCAGTATCTAGTCTTCTTCTGAGGTAAGAGATATTATTTTGTTCAGTATTCATAGGAATAATATTTTCTTCCATACTCTGTAGTATGTGAGTAATATAATTTCATCTCGTATTCCTGATTATACCCTCATTTTGTTAACGTATTACTTCTATACTCCGTGAAATTAGTAGAATATCCTTAAAATTTGCGCTTCATATAGTATCGTTTCACAAGGATATTTTCCGCACATTCTTGTTAAATTTTAAGCTTTTCATGTCGGAGTACTGTCCATGAGTAGTATTCATTTTTACAGTACTATTCACAAAGTACGATTAATGGGGTACTATTCACAAAGTACTATTCATGGGTACTATTCATAAAGTACTATTCATGAGTACTATTCACGAGTACTACTCACGGGGTACTATTCACCCGAGGAATTATTCATAACAAAAATTGATTTCTTTGCTGTCCAAATCATTTTTGATACAATATTATTCTTAAATTTTACTCCTCAAAGTAGTATCATGTTGACAATTAAGACATTATTGGATTCATGATAAATTAAGTTATAAATCTTTAAAAATTTATCCTTTGCTTTCTTTTAATTGAATTCTTATATCGTTGTCATCATCCTCATGCTTATATTGTGATAAAAGTCATCCATGGCTTACGTGCATATATGTACTATTGATTGGTATGATTATGACCGTGGATTATTCTGTATAATCATGACCGTAATGTTACAAATGATGTGGTAAAAGTCCTCATTGGCTCGTAGTGCATTGATGGACAGTTGTTGGTATGATCATGACCATTGATGATTACATGAATATCCTTGGCCCGTAGTGCAAGGATGATTCGATGATGTGATTTATTTATTAAGCTAAGTCTCAACGATAAAGTTGATAAAAAACTTTTTAAATCATAGAAGATAGTAGATATCATGCTCTACTTGACTCTTCTAATAGATTGCTTGTTCCGCTATAGTTAAACTTGATGTTTATTGTATTTTATCAGTTTAACACTGTTGAAGGATAACGATAATTTATTTTGCATTATCTTAGTCATAATATTTCTTGCTAGGCTAGTTGAGCTCAACCTTTTTCTTTCATTGTTCTCTTCAGGAAATGAGAATGTAGCCGGGACTAGTCGGGGAACAGAGTGACAGTTCGAGATGGTGGCTATAGTAGTCCTCGCTATTTTATGAAATATTGTGATAATAAATGTAGTGAGGACTTCATTTGAGTTTGAATACTGTCCATGAGATAATATTCGTGTAAAAACTCTAAGTTACGTTGTTGTCGTATTGTATAAAAGAAGTTTGTATTTGATTTATGTACTATGTATTTGGCGACTCGGAATGGGTGATGTATACCTATTTTAGGGGCATCACAGCTTAAGCTCAAGTGTAGGTGGCTCCTCCAATGAAGGTTTCATCCTTTCTGTGGCTTTCTCTTCCATGTGTAATGGCTCCAATGGTGCCTTGAATCTACTAACTCGTGGAAATGAATCCAGCATATGCAAATAATCTACAAACTCCGGATCATCTAAATCTTCATCCCCCAGTAGTGTAGTTTCCAATGGGTCATTAGCCACGCTTTTAACCATGTCTTCGTTGATTATCTGATTAATGATATCCATCCTGAAACACTCCTCTTCATTCGTAGGGAACTTCATAGCTTTGAATACGTTAACTTTACTTCCTGATCTTGGACCCTCATGGTTAATTCACCTTTTTGCACATCGATGAGCGTCCTACCCGTAGCCAAAAATGGCCTCCCTAGGATGATTGGGATGCTCTTATCTTCCTCAAAATCCAGAATTATGAAGTCCGCGGGGAATATAAATTTGTCTACCTTGACCAAAATATTGTCCACAATGCCTCTTGGGTACGTGATTGACCTATCCGCCAACTGCAATGAAATGTTCGTAGGCTTTGGAGCTGGTAAACCCAATTCTGTATAAACTAATAATGGCATGAGGTTCACACTTGCCCCCAAATCACATAAACACTTGTTGAACGCCATGTTCCCAATTGTGCATGGAATGGTAAAACTCCCCGGATCTTTCAACTTAGGCGGTAACTTTCGTTGTAAAACTGCACTACACTCCTCTGTTAATGCCACGGTTTCAAAATCTTCCAACTTCTTTTTCCTTGACAAAATTCCCTTCATGAATTTAGCATAACTAGGCATATGCTGTAGGGCTTTTGCGAAAGGGATGTTAATATGAAGTTTCTTAAAAACTTCTAAAAATTTCGCAAATTGCTTGTCTAATTTATATTTTTGGACTCTCTGCTGAACGGCGGTGGAGGATACACAACTGGCTTGTCATCTGACTTTGTCTATTCAACTTGCTTTTCCTCACCCTGTTTCTCTTCAACGACTTTGTTTTCATCAATTATGCCATCCCTTTTAACTGAATTTTCTGCAATGTCCCCATCTAGATGTTTTCCACTTCTGAAAGTGATTACCTGACACTACTTGTGATTTCCCTTCGGATTCCTTTCGGTGTCACTTGGTAGAGTCCCTTGCGATCTATTATTCAATGCTAAGGTAAGCTGTCTCATCTGGTTTTCTAGGTTCTTGATGGCTACTGCTTGTGACTTCATAACTGCCTCGTTGCTTGTTATATACTTTGACAACAACCTTTATAAATCTGTTTTTCTCTCTTGATGCTGAGTTGTTTGTTGATGTTGATTCTGGAACCCCGGGGGATAAGATTGTCTTGGAGCTTGCTGATTCTGATTGTTGGCCCATGAAAAATTTGGATGGTTCCTATTCCCTGGATTATAGGCATTTTGATACATATTCTCTGGCGGTATCCTGTTATAGCTTCCCACAAACTGAACTGATGCTAGGTTGATGGTGCACTACTCTGTAGGATATTCTCCAGCACATAACTCGCAAACATACGCCACCTGCTGTGGTTGTACACCCGTCATAGTATCCATTTTCTTTGATAAGGCATCAATATGTGCTTCCAACGTGGTTACTCCATCTACCTCTAACATCCTAGCTACTTTAGGTTGTGTCATCCTCAATGTAGGCCACTGGTAGTTATTAGCTAACATTGTCTCAACTAACTCATATGCTTCCTCATAGCTCTTAGCCATAAATGCTCCACCCGAAGCTGCATCGATACTCGTCCTGAGATTCTAATTTAACCCGTTATAGAATGTGTTCATCTGCTGCCATTTTGGTAATCCGTGATGAGGGCATTTCCTAAGCAATTCCTTATATCTCTCCTATGCCTAATATAACGATTCCCCATGCTGCTATTCAAACATAGTAATCTCATTCCTCATTTTTGCAGTCTTTGCTGGTGGAAAGAATTTGGCTAAGATTTTTTGAGCAAGGTCTTCCCATGTAGTTATTGATCTCGACGGTAGTGAGTGTAACCAACTCTTCGCCTTGTCCCGCAAAGTGAATGGGAACAAGCGAAGTTTGACTGCCTTATCCGACACCCCATTGTATCTGAAAGTGTCACATATCTCCAAAAAGCTGACCAAGTGTTCATTTGGATCATCATTTGCAAGTCCCCCAAACTGTACCGAGTTCTGAATCATCTGAATAGTCCCATGCTTTATCTCAAACGTGTTTGTAGCAATCGTTGGCCTGGTGATACTCGACTGAAGCTCAGTCACCTTAGGTGTAGAAAAATCCCGTAGCACTTTCTGGTATTCGGAAACCATTACTTCTTCTTTTTCAAAATTCTCAAAGTCTTCCCTTGTCTCTTTGATCCACTTACTTAGCGTTTGAAATCGTTTCTTAATGTCGTCCTCCAAAGGAAGCAAGTATGGGTTTTTGGACCGAGTTTGCATAAACCGACTTCAAGAACCTGAAATAGAACGAACAAAACAAAAAGAAAAAAAAATGTTTAAGTAAAACTGGACTAAATAAACTGATATTGAAAAATATTAAAATCTATACTTAATCTCGACAACGGTGCTAAAAGCTTGTTGGGTAAAATCTATATACGCACAACACACAAGTATACGTGGTTAACAAGTAATAAAGTGATAAGTCAAGTATCATTCCCACAAAGATTAGCAAGAAATTAACCCTCACAATTACCAGCTTCTTATTAATCCAAATTTTATTAAACTAACCAATTTAAGAATTATAACAAAAAATATTAAAAATATTAAGATCACCAAACAATCAACAAACCCTACAAACTAAATTTTCAAACAAATATTAGAGAATTAGGCTTACAACTTCACTCTGATTATTACACCTTATTCCAGTGAAATTCACTATCCCAGTTTATTAATCAAGAACAATCAAGTAGAACTAGCCATCTCTCGATGCACTAATACCGTATTAACTCAAATCCACAAATTAGATAGAATTAAGTTAAACACCTTAATTAACTAACTCACTATATCTCTATGTGAATTACAATCAAAGAAGGTTTAAGTTCAAGTTTCCTATCCCATTACATGCGACGCCATTCATATCTCTACCCTAACATTTATCAAGATTCCATTCATTCACAGAATTCAAGAACACATGCTATATTGACTAAGTCTAGACTCGTATTTCCTCTCTCGAATCCATACAAGTCCACATAAAATTGGTGATAAAGAAATTTATAAATTCAATCACAAATCAATATAGATAAACTGAAAGTTAACTTATTAAACTGAAAATCAAAGATTACATAATCATCGTTCTACCCAAAGATCCGTTATAAGCCAAATAAAGAATTTAGTTCATCGTCAATGAAATAAAAATTGAATTTATTGAAGTAAACATCATCCCAATTACAAATATAAAACTAAAGAAGAAGAATAAATCTAGAACCACCCTTCTCTCTAGCCTCAATCTGCAATTGATGTGATTCCTCCTTCAAAGTCTTCCTCAAATGCTCTTGCTTAGAAATCTGTCTTCTATGATGTTAATTGCTTGTGTGATGATCCAATCTTGTTGTTTGTTGTTAATAATACACCAGGACACATATTCGGACTCTAATTCCATACATACTTGAGTTCCAAGCCAGTCCAATCACTAATCTCCACTTTGTTTCAGCATTGAAAAGGTAACATGACACTAATTTCCTGTACCCCTTCCTACGGGGTTTTACTAGAAATGAGCCCGCCTCATTGGCATGTAATCTGTTAACTCAATTACCCCTTGCCTTTACGGGGTTTTGTACATAGAAAGCTACTTACATTTAGCTACCCTTTTGTTAGTTGTTCACTTTAGCTCCTTATCTTGCAAATTTTTCCTCAAAATTCCATCCTTTTAATCCCATTGACGATCCACCACACCTAAACACAAAACAAAACTAAACAAGTAAAAGCAAAACAAAACAAAACAAGTAAAAACAAATCAAGTAAAAACAAAACATAAAAACAAAGTATTAACACTGTTTAAGCTTGAATTAGAAGCCAATTCGTAGGTATAAAACCCACTTATCACCTCCAATCAACCCTCGTTAAAGACAGTTCAATTCTAATGGAGTATGTCAGTACCACTCCCACTCTTGCGGTCACAGCACAGAAGAATGCTGGGCACTCCACCACCTAATTCAGAATCTAATTGACAGCGGTGTCCTGCAACTGGCAGATGATGACACTGTACTACTTGAGAGTGGGAATAAATTTCCTACAAAATAGAAGGAAGTCGTAGCAGTTATATCCTATGGGGATGATTTGGCTGCCATACCACTCACAATACAAGCAATACAACTCAAAGGTGCTATAAATCCTTTGAAAGTGGCTGCGACAGAGCCAATCATCTTGCCATTCAGATTATAATATTTTGTCGTCAGCCTACAAAAAGTTCCATGGAATTATGGAGAGGCTGAAGGATCCACATCTCATATAACTGCTGCAGTGTTGAAGGAGAATCCACTATATCTTCCCCAATGGGTGATGAAGCCTACCATCAAGCTAACGGGGAAAGTTCCCATGGAGAAAATCGAAGAATTCCTTCGTACTATGGGCCATAATGAAGCCAAGGTGGTTTCAAGCTTAAGAGAAGCTCCACAACAAATTTCCATACTGGACTTGGTTTTCTCTTCCGAGGATCACAGGAAGGTATTGCTAAAGGTTTTGGAAGAAGCCCATTTGCCTAAATCAGTGGATGTTGAAAAGTTCTGTCACCTGGTTTATCACATTTTTAACAACAATGTGATATCTTTCACTGATGATGACATACCTCCTGAAGGGATGTGTCATTGCACGCCGTTGCACATAGCGGTGATGTCCTCTGGATATGTGGTAGCCGGAGTATTGATAGATGGAGGGTCATCCTTGAATATCTGTCCTTATGACACCTTGGAGAAGATGAACATCAATCTCAAAAGGATCCGAAGCAGCCATATGGTTATCAAAGCTTTTGATGGATCCCAACGAAATGCGATCAGAGAGATTGAACTACCTATGGAGATTGGTCCACATACATTCAGCGTATCCTTTCATGTGCTCAAAATAGCTACATGATATAGCTTGTTCTTAGGGAGACCGTGGATTCATATGGCTGGAGCCGTCCCGTCCACCCTTCATCAGCAGCTCAAATACATTATTAATAATAACCTAGTCATTATTAATGCCGAGACAGATTGTCCTGTACAAGGTGACATCCCACTCATCAGTTTCAACTCAGAAGTTAAGCCTATCAGCTTTCATGCCCTGGAGGTGAGCAACACTCACTACCATCCCATTGGGGCACCACCTCTGATACCTAGAGTTTCCGTCGAGGTAATGTCGGGAAGCCAAGAAATTTTATCTTTGGGGTATCAACTTGGACAAGAGTTGGGCAAAGATCATCAGGGCATTAAGCGCCCAATTCAAGTTCTCAGTCAAATAGGGACAACCGGACTAGGCTATTCTGCTAGCTCCAGTCACAGGAATCCTCACAAACCCAAATAGGTTCCTTCATCTTCAGCCATACGATGATTGCTTGCACATACAAGAGTTGAATCTACACATATTTTAGTAAATGTTCCTGCCCGTGTGATGACCATGTTATTTCCTAAGCCGATACCGGTCAAAGGAAAAGAAGTCTTGATATTGGATCCAGAGGTGGAGGAAAAGGATCGGAGGCGTAAGTAGGACATTGCAAGGCGCTTATCAAACATACGCATTATAGTCCACATGGACAGTACAAACAGAAACACCCCAGACGATGATTGTCCAGTTATCATGGTCATCATTCGAGAGAAAGAGGACGATAACATCCCCTTCATTACTGCTGTCCGCTAGGACTTCACCCTTGACAATTGGAGCAACACTCCTTGCATTTGTCGATAAGGGTAAAAAGGGCAGAAACTCCCTCTACCATGTAGATATCCATAACTGCTTACTTTTCTGTACAGTATTAGCAGTTATTTTGTTAGTACATGCTAACACTTTGTATGATTGAACATTTCCATATATTAAGTGAAAGCATATTTTGTTTCAGGACTCTAAAGTTAGATGTGCCTATACTTGCTGATGAGGTGCCTTTTCTCCACAATAACTGTAACTTTGATGTAAAGTTGGACTTAGACTTGATGGAAATACAAGAGGATAATGAGATACCTCAGGAGATCAAAGAATGTGTCAAAGACAAACTCAAGCCAAATATTGATCAAACCACCTCTTTTAACCTCGGAACCTTAGAAAACCCCAAACAAATCCAAATTTGTATGGACCTCACTCCAAACCAAAGGAATGGCATGGTTACACTATTGACCCAATTCCAGGATGTGTTTGCATGGTCTCATGAAGACATGGTCGGTTTATCCACTAACATTGTTATTCATCACCTTCCCATTAAAGAGGGATTCAATCCAGTCAAGCAGAAGCTCAGGCGATTAAAACCTGAGTGGAGTTTAAAAGTTAAAGAAGAAATTGTGAAAGCTCCTGTTTTGGTACCACCCATGGATGATGTTCCCTTGTTCATGTACCTGTCCATCAATGACAATTCCATGGGCTGCATGCTGGGACAGAAAGATGATAGAGGCCAATAGCGAGCTATTTACTACATCAACAAAAGATTTAGCAACAGTGAACACAAGTACACTCTGATTGAGAAAACTTGTTGTACTTTAGCATGGGTGTGACGCCCCCAAAATAGGTATACATCACCCATCTTGAGTCGCCAAATACATGGTACATAATTTAAATACAAACTTAATTATACAACAGTCGTGTAAAATATGACTAAACATATGCTGTGAGTTTTAATACAAATATTGTCATCTAGACAATATACAAACTAAATGGGGTCCTCATTACATTTATTATCACACTATTTCACAAAATAATGAGGACTACTAATGCACCATGTAGGACCATGACTTTGTTCCCCGACTAGTCCCTGCTACGTTCTCATTTCCTGAAGTAAATAATAAAAGTAAAAGAGTGAGCTCAACTAACCCAGTAAGAAATATTATGACTAAGAAAATGCAGAATAAATTATCATTAGCATTCAACAGTGTTAAACTGATAAAATATAACAAACATCAAGTTTAATTGCAGCGGAACAAGCAATCCATTAGAAGAGTCAAGTAGAGAATAAAATCTACTATCTTCTATGATTTAAAAGGGTTTTCATTACTTTTTATCGCTGAGACTTAGCTTAATAAATAATCCACATCATCCCTGCACTACGGCCAAGGATATTCATTAGTATCACGACCACAAATTATCAATGCACTATAGACCAAGGATATTCGTGTATTCATCAATGGTCATGATCATGCCAACAACTGTCCATCAATGCACTACGGGCCAATGATGACTTTTTCCACATCATTTGTAACATTACGGTCATGATTACACAGAATAATCCCTGGTAATAATCATACCAAGTCCATCTATGCACTACAGGCCACATATGACTTTCAACATAATATAAACATGAGGATGATGACAATGATATAAGAATTCAATAAAACAAGTTTAAGAATTAATTTATCCAGGAACTATTAACGTCCAAATTATTAACATGATACTTCTTTGTGGAGTAAAATTCAAGAATGCTCAGAAGAATATTTTTCATGAAAAGATACTAGATGAAGTATAAATATCAAGGATATTCCATTAATTTCATGGAGTATAGAAGTCAAAACTTTAACCAACTGAGTATAATAAAGAATGGAATAACAAAAGAAATCACGACCATGCGATAGATCGCATGCATAAAGTTATTCCAATGAATAATAAATAGGAACAGTGTCACGCCAGAAACGCATTGCGAGATAGGATATTCCAACAAAATAATAAATAATGGAACTGTGTCGTGCGTGAAGCACTTATGAGGATATTCCAACATAATAATAAACAACGAAACCAGGTCATGCGTAAACGCACAGACATGATGTTCCAACAGAATAATAAAGAATGGAATAACAGAAGAATTTCACCAAGTATATGGTATCCCACGTATACAGGTTATTCCAACAGAATAATAAAGAATGGAATAACAGAAGTTCTCTTCACGAATAAGAAAGAAAGAATACCCCTTACGAGTATAACAAATAATATCCCTTACCGTAAAAGAATAGTATTCCGACTGGTAGGGCGATGATATTCTTGAAGAAAACTTATACTACTCTCAAAGCTTCTTAAAACTCTAAAGAAATATGCTCAAGATTATAGAAGAATTCTCTGAACTTCTGTTGTGGTTTTCAATTCTAACTAAGCATCCTATTTATAGGAAAATAGAAAGGATACTATGCTGCACTATGCAATAAAATATAATATATTCTAAATATATATATATATATATATTATTTAAAATCTAATAAAATAAATAACTTTATAAAAGTATTCATTTTTATATAAAAAGATTTTACTATGCAAAATACTATGCAGGCACTATACAACACTATACATAATAAAATATAATATATTCTAATTATTGTCTAATAAAATAGATAACTTTATAAAAGTATTACATTTTATATAAAAAGATTTTATTTATCTGAAAACACTATGCGCAGTGCACTATGCAACACTATGCATAATAAAATATAATATATTCAAATTATTATCTAATAAAACAAATAACTTTATAAAAGTATTCTATTTTATTTAAAAAGATTTTATGTTTTATTACATTAATAATACTAATAAAACAAAACTCATCATCATTATTATAATTCACAATATTAATCGACCAGGTCGTTCCTAGGAAAGAGGGGGCTTTCCAATAAGGATTTCTCCCCATTGGCGCGCAATTAGGTGACCAAACCTCTCCTTAACAGAACTTCTAGACATCGTTAATATTGCAAATAATAATATTAATAACTTTGTCATCTCAATTATTGATTATAAAATATTGACAATAATTGAATCAAATAACGTGAGATACTATGCAAAGAATTATCGTAATAATAATCGAACAAAATTGAGTGACTTCTCACGTAAGCATCAATAATCAATACCATGTGCTCTTCGCGTGTAACTACGCATATTAATGTACTTTTTTAACACCGGTGTTTCAACATTAACGGTAAAACTTCCACCGTTATTTTCATAAAGTATTTTTGTCGCTTTTAAATCCGATAATAATTCCGTTGTGGGGTCCACCAATGATTGTGCCGTTGTACTAATATTCCCTGTTAAAACGAATATTCCCCACCAATCGAATATTATATAACAACTCATGATTTTTGCAAAATTTATAAATATTACCCACAACTATAACATTATATCAAATTCATTCCATAATATTCAAAAATGATATTTATAGAAAATTCATCTTTATTTATAAAAGTTGGGGTCTTACAATGGGATTCCATGAGGTTACATCATTACCTCCATGGTCACACAACCCATCTCATATCCCGCGTGGATCCTCTCAAGTACGTGTTTAGTAAACCCATGTTAAATTATCGATTGTCCAAATGGCAGTTGATCCTAAAATAATTTAACATAGTCTACGTGACGCAAAAGTCTATCAGAGGTCAAGGAATTGCGAATCAACTGGCCGCCGCACCGTTAGGGGATTTCAAACCATTGGAAACATACTTCCCCGATGCAGGGGCAATGACAGTTCAGTAACACTATCAGTACGATACACACCAATCATGGAAGATGTATTTTGATGGAGCTGTAAACATGGAAGGTTCTGGGGCTGGAGCAGTTCTAGTATCCATTATGGGGGAGCAGCATCCCGTCGCCGTTAAATTGTAGTTTGCCAACACCAACAACACAACTGAGTATAAAGGTTGTATCATGGGGCTAAAACTTGCCCAATCAATGGGCATCAGACGGTTAACCGTCTTTGGGGATTCCGAATTGGTGATTCAAAAAACCACAGGAATCTATCACACCAAAGAGCTACAATTGTTGCCTTACCATCGGCAGCTTCTATAGAAGGCTTTGGAGTTTGAAGAAATAACCTTCCTCCACATTCCTCGGAATATGAATGACTTTGCGGATGCGCTAGCAACCTTGGCCTCCTTGATCAACATACTTGACAAGGAAAACATGCCAACCATCACATTTGCCCGATAAAAGGCTCCAGCCTATGGGAACTACATTGGAGAAGTATCAGATGAGCTACCTCCCATCCAACACCCTTGGTATCAGCATATCGAGGAATACTTGCAAGAAGGATCTACACCCGCTAAGGGGAGCCCAACTAAAAGAAGGAGGATCCACCGACTGGCTATGAAATTCTACCTGAGCGAAGACACACTCTACAAAAGAGATACAGGACTAGGTCTCCTCAGATGTCTGGACAAGGACCAAGCTCAGAGCCACACATGAGTGGCCCTCTACTTGTTAAAAAGATCCTAAGAACAGGGCATTACTGGCTCTCTCTCAAGGATGACTGTGATGATCACGTCAAAAGATGTTATCAATGCCAAATTCATGGGAATGCTATCCATGCCCCTCCAAGGGAGGTCCAAAATATGAGTTCGGCCTGGCCTTTCTCAATGTGGGGAATGGATATAATAGGGCCCATCAAGCCTAATAGCCAGTAATGGGCATCAGTTTATCTTCACCATGATAGACTACTTCACCAAGTGGGTATAAGCAGCCTCCTTCCCCAGGGTTACAAAAGAAGTTATCATTGGTTTCATCAGAAACAATGTCATTTGTCGATATGGACAACCAGAGGTAAATGTATCAGACAATGCTAAGAACCTTAACAACAAAATGATGGAGGAGTTATGTAGTAAATTCCACATCAAACATCTCAACTCCGTCATTTACCGTCCAAAGATGAATGGTGCTGTTGAAGCGGCTAATAAGAACATCAAGAAGATCATGGAAAAGATGTCCACCAATCATAAAGGATGGCCTGACTTATTGCCTCTGACTCTGTTAGCCTACAAAACATCAATGCTCACTTCCACTGGGGAAACCCCCTACTCATTAACCTATGGGATGGAAGCAGTGCTCCCCATAGAAGTAGAAATGGAATCCCTCATTGTGTTGATAGATACTCAGCTAGATGAAGACCAATGGTTACAAGATAGGAATCACCAATTGTCTCTAATAGACGAAAGAAGAAATGTTGCTATCTTCCACGGTCAGTTATTGTTAGAGTTTATGCCCTAGAGGCCAATTATTTGATATAAATGCTTAACGTTTTGATATTATATTTGATTGAATAAATAAATGATTTTATTATGGTTTTATTTACTGCATAATATAATTGTTAACATAATAAAATTCCTTAGAATAGTGATACAATTTATATAGTTTCAAGTATGTGACTTGAACATGAGATTATATAATTACAATTAGTGTCATTGCTCTTAAATGTCCCTAGTCTAGTACAATTGTTGATAGGACAATAATGATGCATTGAGACTAGTATGTGGATTGACTGATGACCAAATCTCATTGGTCATAAATATATGAGATATTAAGTCAATGCATAGGTATGTGTTAGAGAACGATGTACTGGACAGACCCACCATGAGAATTCTATGTGGAGCATCGAAGTGTTATTAGCGATTCTCATAGTGACAATGATGTAATGGTCCTTCGACCTGAAATCATTATATTTCTACACGAGAATTTATGTACTTTGATATCATCAAATGTCACCTTTAATAGGGTGGACTATAAATGTGATTATTAGGTACATCATGAATCGTGTAAGGAATATGAGTGATCTAGATGGAATTTAACCATTCTATATATTAGGGGTGATATCCATAGGCCTCTTGATTGAGTAGGACTATGAAATGAATGGCCATGCTCAAATATTGATTTGTTTCATATAGTCTGCTCATTGATCAAGAAAACTCAGATTAAATTATGAAGAGTATAACACATTCCATGACTCGAGTTTAATCTAGGATATTAAGGTAAAAAGGATTAAATTACATTGAAACATTGGTCACGAAAAGGTTACATCGAATCATCGATCTTATTATTACTTGGGTAGCAGTGATGCATTACTAGATGCCGGTCATTGTTTATAACTTTATAATATGATTTTAAAATTATTGCCAACGTAATAATAACCTATAGGGTCACACATAAAGAACGTTATTAAAAGGGAATTAATTTAAATTTTAAGGATTTAAATATATCAATACGATTGATAGTATTTAAATCACGGATTTAAATTAAAAGGATGCTTTGTATATGTATATATATTAATTAAGTAAGACTTAATTAAGATATAATATATATATAAATTTGGATTTTATTTTAATTAGATTATGGTTTTGATTAATTCCGATTTATTTCTATATATATATATATGATATATCAGTGTCTTTGGAAAGTTAATCAAAAAACAAAAACCCTAGCCGCTCTTATAAAGAGACTAGAAAAAACAATTTCGTAAATCCTCATCCTTGGTGGCTAGTACCGCGATTCCTTCTTCTGCAGATCGTAGGACGATTCGTGGAGCGTTCGTGTGGATACCGTAGAGACGCAATTCGTTCGAATTGCGTTGGAGATTCGACCGCATCGTTTAATCACTTTCTTAATCGGTATAATTTCTAACCACTGAATTAACTGTTTTTCGCATGGATCCTGTTTAGGGTTTCGTATTTGGTTTAAATTGTTCTATTTCCGTTGTACGTTTCTGTGTCGAAACCTTACAGTGGTATCAGAGCTACTTACGAAAATATTAATTCAGATTACGTGTTTTAATTGTATTCGATATATATGATATATGATGATGCATGTTTACCGATATGAAAGTGAATATATGTATTCCGTTGTTTGTGTATTCTGGTAATATATATGATGATACTGTTAATCGTATCTTTAATTGGTGGAATAACAATATAAATATTCTAATCGGATTAGAAGCATAAATTATTCATTTTAATATGATTAAATCAAAACTGGACATATATGATTTGTTATTATGGGTGTTTTGGTGGATTAAAATGTATGATTCTGAAACTGTTTTAGAGATTCGTATGGAAAAAATTCTGCAATACAGTTTGTAGTTCGAAATTTTTTTCCAGGGGGGAGACCCCCCTTGGACCCCCCCGTCGTTGCGCACGATGGTCGTGACCCCAAATTTGTTATATATATTTTTTTATTTTATATAAACTGTTATATGCTTATTGTGATATGCATGGTGCGCAGTTATGGCCTTTTTGACCCATAGGTTAGTGGTTTTGGTTTTGAAATACGGCTTGCATGTCGTGTCTTTCTATAAATTCTAATGTAATATTCTCTTCTCATCTAAATCCCCTCGAATGCAACTCGAGGTTTCTTTATGTCATGTAATAATCTGTAATTGATGAAGATGTCAAGATGGAGAACACATTGGAAAGATGATGATGGAGAGGAGGCACATGCTTGAGAAAGATCCAAGGAAGATATTTATTTTAAGATCTTTTACCACCTTAGATTGACCTTCAATCTTTCATTAGCTTGAAAAGATTGACAGTGGATTGGGCCATAACTGTGACACATTTAATTTTGCACTTTATTTATGCTTGTATGCGATATGATATGATAAATAATGTGCATGTTTAATAAGATTAAAATTGGTGAGATCTAATTTTTTTTAATAAAATCCCTCATTAAATTATTAAGTCTAAATCAGATGACTTCCAATGAGTAACACTCATCAAGACCTTAATCAATAGATGTAGGTTTGCCAAAGCAAAGTACCCTATTTATCTAGGTAAGATGCGACAGGATAATTGTGATATCCAAACTGTTAAAATCATTGGGCCCGACTTAACTAAGTTATCTCAATAGGATTGTGGACTTAGAGGCATAAAGTTTGGTTGGTACTATTAGATGGACTAGAAACAATTGTTGTTTACCAAACTATCCAAAAGTTAAATATGGTATAATTGACAAAGGGTTGTCTACCTAAATAATTATGTTTTAAGAGATTAGCCAAAGCTAACTTAAGGCATAATGAAATATGGATCTTGGCTCACTAGAAAGATTTAATAGAAAATGCTTTCTGAATTAATGGTGAGGGCTATTAATTTGAATAAAATAGTGGGAGGTATATTTTGAATGTACTATTATCAATTACATAATATCAACTCTGCAATTTGACTTATTAGTTTTTGCACTTATAAATTGTAGATATCAATGGCAAACAACAACAACACAAATAGTCTTTCATTACGATCAGTCCTTGAAAACGATAAGCTGAGTGGAATTAATTTCCTTGACTAGCATAGGAACTTGAGAATTATCCTCAAACAAGAGCGCAAGCTTTATGTCCTTGATGGGCCCATTCCTGCAGCACCAGCTGTCACTGTACCACGTGCGGAGCATAATGCTTACAAGAAGCATCAAGATGATGCTCTAGACGTGAGTTGTGTCATGCTAGCAACCATAAACCCTGAGCTTCAGAAGAAACATGTGTTAATGGATGCTTATGAGATGATCGAGCATCTCAAGAAATTGTTCGAAGGGCATGCTCGACAGGAGAGGTATGATACAAGCAAGGCATTTTATCACTGCAAGATGGGTGAACGTGATCCAGTTGGTCCACATGTGTTGAAAATGATTGGGTATATTGAGTACCTTTATTGGTTGGGTTTTCCAATCACTCAGGAAGCCCAAACTGATCTTGTTTTGCAATCTTTGAACAACAACTACTCTCAATTTGTTATGAACTATCTTATGAATGAAATTTAGAAACCCCTTACTGAGTTGTTGAGCATGTTAAGAACTCCCGAGAACAACATGAAAAAGGCAGGACCCCCTCCCATAATGATGGTGAAAAAGGGGAATGCTAAGGGAAATTGGAAAGGCAAGAAGAAGATAGGATCTAAATCTTTTGCCAAACCCAATTCCAAAACCAAATAGGCTTTAAAACCTAAAGGCGGGGTGGCTAAAGAAGGTGAGTGTCAGTTCTGTGGAAAACCTGGACAATGGAAAAGGAATTGTCATGCTTATTTGGAAGAAGTGAAGAAAAGGAAAGGAAGTACGACTTCTGATTCAGGTATATATGTTATAAAAGTCAACTTGTCTACTTCTACATCATGGGTATTGGATACTAGATGTGGTTCTCACATTTGTGTTAATGTGCAGGGACTCCGAAGGAGTAGGACTTTAGCGAAAGGAGAGGTTGACCTATGAGTTGGGAATGGAGCAAAAGTTGCTGCACTGGCCGTAGGAACTTATCATTTATCTTTGCTCACTGGGCTAGTTTTAGAATTAGAAGAATGTTATTTTGTGCCTGCTATAAGAAAAAACATTATTTCTGTTTCTTGTTTGGACAAGAAAGGTTTTTCATTTATAATAAATAACAATCGTTGTTTGTTTTACTTAAATGATATTTGTTATGGTGTTGCACAATTGTTTAACGGTCTCTATAGTCTTGATTTAGAAATGCCTATCTATAACATAAATATAAAATGATTTAAATCAAATGATTCAAATCCGACATATCTCCGGTAATCGTCGTTTTAGGCCATATAAATGAGAAACGATATCCAAACTCCATAAAGATGGGTTCTTGTATTCATTTGATTTTGAATCATATGAAAAATGCGTAGTCTTGTTTATTAGGCAAGATGATTAAAGCCCCTTTCTTTGGACATGTTGAACGGGCAAGAAGTGATGTATTGGGACTTATACATAGTGATGTATGTGGACCCATGAGTTTGTTAGTAAGAGGTAGGTTTTATTACTTCATTACATTTACTGATGACTTTAGTAGATATGGATATGTATATCTTATGAGACACAAATCTGAATCCTTTGAAAAGTTCAAGGAATTCAAGAATGAAGTTCAAAACCAATTTGGCAAAAGAATAAAATTCCTTCGATCCGATCGAGGTGGTGAATACTTAAGCCAAGACTTTGGTGACCTTCTAAAAGAGTGTGGTATTATATCACAGCTCACTCCACCTGGAACACCACAATGGAATGGTGTATCTGAGAGGAGGAATCGAACCTTGTTGGACATGGTACGATCAATGATGAGTCATGCAGATCTTCCAATAAGCTTCTGGGGTCATGCCCTAGAGATAGCTGCATTCACACTTAACCATGTTCCTACAAAAATGGTTCAGAAGACACCATATGAGATGTGGACTGGGAAACGTCCTAGTATGTCGTTCATGAAGATTTGGGGTTGCGAGGCGTTCGTACAACGTCTGGATTCTGACAAGCTTGGACCTAAATCTGACAAATGTAATTTTGTGGGATACCCAAAGGAAACAAAAGGGTATTATTTCTACAAACCTTCTGAGAACAAGGTGTTTGTTGCTCGAACTGGTATTTTTCTTGAAAGAGAATTTGTCTCTAAAGGAAACAGTGGGAGGAAAGTAGAACCCGAAGAAATTCGAGAACCACAAAATATCATTGAACCTGAGTTGGAACGTGAGCAGGAACCACAAGATATTGTGGAAATTGAACCTGCTCAAATTACACAAGGAATTCGTAGATCTGGTAGGATACGCCAAGAGCCTGAGAGATATTATGGATATCTTGTGACTCAAAACGGCGATGTGATGCTCATAAATCAAGATGAGCGTGCTTCCTACCAAGAAGCTATGAATGGACCAGATTCTGAGAAATGGCTTGAAGCCATGAAATCTGAGATGGACTCCATGTATACTAACCAAGTATAGACTCTGGTTGATCCACCCGAAGGGGTAAATCCAATTGGGTGCAAGTGGGTTTTCAAGAAGAAAACCGACATGGATGGTAATGTACAAACCTATAAAGGTCGACTGGTAGCAAAAGGTTTCAAACAAATTCAAGGTGTTGACTATGATGAAACCTTCTCCCCAGTGGAAATGGTTAAATCCATCAGGATCTTACTTGCTATTGCAGCTTTTTATGATTACAAAATCTGGCAGATGGATGTCAAAACTGCGTTCCTTAACGGAAATCTCCTTGAGGATGTGTATATGACACAACCTGAGGGTTTTGTCACTCCAAAGGATGCTGGAAAGGTATGTAAGCTGCAGCGATCCATTTATGGATTGAAGCAAGCCTCTCGGAGTTGGAATCTTCGATTTGATGAAGCAGTCAAAGAATTTAGCTTTATTAAAAATGAAGATGAACCTTGTGTATATAAGATGGTTAGTGGGAGTCACATTGTATTCCTAGTATTACATGTTGATGACATATTAATTATTGGGAATGACATTCCTTCCTTACAGGCTGTAAAAACATGGTTAGGAAAATGTTTCTCCATGAAAGATTTGGGCGATGTCGCTTACATTTTAGGTATCAAGATCTATAGAGATAGATCGAGAAAATGCTCTACTTAAGTCAAAGTACATATATTGATAAAGTGTTGAAACAGTTCAAAGATGCAAGAGGCGTAAAAGAGGAAACTTACCCGTGACTCATGGTGTAAAGATCTCTATGGCCCAATGTCCTAAATCACAAGATGATGAGGAGCGTATGAGAAAGATCCCTTATGCTTCGGCAATTGGATCTATCGTGTATGCAATGATATGTACTCGTCCGGATGTCTCGTATGCTTTGAGCATGACGAGCAGATACCAGTCGAATCTTGGTGAAGGTCACTGGACATCAGTCAAGAATATCCTCAAGTACCTGAAAAGGACTAAGGATTCATTCTTGGTATATGGAGGTGAAGATGAACTGGCAGTAAAGGGTTACACAGATGCTAGTTTCCAGACTGACAATGATAACTATAAGTCTCAGTCAGGTTTTGTGTTTTGCCTTAATGTTGGTGCTGTTAGCTGGAAAAGTTGGAAGCAAGAGATAGTAGCTGATTCTACAAATGAGGTGAGTATATTGTCGCTTCTAAAGTGCAAATGCAAGGAGGTCAGATGGATAAAAAGTTCATCACTGAACTTGGTGTTGTTCCAACCATTGTTGATCCGGTTGTTCTATACGGTGATAATAATGGAGCCATTGCACAGGCTAAGGAACCCAGATCTCACCAACGATCCAAGCATATACTTAGGTGGTACCATCTCATCCGTGAAATCATTGATAGAGGAGATGTACATATAGGAAGAGTGCCAATAGATGATAATGTTGCAGATCCACTGACCAAGGCTTTGTCGCAGCAGAAGCACGACGGTCACACTAGTTCCATGGGTATTAGATACATGAGTGATTAGCTCTAGTGCAAGTGGGAGATTGTTAGAGTTTATGCCCTAGAGGCCAATTATTTGATATAATTGCTTAACGTTTTGATATTATATTTGATTGAATAAATAAATGATTTTATTATGGTTTTATTTACTGCGTAATATAATTGTTAACATAATAAAATTCCTTAGAATAGTGATACAATTTATATAGTTTCAAGTATATGACTTTAACATGAGATTATATAATTACAATTAGTATCATTGCTCTTAAATGTCCCTAGTCGAGTACCATTGTTGATAGGATAACAATTATGCATTGAGACTAGTATGTGGATTGACTGATGACCAAATCTCATTGGTCATAAATATATAAGATATTAAGTCAATGCATAGGTATATGTTAGAGAATGATGTTCTGGACAGACCCACCATGAGAATTCTATGTGGAGCATTGAAGTGTCATTAGCGATTCTCATAGTGACAATGATGTAATGGTCCTCCGACCTGAAATCACTATATTTCTACACGAGAATTTATGTACTTTGATATCATCAAATGCCACCTTTAATAGGGTGGACTATAAAGGTGATTATTGGGTACATCATGAATCGTGTGAGGAATATGAGTGATCTAGATGGAATTTAACCATCCTATATATTAGGGGTGATATCCATAGGCCTCTTGATTGAGTAGGACTATGAAATGTATGGCCATGCTCAAATATTGATTTGTTTCATATAGTCTACTCATTGATCTAGAAAACTCAGATTAAATTATAAAGAGTATGACACATTCCATGACTCGAGTTTAATCTAGGATATTAAGGTTAAAATGATTAAATTACATTGAAACATTGGTCACGAAAAGGTTACATCGAATCATCGATCTTATTATTACTTGGGTAGCAGTGATGCATTACTAGATGCCGCTCACTATTTATAATTTTATAATATGATTTTAAAATTATTGCCAATGTAATAATAACCTATAGGGTCACACACAAAAAACGTTATTAAAAGGGAATTAATTTAAATTGTAAGGATTTAAATATATCAATATGATTGATAGTATTTAAATCACTGATTTAAATTAAAAGGATGCTTTGTATATGTATATATATTAATTAAGTAAGACTTAATTAAGATATAATATATATATAAATTCGAATTTTATTTTAATTAGATTAGGGTTTTGATTAATTCTGATTTATTGCTATATATATGATATATCAGCGTCTTTGGAAAGTTAATCGAAAAACAAAAATCCTAGCCGCTCTTAGAGAGAGACTAGAGAAAATAGTTTCGTAAATCCTCATCCTTGGTGGCTAGTACCACGATTCCTTCTTCTATAGATCGTAGGACGATTCGTGGAGCGTTCGTGTGGATACCGTAGAGACGCAGTTCGTTCGAATTATGTTGGAGATTCGACCGCATCGTTTAATCGCTTTCTTAATCGGTATAATTTCTAACCATTGAATTAACTGTTTTTTGCATGGATCCTGTTTAGGGTTTCGAATTTGGTTTAAATTGTTCTATTTTCGCTGTGCGTTTCTGTGTCGAAACCCTATAGTTATATTAATAGAGGATCGCCAGATCCTACAACAAAAAAGTCTGGCTACAGCAGTTTAAACAACATGACTTGGTTTTAAAGAAGATCATTGACAACCAAGATCAGTCCAAAGGAAAATTTTCCCCAAACTGGGAAGGCCCGTTTATTGTCAAAGAGGTATTGACAGGAGGTGCTCTCAGATTAAAGGAGATGGATGATGATGAATTTGCACAACTCATCAACTCAGACGCCGTGAAACGGTACTATGTTTGAAGTTACCAGTAAACAAGCATCCTGGTTTAGGATCACTAGATCCCCAGTCACTTCACATTTTCTAAACCTCACCACATATGTAAGACCCCAACTTTTATGAATAAAGAATAATTTTCTCGAAATATATTTTTGGATATTATGGCGTGGATTTGATATAATGTTATAGTTGTGGGTAATATTTACAAATTTTGCAAAGTAAGCAAGTGGTTATATAATATTCGATTGGTCGGGGAATATTCGTTTTAACAGGGAATATTCATACGACAACACAATCATTGGTGGACCCCACAACGGAAGTATTGTCGTAGTTAGAAAATGACAGAATTATCTTTTTATAAAAATAACGGCGAAAGTGTTACCGTGAAACTGTTGAACTACCTGGTAGTAAAAGTACAGTAATACACGTGGTTGCATAGTAGCACACTGTATTGATTATTGATGCTTACGTGAGAAGTCACTCAGTTATACTTAATTATTGCTACAGTAATTGCTGCATCATATCTCTCATATTATTGATTCAATTATTGTCATAATATTATCTGCATAATATGTTATATTATTAAATTAATAATTGAGACGACAAAGTTATTCATATTATTATTTGCAATATTGATAATGTCTAGAAGTTCTGTTAAGGAGAGGTTTGGTCACCTAATTGCGCGCCAATAAGGATAAATCCTTATCAGAAAGCCCCCTCTTTCCTGGGAACAACTTGGTTGTTAAATATTATAAGTTATAATATTAAGGATGAATAAGTTTGTGTTGATTAAAGATGAAATTGGTAGTTCCATTGTGTTGGGATTATTAGTGTTAGTGGAGATCGACATTTATTTCGATAATAATTGATGTCTGGAGGTTATATTGACCAATTGGGTAATTAATCGGATAAATGAGCAATTAATTTCTATTATTTTACATGCTTATAACTATTTGTTCACATGTGTGTACTATTGATTCACATTCATGTACTATTAGGGGAGGTGGTGCAAGATTGATAATACTTGCATGACTAAATTAAAAATAGAGGTATAGATGAAGGTACTATACTGTAATTAGTTTTTTCACATGATTATACTATTAAGTCACATGAATGAACTATTGATTCACATTATTTACTATTAAGGGAGGTGGTGCAAGTTTGATAATACTTGTAGGACTAAATGAAAATTGAAAAAAAGAGGAAGGTATTATACTGTAATATTTCGATCCCCAAAACATGCAATTATCGAAACTATATTTTCCTATAAATAGAAGCTTATTCTTCTTTCATTCTCACCAATTCACTAAGTCTCACAAGAGCAATTATTATAGAGAGAAAGAAGAAGAGAAGTCTGCTACCTCACTATTCCAGTATCCAGTTTCTTCTAAGGTAAGGGGTATTATTTCTTTTGTATTCATGAAGAGAGTTATTTTCTATCAATACTCGTAAGGGTGGTTATTCCATTCTTTATTATTCTATTGGAATAACCTGTTTGTGCGATCTATCGCATGCCTGGTGAATTCTGTTGTTATTTTATTCTTTATTATTCTGTTGGAATATCCTGTCTATGCAGATTACGCATGACCTAGTTTCATTCTTTATTATTCTGTTGGAATATCTTGTCTATGAGGATTACGCATGTCCTAGTTCAATTCTTTATTATTCTATTGGAATATCCTGTCTGTGCGGATTACGCATGACCTGGTTCCATTCTTTATTATTCTATTTGAATATCACCGTGCATTCAGATTACGCATGTGACTGGTTCCATTCTTTATTATTACATTTGAATAACACATGCGTGCGGATTACGCACGCTTTGGTGAATTCTTACATTATTTCATTCTTTATTATTCTGTTGGAATAACCTATCTATGTGGATTACCGCATACATGGTGAATGATCCTTCGTATTCATTCCTTATTAAATCGTGGAAAGGATCTGTCCACGTGGATTACCGCATGGCGGGCAAAAAATCCATTTTTGGTTTCATACATTCTATTATACTCAGTTGGTTAAAGTTTTGGCTTCTATACTCCATGAAATTAGTGGAATATCATTGATATTTGTGCTTCATCTAGTATCTTTTCATGGAAATATTCTTCTGAGCATTCTTGAATTTTACTCCACAAAACAGTATCATGTTGACAATTTGGACGTTATTGATTTCTGGATAAATTAAATTATAAATCTTTAAAAATTTATCCTTGAACTTGTTTTATTGAATTCTTATATCATTGTCATCATCCTCATGTTTATAATATGTTGAAAGTCATATGTGGCCTGTAGTGCATAGATAGACTTGGTATGATTATGACAAGGGATTATTCGGTATAATTATGACCGTAATGTTACAAATGTTGTTGTAAAAGTCCTCATTGACCATAGTGCATTGATGGACAGTTGTTGGGATGATCATGACCATTAATGAATACACGAATATCATTGGCCCGTAGTGCATGGATAAGTTGTGGTCGTGACACTAATGAATATCATTGGCTGTAGTGCAGGGATGATGTGGTTTATGTATTAAGCTGAGTCTCAGCGATAAAAGTGATGAAAAACCTTTTAAATCATAGAAGATAGTAGATTTTATTCTCTACTTGACTCTTCTAATGGATTGCTTGTTCTGCTGTAGTTAAACTTGATGGTTGTTATATTTTATCAGTTTAACACTATTGAAGGCTAACGATAAATTATTCTGCATTATCTTAGTCATAATATTTCTTACTTGGCTAGTTGAGCTCACCCTTTCTTTCATTGTTCTCTTCAGGAAATGCGAATATAGCTGGGACGAGTCGGGGAACGGATTGACAGTCCTGATGGTTGTTTTAGTAGTCCTCACTATTCTATAAAATAGTACAATAAATGTAATGAAGACTCCATTGAGTGTGGATATTGTCTAGATGACAATATTCTTATTAAAACTCTTAGATTATGTTTTGTCGTATTTTACACGACCGTTGTATAATTAAGTTGTATTTGAATTTTGTACCATGTATTTAGCAACTCAAGATGGGTGACGTATACCTATTTTTGGGGACGTCACAGTTGGTATCAAAGCTTAGGGATATGATCCCTGGCTAAGATGTGAGACTAGAACTAGGAGGGGAGAGACGGGGAATTCCTTCGCTAGTATGACCTACCTAAGTTTATTTGGTATTTAATTGGTCGGTCAGAGTATAAGGATAATATGTTGCATGTCAATTAACCTTTGTTTTGTTGTAGTATTTGAAAATGACATCCGAGAATGTTGAGAATATCAATGGAGCACAGGAGACCGTTGAGTCTCCACAGATCAATAATCAGGATAATGTGCATCAGGAAGGCGACAATCCTCATGCCAACAACAACACTAACCAAATGATGAACGATGGAATGTTTAGAGGCTTTATGCAATTCATGCAGCATAAGGCGAGAGCGGCTCTTATCCAAAATGTAGGTGGAAACACTCGAACGGTCACCGCTAAACAGTTCAAGGAGCTGGGACCACCGGAGTTTATTTGAGAGCCAAAATAACTTAAGGCGGAAGCGTGGATAAAGAAGATCACCAAGATATTTGATGTCTTGGGATACTCCAAGGAGAAAAAGGTTCCCTTTGCCACCTTTATGTTGCGAAGAGAGGCAGATTACTAGTGGGAATCGGTAAAGCGTTCTCAACCTGCCGCACTGAAGTTTTCTTGGGAGAAGTTCCAAGAACTATTCAATGATAAGTAATTTCCCGAAAGTATTCGTCACATGAAAGAGGTAGAGTTCATCAAGTTGGAGCAGAACAATATGACCGTGTCACAGTACGAAGCTAAGTTTGCTGAGTTATCCCGGTTTTCGTATCACTTGGTTGATAATGAGGAGAGAATGATGCGGATGTTTCTAAGAGGTTTGAAACCCGAGATACATCAATATCTAATTTCTCATAAACTGTGTTTGTATTCAAATGTTGTAAATAGGGCTCAGTTATTGGAGCGCGATAACGAGTCAACCCAACCAAGAGAAAGCAGCCGATAAAATGATAATACCAGTGGTAGCAGTCATCGAAGCGGTGACATCAAATGTGGAGGCAATCAACATGCTAGAAATGGTAACCACTTCGGTGGTAATCATGGCCAAGACAATAAGAGTGGTCATTTCAAGAAGAGGAGATTCAATAATGATGGAAAGACGTCAACACCAGCACCCGTTGTTAAGGAAGGAGAACGACCACCTATCATATGCTTCAAATGCGGAGGGAAGGGGCACATCAGTCCAAACTCTACGATGCCATCTAAAGCGTGTTATAATTATGGAAGAGAATGTCACCTAGCCTGATTTTGTTGTGCACCGAAGACAAGTCCAGTTGGAACGGTGACACCAAATGCCATCCCAGACAAGTCAAAACCAGTAGTTCAAGGGAGAGCGTTTGTTATGACCTCCTATAAAGCAAGGAACCCGAACGAGGTCATCACGGGTAAGCTTATCATAAACTCTAGCGAAGTCTATACCTTATTTGATACTGGTTCTACCCATTCTTTTATTTCTCCTACTTGCGCTCAACGTTTAAATTTGACTCCAGAGAAATTAAACTTTGACTTATCTGTGGAAACTCCATTGGGAGAAACCTTCATTACATCCACTATTTATAAGTCTTGTTTGGTTCAAATCGGTACTCGCACATTACCTGTCGATCTTATTTCCTTAAAAATACTTGCATTTGACGTGATTCTAGGGATTGATTGGTTAACTACTCATCATGCTAAAATTGATTATTTTCGTAAGGGTGTTAGCTTTCATATTCCCAATCAACCTATTATGCGAATTCGAGCGACCAAACCATTAAAATCAATCACGGCTATCTCAAGCCATAAAGCTATTCGTTTATTGAAAAACGGATGTCAAGCTTTCTTATCTCATGTCACAGATTTAAACAAAAATACCTCAAATTTGAATGATATTTCCATTGTTTATAAATTTCCTGACGTATTCCCCGAAGAACTTCCTAGCCAACCCCCGGAGCGTGAAATCAAGTTTGGTATCGACCTTGAACCCGGTATAAAACCAATTTCCAAAGCCCCATATCGAATGGCTCCTATTGAACTTCAGGAGTTAAAAACCCAACTACAGGAATTGTTAGACATCGGTTTCATTCGTCCTAGTACGTCTCCTTGGGGTGCTCCTGTTCTATTCGTGAAGAAGAAAGATGGAAGTATGCGACTTTGTATTGATTATCTGGAGTTGAATCATGTCACCATCTAAAATAGGTACCCATTGCCTTGCATTGATGACCTGTTTGACTAGTTGCAAGGAGCCAAATTCTTTTCAAAGATTGATCTTCATTCCGGATATCATCAGTTGAAGATTAAAACTGATGACATTCCAAAGTCTGCTTTCAGAACTCGGTACGAGCATTATGAATTCTTTGTTATGTCTTTTGGATTGACTAATGCTCCTGTTGCCTTCATGGATATGATGAACCGAGTATTTAAGGAATATTTGGATCACTTTGTGGTCGTCTTTATTGATGACATCTTCATATACTCCAAAACCCTTGAAGACCATGAGCAACACTTGAGGCTGATACTCCCAAAGCTTCGTGAAAACAAGCTATATGCCAAGTTAAAGAAATGCGAGTTCTGGCTTGAGGAAGTTGCATTCCTTGGGCACGTGATATCAAATCATGGGATATCTGTTGACCCGAAAAAGATTGAAGAAATTCAAAACTGGGAGCAACCTAAATCAGTGACCGAAGTACGTAGCTTTCTCGACTTAGCTGGTTATTATCGGAGATTCGTAGAAGGGTTTTCTCAAATCGCTACTCCATTAACTTAGTTGACTCGAAAAGATACAAAATTCGGTTGGAGAGAGGAATGTGAGAAGAGTTTTCAAGAACTCAAGAGGAGACTCATTTCAGCACCTGTTCTGACAATACCATCTAGCTCGGAGGGATTTGTCATCTGAGTGATGCTTGAGCAAAGGTTAGGATGTGTTATCATTCAACATGGGAAAGTCATAGCCTATGCCTCACGACAACTCAAAGAATATGAGAGGAATTATCCTACTCATGATCTAGAGTTGGCAGCTGTCGTTTTTACGTTTAAGATTTGGAGGCATTACCTGTATGGAGAGAAGGTGGAGATCTATACGGATCATAAAAGTCTCAAATATTTCTTCACTCAAAAGGAACTAAAATGCGGCAACGACGATGGCTTGAGCTATTGAAAGATTACGATCATAACATTCAATATCATCCTAGAAAAGCGAACGTAGTAGCACATGAATTGAGTAGAAGATCATATGTGGGTACGAGTGCATTATTGTCAACACAAAGGCCCATTTTATATGACTTACAAAGGATGGATATAGAGTTAAAGACTCCAGGGACCCATGTGATGATGGCGAATATACGAGTAGAACCGACTTTAATCAATAAAGGTAAAGCTGCTCAAGCTACAGACCTAGAGCTGATACGTATGAGGAAGAAAGTACAAGAAGGTGCTATGCCGGAAGCAAGAATCGATGAAGACGGAATGCTTCGAGTCAACTTTAGACTTTATGTTCCTAACAACCCTAATTTAAAGTATAAAATCATGTTGGAGGCACACAACATAGCATTTGCAATCCATCCTGGGAGTACCAAAATGTATCGTGATCTTCGACATACATTTTGGTGGAGCAATATGAAGAGAGAGATAACGGAGTTTATCTTAAGGTGTTTAACTTGTCAATGAGTCAAGGCAGAGCATCAAGTACCAAAAGGTTCATTGCAACCACTTGAAATTCTAGAATGGAAGTAGGAGCACATTACCATGGATTTCGTTACTGGTCTTCCCAAGGTTTCTCAAGGCATAAATGCAATTTAGGTCATTGTTGATAGATTGACCAAGTCTGCTCATTTTTTACCTATACGATAAACTTATACACTTGAACGTCTTGATTGTATGTACATAAACGAGATTGTAAAACTGCATGGTATGCCAGTATCCATAGTTTCTGATCGAGACCCAAGATTCACTTCAAGATTTTGGGTTAGTTTGCAAAAAGCTATGGGCACGGATTTACGATTTAGCTCGGCATATCATCCTCAGACGGACGGGAAGTCGGAGAGGACTATTCAAACTCTTGAAGATCTATTAAGACTTTGTGTCCTTGACTTCAAGGGAAGTTGGGACAAGTTTTTACCATTGGTGGAGTTTTCCTACAACAACAGTTATCAAGCAAGTATTGGCATGGCTTCATTTGAGGCGTTGTATGGAAGAAAGTATCGTTCTCTAGTATGCTGGGATGAGGTGGGTGAAGCAACTTTGTTGGGACTGGAGTTGGTATGTATGATTACGGAAAAGATTCAAACGATCCGACAACGTATAATAACCTCACAAGATCGACAAAAGAGTTATGCTGATCTTCATCGAAATGACGTGGAATTCGATATTGGAGATCATGTGTGGTTACGTGTTGCTCCATGGAAGGGAGTTACGAGATTTGGAAAGAGAGAAAAGCTCAACCCTCGATTCATTGGCCCATTTTTAATCCTCGATCGAGTAGGAACTGTGGCCTATAGACTCGCCTTACCGCCAAGTATGTCTCATGTTCATAACGTTTTCCACTTATCTATGTTACGTAAATATGTGAAAGACCCGAACCACATTATTGAATTAGAACCAGACGAGATAGAGGAAGATTTAACGTATGAAGAGTTACCGGTTAAAATCTTGGATAAGAAGGATCATATTCTACGCTCCAAGGTTATACCTCAAGTCAAAGTTTTGTGGAGAAACCACGATGTGGAAGAAATGACCTGGGAGTTAGAATCTGAGATGAAGTGAAGATATCCTCACCTCTTTGATATACCAGGTACATACCCTAATTTCGAGGATGAAATTTCATAAGAAGGATAGGTTGTAAGACCCCAACTTTTATGAATAAAGAATAATTTTCTCGAAATATATTTTTGAATATTATGGTGTGGATTTGATATAATGTTATAGTTGTGGGTAATATTTACAAATTTTGCAAAGTAAGCAAGTGGTTATATAATATTCGATTGGTCGAGGAATATTCATTTTAACAAGGAATATTCGTACGACGACACAATCATTGGTGGACCCCACAACGGAAGTATTAGCATAGTTAGAAAACGACAGAATTATCTTTTTATAAAAATAATGGCGAAAGTGTTACCGTTAAACTATTGCACTACCCGGTAGTAAAAGTACAGTAATACGCATGGTTGTATAGTAGCACACGGTATTGATGATTGTGCTTAGGTGAGAAGTCACTCAGTTATACTCAATTATGGCTACAGTAATTACTGCATCATATCTCTCATATTATTGATTTAATTATTATCATAGTATCATCTGCATAATATGTTATATTATTAAATCAATAATTGAGACGACAAAGTTATTCATATTTTTATTTGCAATATTAACAATGTCTAGAAGTTTAGTCAAGGAGAGGTTTGGTCACCTAATTGTGTGCCAATAAGGAGAAATCCTTACCGGAAAGCCCCCTCTTTCTTGGGAACGACCTGGTTGTTGAATATTATGAGTTATAATATTAATGATGAATAAGTCCGTGTTGATTAAAAATAAAATTGATAGTTCCATTGTGTTGGGATTATTAGTGTTAGTGGAAATTGACATTTATTTCGATTAATTGATGTCTAGAGGTTATATTGACCAATCGAGAAATTAATCAGATAAATGAGAAATTAATTGCTATTATTTCACATGCTTAAAACTATTTGTTCACATGTGTGTACTATTGATTCACATTCATGTACTATTAGGTGAGGTGGTGTAAGATTGATAATACTTGCATGACTAAATTAAAAATAGAGGTATAGATGAAGGTACTATACTGTAATTAGTTTTTTCACATGATTATACTATTAAGTCACATGAATGAACTATTGATTCACATTATTTACTATTAGGGGAGGTGATGCAAGTTTGATAATACTTGCAGGACTAAATTAAAAATGGAGAAAAAGGGGAAGGTATTATACTGTAATATTTTGAGCCCCAAAACATGCAATTATCGAAACTATATTTTCCTATAAATAGAAGCTCATTCTTCTTTCATTCTCACCAATTCACTAAGTCTCACAAGAGCAATTATTATAGAGAGAAAGAAGAAGAGAAGTCTGCTACCTCACTATTCCAGTATCCAGTTTCTTCTAAGATAAGGGGTATTATTTCTTTTGTATTCATGAAGAGAGTTATTTTCTTTCAATACTCGTAAGGGTGGTTATTCCATTCTTTATTATTCCGTTAGAATAAACTATCTGTGCGGTCTATCGCATACCTGGTGAATTCTGTTGTTATTCCATTCTTTATTATTCTGTTGGAATATCTTGTCTATGCAGATTACGCATGACCTGGTTTCACTCTTTATTATTCTGTTGGAATATCCTGTCTATGAGGATTACGCATGACCTAGTTCAATTCTTTATTATTCTCATTTGGCATATCACCGCTCGCATGCGGATTACGCATTTAATTCGGTTCCATTCTTTATTATTCTATTTGAATATCCTGTCTGTACAGGTTACACATGACCTGGTTCATCTATTCTATTATACTCAGTTGGTTAAAGTTTTGGCTTCTATACTCCATGAAATTAGTGGAATATCCCAGATATTTGCGCTTCATCTAGTATCTTTTCATGGAAATATTCTTCTGAGCATTCTTGAATTTTACTCCACAAAATAATATCATGTTGACAATTTGGACGTTATTGATTTCTGGATAAATTAAATTATAAATCTTTAAAAATTTATCATTGAAATTATTTTATTGAATTCTTATATCATTGTCATCATCCTCATGTTTATAATATGTTAAAAGTCATCTGTGGCCTGTAGTGCATAGATGAACTTGGTATGATTATGACCAGGGATTATTCGATATAATCATGACCGTAATGTTACAAATGATATGGTAAAAGTCCTCATTGGCCGTACTGCATTGATGGACAGTTGTTGGCATGACCATGACCATTGATGAATACACGAATATCCTTGGCCCGTAGTGCATGGATAAGTTGTGGTCGTGACACTAATGAATATCCTTGGCCGTAGTGCAAGGATGATGTGGTTTATTTATTAAGCTGAGTCTCAGCGATAAAAGTGATGAAAAACCTTTTAAATCATAGAACATAATAGATTTTATTCTCTACTTGACTCTTCTAATGGATTACTTGTTTTGCTGCAGTTAAACTTGATGGTTGTTATATTTTATCAGTTTAACATTGTTGAAGGCTAACGATAAATTATTCTGCATTATCTTAGTCATAATATTTTTTACTGGGCTAGTTGAGCTCACCTTTTCTTTCTTTGTTCTCTTGTGAAATGAGAATATAGTCGGGACGAGCGAGTGGGGAGGAGCGGATTGATGGTCCAGATGGTTGTTTTAGTAGTCTTCACTATTTTATAAAATAGGGTGACAATAAATGTAATGAGGACTCCATTGAGTGTGGATATTTTCTAGATGAAAATATTCTTATTAAAACTCTTATACTATGTTTTGTTGTATTTTACATGACCGTTGTATAATTTAGTTGTATTTGAATTTTGTAGCATGTATTTGGAGACTTAAGATGGGTGATGTATACCTATTTTTGGTGGCGTCACAACATACAACCTTTCTTCACCCCTATTTGCCCCATCAGGGACAGTCACACTTTCCAACCAGCAACCTAGTTTTGGATCAGCAGATCCTCCACTCAACTTCATTTTCAAAACATTTCACACTTGCAGTTTTATCCCACCAGGGATAAAACTTTTCACACTTGCAGTTTTGTCCCACCAGGGGTAAAACTTTTCACACCTGCAGTTTGTCCCACCAGGGATCAAAATTTTCACACCTTCAGTTTATTTTGCACATAGGATTAAACTTTTTGGCTGCAACCTGTCATGTACATAGGGCAAACTACGCCGACCTGATATCCCCAATACACGGGAGTACGTAGGCAGCCATTTTATATGGTCCGGTCGCACCAAAGGAAAAAAAACAAAAACATTTCTACACCATTCTCACTATCAAAATAAAAATATCTCTATACCCCTTTGCTATATACAACGTTGAACCTTTACACCGGGTTCAAACTACGCAAACCTGATCTCCTCTTTAATAGTAATACGTAGGCAGCCATTCATGGTTCGGTCTTACCCCCTACCAAAATACAAAAACTTGTCAAACGGTACTGGGATCATCATTCAGTCCATTACACCTTATCGGCTTTAGACCAAAGGGATGGAACTACATGACCTCCTCACACAAATAGGAGAATCGGTGACCATCTAAGCTGCGGTTGATTCCTCAAAGAGAAACACCAATCAATAAGAGATTGAACTAACTGGCCTCCCCCATACAAAGGAGTACTGGCGACCATCTGTTGTGCGGTCAACCTCAGAGAGGAAAGCCACACTTCTCTCCACATATACATATAGAAACCAGTCCCAAGATACCAAAGATGGTAGGAAATACATACAAATCAACAATCCATTCTAAAATATCCTGAGACATCTCAATGTCCATCCATCAAGGGGGAGTTCAGAATACATCAAGATCACAAGCCTTGGAGAAACATGCAAATATCAAGCAAATAACAAGGCACAACTAAAAGGGAAGTGAATCAAAAAATATTTCCCTGCCATATATAATGTTGTTTGATATATAAAAAATGTACTGTACATGACAAAATAGTTAAGTTAGTCTGTGCAGGAAAATACAAGCCCATCTACAAGTCGGTGTGTATACGGACTATCAAGTCCAACATCGCATCCCTTTCAGAAGAAGGAGGTAACACTATGATCTCCTGCCCAAGGGTTTTTACACGAGTCAACAGATCTACAGCCAACTGCATGGTGGCACTATGCTCATCAATATATGTGCTCATCTCTACAATGATGCCAGCAGTAAGGGACATCACTACTGTGACACCCCCAAATCTGGGTTACCTGACCCCCGAGTTTGGTGTTCACGATCCACAATATAATACTAACTATCTACCCATTCATATAGAAAAAGTAATACATATCACATTAACATATGTTGTTAATACATTAGTCCCAGGTTCGCTAACCTTAACATTACAAACATACCCCTTAGATATACAAAAAGGGTTTACAAACATAACATAATAATAAGTTTATTATAACTACTCCTGCATTTTGCCTTTGTTCTTCACTGCACCTTCTGCAACTTCGTCCCTAGCTGAAAAGTTTTATTTAGCAAGGGTGAGAAACTAGTTTGCCCCACAAGTTAAAACATATAATAAATGTATACGAATAAATAAGAACAAACTATCTATTTTGATAGAATGAAACCAAAGTTCGGGGAACTTTGAAATAGCTGAACAAATCGTTAATCAATAACAAGTCTTCTCGAATTCTAAGCAACACAATAATCTGATAATGAAAGAGTACAACACTTTCAAAGTTTCTACGATATTCAATTGAATAAACAAGAATCAATTCTACGCAATAACAAAGTGGAATATTTTCCAGATTTATGCTAAGTGATCTCACCAGATCTTTGAACTTATTTTCTCGGGTATCTATCAAAGATTTACTTTGATACATACACAAGCGTATCAGATAACCATAAAGATTAAAACATACCCTCTGCAAGTATAACAAGTGATCAGCTTTATTATACCCGATATTATGCATAATACATAACAGTGCGCAATGGCCGAATATACGACCTAAAATGTTCCCTTTATATAAAAGGTTATTCTTCTCAGTCTCAGAATCAAGATTTGATTTAACAACGAAATACTGTGATTTCAAATTCTATTTACTTATCGATCTAGCCGAAATAATTGGCATCGATCTATCAATAACAATTGAATTCTCTTTTCAAATTTATCAAGTTCTAACAAATGTTCGTCTAGCCAGAATAATTAGCTAAGACATTTCTCAACATAATTTGATAATAAACAGGAATTATCTATACTGTCAATTCTATTTTCTACGAATATGAATATCCAACAACAATAATTCTACGAATATATATTTTCCGAATCAGTAATTCAATTTGAATTATTAAACATGCACTAACTGCGATTTAATCAACAATAAATCCCTGGACTTGGTATAATTAGCAATAATTAACCACTATAATAATTGAATAAATATAACTCAAGGTTGAGTTAGGGAACTTGCCTTTCACGTTAATTACAGCTACACAATATAAATAACTGCGTTCGTAACACCTATAATCAACAATGTCGGTCTCACAATTAACACAATCATTTATAACACGTAACACTGTACTCTACAGTCAAACTTCTCCTAGGCACATTATCACATAATCACATCAGTGTTTATAACCTATATAAACACTTATCAAGTCTAATTATTTCGGTCTGGTTGGACTTCGGTCCATTCTCGATGTTCTGGTCACCCTATCCGACAATTAACACATTGATTGTCAATTAAACTTGGTCTCTAAGCTTCAATATTATTTTAGATAAGTCAAATATCGTTTATAATATTTTTCGAAAGCTTTTAATAATTTATAAATAAATATTATAATTTATAATAATTTTTCAAACACTTAAATCATTTTTAAATGATTTAATTATCAAAAAATCTTATCATTATTAATATTTAATAATATAAAATATTAATAACATACTTGTCAAAATATTAAAGTTATTATTAATAACTTAAAATATTTTTAAATCATTAATATTCTACTTAAATAATTTTTAAAGTAATAAAAATTATTTTAAAACATCACCATTAATATTCAAATATTAATGAAATTATTATCAAAATATTAAAAGTCATTAATTATAACTTAAAACATTTTCAAAACATTTTCTCATTTTTAAATGATTTTTAAATCAATAAAATCATTTTTAATTCATTTATTTAAAATAATAATTAAATAAATCTTATATCATTAATATTAATTTATTAATGAGGATTCTCCAAAAATATTGAAAATTATATTTTAAAATATTTTCTAACACTTTATTCTTATTTAAAATGATTTTTAAATTAATAAAATCATTTTTAACTTATTTATTTAATTTAATAATTAAATAAATCTAATATCATTAATATTAAATTATTAATGAAAATTCTCTAAAAAATATTAAAAGTCACATTTTATAACTCCAAATATTTTTAAATACACTATTCTTATTTAAAATGATTTTTCATAATATTAAATCATTTTCTCTAATTTATTTAATACACTAAGTAAATAAATTAAATACCTTTAATATTTAAATAATTATAAATATTGAAAAAAAATATTCCAATTAGTCAAAAATTATTTTTCATAATTTAAAATAATTTTTAAAACCATTTTTGGTAATTTTTAGAATTTATTTCTATTTTTAAATAATTTTCGGAATTTCAGAAATTAGAAAATAAATAAACCGTCGCTATAAGCCTTTAGTGACACAAAGCGTCGCTGTTCGTTTTCTTGAGCCTCAAGAACACTAACAGCCGACAGCACATGGGTCTACGTTTGACCAGCTATACAATCCAATAAAAAAATATTTCTGGGCTAACTTAAACTGTGATCGTGTAGTATACATGTAATTCTCCAATTATCAACCATCAACTGGCTCAAACAATGACCCAGATGCAAGATTTGAGCCTCGTAAAACAATGTCAGAGCTATCTGGGTTTTCTGGGTAACCCAGAAACCCATACAGTTTCGTGGTACTACTTTGAAGCTCAATTTGTAACGTGTTCCAGTTATGTTTTATGTTATTTAATGGTTCACCATTATATACCGTATGTCATAGAACATTCACAAAGCAACACATCAGTTTAAAAACAACAGATCCACAAGATATGCCTCGGTCAAACCCTGTCAGAGGGCTGTTCATCCGGTTTTCTGGAAATTCCAGAAACGGTTATCATGGTCAAGTAGGCTGCTTTGACCACTTGCTACATTCTATTTGTTGATTGTTTACATGAGCTAAAGACATATAGTTCAAGAACATATAACAAGGTATAAACTCATTACAACAACAGAATCAAAACGCATAAACACGGACAGATCACAAAGATTAGAAATGTTGTGTCGACACCGATTTTAGAATTCAGGCTACCTGCAATTCTTCCGTCAACACTGTCGGTTAATGGGTTTTGACCATTAATAACTCGACATCTGGACATTCAATAGCTACGATTCCAGTTGTAGATCAAAGTAAGCATGACAGACTACACACTTAAAGCTTAAAACAACAAAAATAGTAAATAGGTAAAGATCTGGAGCCACTGACATATGGCTGTCAGACAACTTTTAGGCTCAAGAACAATTTTTGTAAAACTCATTTTTAAAGCATTTTGATGCTATGGATCTATGTTAGATCAACATAGATCATCATAAAACATACTCTAGCACAAATTTAAACACTTAAACACAAAAGTTTTATAAGCATACAAGATCAAAAATTTAATTTAGGGTTATACCTTTTATTTCCCAATTCTTGATCTATGCTCTCTTATCTATTTTTGGGTGTTCTAAGTGTTAGGTTTGTAATATTCAAGAACGCAATCAAATTGCATAAAAGTGCGGAAACGTGGAAAAATCAGAGTCTAAAAAATTACAAACCATATACCCGGATCATCCTTTATGCATAATTATTAATTAAACGAAAAGATAAAGAATAAAATCATACCCTTGAAGATCGAGCTTCCTCAGGTACAAGTTCACCTCCAAATCCTTTCGCGTTCAACTTGAATCCACCGGGTTTGGTTCCTTCCTTTGATCAACGTTAGTCACCCATATGTTTGGCCTCTAGAGGTGATCCACCAAGGAAAAATAAAGATTCAAGAAGAAGGGGTATTGGCTCAACCCTAGTTTTCTATCTCTATAGAAAAGGCGTACTCTCCAACAAATTGGAATTATGTCGTACGTTGAAAAAGTCAACAACCACCCCACCCATAATAAGACTCCTCTTATTTATAGATGTGGGCAACCCACCTTAACAATTTAAGGAATTGAGATTTATTTAATTAATTAAATTATTTTAATTAATTAAGCTCCCTAATCTTATTAGGGATAATTAATTAAACTCCTTTAACTAATTTTCCTTCCTAATCCAATTAGGAATAAATGAGAGTACTTATATTAATTCCTAAACTCTTTTAGAAATAATAATAATTGTAATAATATTAATAAGACTCCTCTTATTAATTTATATTTAATATTTCTAAAATATTAAATAATAAATATTAAGCTATTTAATTTATTCTATCACCATAGATTAAATTAAATATACTTAACTATATTATTACGATTATGCCATTAACTTCTTAAATAATTATTCTTCCTTTTATGGTGTGACCCTTTAGGTTCTCCATATTAAACCGGTTGTGAATAAATCAATTAGAACAATTCTAATCTTATTTAAATAAATAAATTAAACAATTAATTTATTTAAATAAATAATATTTATTCTACAATAGGATAAGCCTCCCTAGCGATCAACGACTTTCCGGATAATATAGATTTCAACATTAATCATTAAAGAACCTTTGAGTAAATAGTTATAAATGCAATTCAATCCTTCCACCATCTGATGTCCCAATTAAATATAAGGCATGGAATTCTTTGTCAAGTCTTATTTTATTTAATTATATGTATTTCGATCCTTAAATAAATGCACAACTCAAATAATGCAAATTAGAAACTCCTTTCTAATTTCATTCGCCTTGCCAAGGACTCTTGGGTTGTCATTTATCGAATCACATAGGACATTCTCTTCTTTTATTAGAAGTGGTAGATTCTTTATTGATCATACATTATCTCCATGTACAACTTATTATACCCAAGCATACCCTTTGATATACCCTAAGGGTCTTAAGGAATAAGTCAAAGTATAACTCATCATACACAAGATACTATGATGATCTCAAGTCCAAGGATTACTTGTACTACTATCACTACTGGGAATTCCTATTGATGAAGCAAGTAAAACTCCATTAGGTATTCCTTAGCGAGCCACGTTCAAATGAACTTATTCTCTAATAAGCACCTACATACTTGCTTTAGTGTCTCAACACAAATGATCATGAGATCAATCATCCTCATCCGATGAGCAAACAGCGTATGTACCAATCTATCAGGATTCACTAATCCCCAATTTAGTAATCCAATGATTGGGAACTATTTTAGTTTTAAGCTTTCTAAGAATTTAGATCTCATTAGAATGATCATCATCATTATTCTAAAAGCATTGCTTAAAATTATGGGTTTATCACATATTATAAAACAGCATCATGTAGATAATTAAAAGCCTTTAATAAATTAATACTTTTTATTAATAAATGAATAAGATTGTTACAAAGTATATGCTTTATCATCAAACATGATTGGCTTGTGTGCATACTACTTTCACTAAGGACTGATATTGTGACTGATCTAACTTAGATTTTTGGAGGTTTTTGTGTGAGAGGGAGTTGGTAGGAGCTTGGAGAGAAATTAAACAAAATGGGTACACTTTCTCTCTCTAATTCTTTTATATAACTTAGATACATTGTATACAACCATGCTAGGTGTCAATTGGATTAGATTTGCTGAGATTTGGAGTCACAAAGTCAAGAGAGTTGGTCAACCTTTAAAGCTCTTAACAAATTTTACAAGTTACCTTAAAAAAAATCCATAAAGGATACTTTTGTCATTTGTAATTTAAATTTAATGGTATTATGGTCAATTATCCAAACCCTTAGGGTTTAACCCTAAGGTTCTAACCCTTAGGTTTTTTTTCAATACTCCAATTCTAGAATCTTCTAATTAGGGTTTCTTAAAAAGAAAAAAAATTAGATTTCTAAAATAAAAATTAGGGTTTTAAATAGAAATTAATATTTCTAAAGTATAATTAGGGTTTACTAATTATATTAAAGTTTAATAAACACCTTAGGCTTGCCAATTAGGATTATGGTTTCCTAATTTAGGGTTTAGGATTCTGGAATATGAAATTAGGGTTTCCCAGCGTACAATTAGGGTTTTTAATTGTACAATTGGTTTTTTTAAAAATCCGAGATTAGGGTTTCTAATCTCTTATTAGGGTTTATAATTATTAAACCTTATCCGATCAATCATTGATGAAAAATTCTATATCGTACAAAACACATACATATTTATATAGTTATTTTAATTATATTTTCTATCGAATCCCTATCCGGACTTAGGGTTAGGGTTTTTATTCTCTATTAAGCACAACTCTACTCTAAATTTATTAGTCAATATACAAATGGACCTTCTCGAGATTCGTATCACAGATACTTGTCACAAAATTGACAATTAATATTAATATTAATTAAAAAAAATTATTCATAAAATTTTGATTATTCGAAATCCCGGGGTATCACAACTACAGTACTATCTGTAACAGCAATATCTCGGGCAGATATGGCGCTATCCCACTCAGCAACAGCGGCATCTCTATGAGCCAATGCCTCGTCTCTCTCCAACAGAGCGATGTCTCTCCCATCAAGAGCTGTCAACATCAAGGCCCTAGCCTGATCTCTCTCAAAGGTCATTAGATGAAGACTCTGCTCCAAATACTATGTTGAATGTTGGATAATAGTAGCACTCGTACTGGGAGAATCTACAAGAGCTGCTGGCATCCCAGTGAATGGCTCCTCCTCGGTGGGAAAATTAATGTCCTCCATGAGCGCTCCACCATCTAACTTAATCCCCGGTACTGTGGACACTACTGCGCAGTCTTTGTCTCCATCCATGCAGAATACTCTGTCGAACAGCCTGGATGGCTAACAGAAAACTCAGCACGCTCACGCTGATCCTAATATGCATAAACCCTGGATCTATCCTCTGCTGAAAAATGGAGAGAAGCCAAACGCTAGCCTAATGCCCCCTCAAAAGGATGCACCTCCTGAAACTAGTCAAACTATGACATCACAGCTAGTGGGTGATATGTGGTCATGCCCCTCAAACCAGCCAGAGGGAGATAATCCATGCTCGGTGCATGAGTAATGAAACTGTAGGGTGAGCTGTGCCCTGTACACGGCAAAAATGTCAAATGGATCTCCGATCCTTGCCAAGAACACCGACCATGATGTAGCGTCTGTACACTCCGCTGGCTGAAAAGAGTAAGACATAGCTATCTCGTGAGAAAAATAATACACATGTTGTCGGAATGTGCCAATTAGTCTCAGGTGTGACATTAACCACATTTACAACATGACCGAGCTACCGATAAATACCCCTATAGGGTGGATGTTGTAGTACGTGGCTGACCTCAATGTCTCTGCCACAATAATCAGAATAATGGTATGACCCTCCCTAAGAGCTCTTGTAGATACTCGAAATTTTCTGCACACATGTCACTGACATTGCAGGAGGGCAGATTTGTTTTTCAGAGATAACCCTAGAAGACAGCTCACATCCAGTCCGGATACTGCCAAAAATCCAGCCTCAACCTCGGAACACACACCAGGAGTATCAGTTCCAAGCTCGGAGATAACTCCGAGACATGCAGTTCTAATACCAGAAATTCCACCGAAGAAGACCGATTCATCTCTGAGATAACCCCGGGATATTCAGTCTCAGTCCCAACACTGGGATTAGCAAGTACCAACCTTGGAGATAACCCCAAGGATTGCAGTTCTGGTGATAACCCCAGAAATGCTTATTTCAAATGCATGCATTCAGCTTCAACCTTGGCACTCACATCGAGGCACTCGGTACAAGACCCGGAGATAACACCGGGAAGACATGCACACCTCAAAGATAACACTAAGGACCTACAACACTTGCTGTAACAATTCAAAATTTCAAATTGTAATATTAAATATTTATTGAATAATATAAATATTTATTTGATGTGTTTATTGTTGAAATTGATGAAATACATATTTTATTGACGTGGTTATTATTAGTAAATATTTATGATTTAAATTTATTAGATAATATTCTAAATTAAATTAATTTGTAATTTAGAGAGTTGTAATATAACATGAGAGGTTCTATTGTTGTTGAATTTAATAATTTAAATTGGTGTGTTAAGTTATTAAATAAAATTACAAAGAAATTATAATTTTGTGATAATTGTTTAAGTGGAATATTTATTTAAAATATAGTATGGGTAATTAATTTATTTGATTAATGTTGGTTATGGAAATCCAAATAAATAATATGTGATTATAAATTATAAACTAAATCATTTATTAAAATAAATTAAAGGAGCTTAATTTAGTTTTGGCCAAACAAGGCTTAAATATATTAAGTCTTTAAATTTTAAAGGATTTGCCAAACAAAGCCTCGTGGCTTTTGGATTTTGAATTTTTAAATTTAAATAATCTATATAAAATAAATTAAGTAATAAATATAATATATTTACAATCTATATGTTATATGTTGTAACTGATTAGGCTTATGCGTATTCTAGTTTTGCTAAGTCTAAGAGGAAGGTTTACAGAGAATTGAGAGAGAATTGGAGAAGAGTCTAAGAATTTTCACAACAATTTCAGTTGGTTAGCCAAGATTGTTCAAGCTAATTGAAGGTAATTTCATAATATTAGTATTACATACATATATATTCTAATATGTTTTACGTCATGTATTTTATATCCTCTGTGAATTTCATATTGTTGAATTGTTGCTATACAACTGAGTTGGGGTGATTATATGTGTTGGTTATGTTTGAGTTTGTATGTAAACAAGAATCTGCATGCTAATTTCGTTTAAAAGAAGGAAAAGTAAATTACAGTGAGTATTTTGCATATGGCATATGAAAGTACCAATTTTAGTGGTCAATTTGTATGTTAATATGTAAATTGAGTCTTGTTTATGTTAGTCTATTAAGAAACAAAGAGAACGTAGTTTGAACGAAGTGATTTGGTATATAACTGAGATTACAGTGATGATTTTTGTGAAGAAACTCAAAAATAGAGTTTTTATATGAAAACTTGGAATTTGAGTAATTAAAATAGTTAAAAGTGTTTTTAAATTGTTCTAAGTGGTTGAATATGTTAGAAAACATGTTTGTAATAGTTTTATACCAATTGTATGTGTTAATTTCACTGTTTTGTGGGTGAAATTCGTGTTAGTTGGGCTAAAAGCAGCCATCTTCATCATTATCGTTTACGGTTTACATCAACAAAATTTGGTGCCAAGGGTAAAATCGCTAAAAGCGCTTGCTGCGTCAAGAATCGCTGCTTCGGTTCAAAGTTTGTATATATTCTTTGCTACCATACATCGAACCGAGGCAGAGAGACTTCACGCTACTCTGATTTTGAGTACCATTACCACTTGGTCTAAGGTTATGTTAATGTGTCCAACATGTAGTAAGAAGGTTAAAACATAACCGTGATATGTAATTGATAAATTCAAAGTTATGAGAATGATTAGTAAGTTACAAACGCGTTATGTGATAACTTAGTATACACAATGAATGTTAGACAAGTGTTGTGAGTCAACACTTAGAATTTCTGAAATATAAATGGTATTGTAAGACTTGTATCGAAATAACAAGTTTAACTAGAAATGCGTGTTATGTTGGAAAGTGAATGTTAGTATATCTAATAGATATTGTTGTTCTAATAATATGTGTAGGTGAACTTAAGTTTTAATATTATAGCTTACGCTCGAGGCAAGTTTCTAAACTTATCTTTTTACATTAAGCAAGTTTTCTAACTCTACACTTTCATTGAGCTAGTTTGTTTATTATTGTGCAAGCTTACTTATCCTATTTTAATTATAATTTCACAAGCTCTTGTATCTAGTTTGTTCACGATGATGCAAGTTTTCTAAACCTTAGTTTTATGTTGAGCAAGTTATTCTTGTCTTTAACTTGTTAATTAGCATACAAGTTTATATAATCTGATATATTGATGTTGAATAGTTTTTATTGTTCAAATTGTTATTCGAAATGCATGCTTAATATTCAATTCTAAATAACCTTGGCTAAATATTGTTCAAGCAAGGTATGTGATAATTATTCAATATTTATGCTCTTAGATTAGTCCTAAAGCATAACTTTAATATACAATGTTAATTCACTTATGATTTATTCCATAACATAATGTGATTACCTTTTATTCAACTAATCCTTAGTTGATGTTCGTTGAATTCCAAATTACCTTGAAATGTATCCAAACCAAACATACTTTGGTGCGGACTTGTAATCTAAATACTGAGATGAAAAACCCTATTATTAGGGGTTAACGCTTAGCGTTGAAATATTTGTGCACAATACATTGTACGAAGGGCTGATCCCCTTAGGTACGTGGAGTCCTTATAGTCTTATGACTGTTAAAGTTTAAGTTGAAAGAGTACTTATAACTGTGGACATGGTTCATGGTCATTAGACCCTCAGTTGTATAATTCAGAATGTTAATAGAACATATTCTTTAGTTCTATTGAGCCTATTATTTGGCAGTTGTTGTAAAGTTTTATTCAATTTCATTTCAAGTGAGCCTTGTTTGCTCACTCTTGCTTATATAAATATTACAGCTAAAGTTGAGAAGGTCGACATACCTAACACCAGTAAAGGAAAGGGAAAGATGAACAAGTACTGAAGACTTGTAATCATTTTGATATTTTTATTATCAGACTTTAGTTTGAATGATTGTAATGAAGTTTATTTATTTTCCGCATTTGAATGATTGTATTTAAAGGTTAGATAACCTGGGAGATTTTATTAATGGAATCCCTTAAGGGAAGGTTTATTATTCAACTTTTATTATAATTAGGTAGTTAAATATGAATGCTTAATTTAAGTGAAGACCAAATCTTGAGGTAATGAAGTACCGAGATTTGGGGGTGTCACATTTGCAGTAGTCCAATCTCAGAGATAACCCTGAGCAACATTTGCTTTATCAGCCCAAATCGGCGATAACCCCCGGTGAGGGGCAAACTCGTCATTTTGCCACCTTAATCCCATATTGCGCTATCTCAACATTTGAATACATACATTTCTACACAGCAATGTCCCATAAGAACCAAGGATGTCCAATCTCGAGTGACTATTATGCATGATAACATATAGAATTTGAAGCTTGAAGATCGGAGGGCATGGTCCCATCTTCCTGACTTCGTACAACCTCTAATCTCATGTCATTGCATAATTCTAGACAACAGCGGTCCAAAATAGGTCTTACATACCTCAGTCGGGTGCCCAGATTGCAATTCTAAAAGTTTGAGCTGACATTATAGTGCATGCGTGCACGTACTTCGAGACGGCGAAAATCGCGAAGCCTGGGGCAACCCGGCTAGCCGCAGGTACATGTGGCTCCCCCCCTCTATAAATAGAGGGCTTGGGGTGGCCATTTTGTAAGAGAAAAAGGCGAGGAAGCCCTGTCAAATTTGCTCTGTACTCACCCTACACTGAGTGCTTTCTCATTTTAAACACTTGTGAGCTCACATATAGCTACTTTTTATACCGGCGGGAGCCTAGTGTTCATCCCTTTCAAGATATAGAAGTCTTCTTTGACAGCCCACTGTAAGCCTTCTCACACATTTTAAAGCCTTTCTCTTCATCTTTGCACGCACTATTCTTCACGTTGAGAGTTGTGTTGCGTATGTTTGCCCGGACTTTGGTCCGTAGTTTTATTTCAGTTTGTACACACACACACACACACACACACACACATATATATATATACTTATGTCGACATCGGGATTTTTTGGGTGTCCCTTTCCGTTACTTGTTCTTTGGTGTTCTCATTTTATGTGAGATTTGTTTGAAAAACCAAGTGAAAAAGGCCTGACATGTATAATGTCGACAATGGGATTGTTAAGAGTCGCCAGTTGGTTTTTTAAATGGTTGTACCAACACAACCGAGAAAAGGTTTGCACATTGACCCAGTGATGTGACAATCGATATCTGGTCGGTGAAAGCAAGAGATTAAATATAGGGTCCAGGGGACTTGGTTTTCTTGGGAAGGTGTTAGGCACCCCCAACATCCGTGTTACCACAGTGACCGCCTCTTTTCAAGAAACTATTATCTGAGTGTGTGTGTGTGTGTGTGGGTCATTGTGCTATTATATGGAAGTTGTGCGAGGCCTCGTTCGAACCTATATACACATGGTTTGAATTTATGTAAAAATTCCGTTTTTAGCAAGATATGGCAGTGATATTTTATAAAATAGATTTTTCAAACCCTGATGCTCAATAGGAATTGAGACCATATACAATCCCATTTTTCCATTAAGTGATCGGCTTGGTTGATTTTATTTGACGGATGTGAGGCATCCGTATAAAAATAATATACAAAAATAATGCCGATTTCCTTGTGGGTATGAAAACCATCTGAGGAAATTCAGAGATCGCAGAATAATTTACAAGCCGCTTACAGTTGAAAATGTCCATCACGGGAACGAATCTAGATCCAATGGGATGAATCTGTGATCACATGATTCCTAGGCGCACAAAATGTTGCAATTTATATGAAAGCAATAAGGAGGTATATATATATAAAAGTGGTAAATATATATATACAAACATGATCACCAACCACGAAGCACCTCCATGGGGGATCCGAAATGTAAATAAAGTCATTATCTGGCCATTCGCCACGAAGTAATCTCGAGCGAGACGAAAAAGTAAAAAAAAAAGAAAGCGATCAACCACCATGAAGTAAACTCGGTGGGACAAGATATATATATATATATATATATATATATATATATAATAAAAGCGCATAGGATGTACAATCCAGGCTCATCGAATGTAGTCAAACCACAGTTCATATATATATATATATAAAAAAGCAAGTAAACGCACCAGACCGAAATCTAAGCTCATAGAACAAAGTCCGACCATAGTTCATATATATATATATATATATATATATAAGTGAGTAAACGCACTGCGAATCAAGTCTAGGCTCATCGAACAAAGTTTGACACACAGTTAATATATATAAATGTAAATATATATATATTAAAGCGAGAAACGCATAATTGCATCAAGTTCAGGCTCAATCGAGGCATAACTCGATAATGTTAGTCAATATATATATATATATATATATATATATATATATATATATATATATATATATATATATATATAGGGAGACCTTCCATAGAAACCGGTTGCTATGAGTACTGTGCAACACCCCCTTTTTGGAACGTTGATAAATTGAATAGATGGCTGCGATTAACTTTTCTATTTGATAAGCTGGCACAGGTTGTTGTGCCTAATTATTTACCTGTACTGGCTTCTATTTTATTAAGTGAATATTAACTTGTCAATATAGTTATAAAAAGAAAATATTTATTATTAAAATAATCCGCCCGGTAGAGCTTGTGTTGGACGAGATGACGATGTTGCCCCTCATCGGTGTTATCGCCGGATTGGGATGATAAAGTAGACGTTGCTCAGACTTCGCTGAGATTGGACTGCTGCAATTGTTGAAGGTCCTCATTGTCATCTTTGAGGTATGCTTGTCTTCCCGATGTTATTGTCGGGTTGGTGCAGTGTATCTCGTTATGAGCGCCGAGATTGAAGCTGGTCGCATTTGAAAGAAGTGTTTCCGGGGTTATCGCCGAAACTGCATTCCTTGGGGTTATCACCAAGGTTGGTGGATATTCCCATGGTTGGGACAGAGACTGGATACCTCAGGGCTATCTCCGAGATTAATCGGTCTTCTCCGGTGTTGCCGTTATTGTATCTGCAGGCCTCGGGGTTACATCCGAGGTTGAAATCATTACTCCCAGATTGCGATCTGGGGTTGATGCTTGGCAAGTGTGATGGGAGGGAAATTGTGATGCTTGGCAAGTGTTCCTTGTCTGATATGCGAATCAAGGAGGCCAAAGTTGCTAATGCATCCGCAAAGTCATTCCTATTATGAGGAATGTGTAGAAAAGAGATTTCTTCAAACTCCATAGCCATCTTCAAAACTTGTCGATGGTAAGGCAGCAAATGTAGTTCCTTGGTTTGATAGATTCTGATGGATTATCTGATTACCAGCTCTGAATCTCCAAGGACAATTAACCGCCTGATGCCCATTGAACGGGCAAGTTTAGCCCCATGAGACAGCCTTCATACTCATCCGTATTGTTGGTGCTAAAGAACTGTAATTTGACAGCGACGAGATACTACTCCCCCGTACCAGATACTAGAACTGCTTCAGCTCTAGAAACTTCCATATTAACAGCTCCATCAAAATACATTTTCCATGATTGGCGGCGTATCGATCGATGGTGTTCTTTGCTATTGTGTTAATTACTCCTTCATCGGGGAAATATGTTTCCAAGGGTTTGAAATCACCTGAAGGTGCGATGGCTAGTTGATCCGCAATTCCTTGACCTTTGATGGACTTTTGAGTCGTATATACGATGTCAAACTGTTGTAGGATCAACTGCCATCTGGACAGCCAGCAATTTAACATAAGTTTATTGAACACGTACTTGAGAGGATCCACGCGGGATATGAGATGGGTTGTGTGACCATGGAGGTAATGTTGTAACCTCATGGAAGCCCATGCTAAAGCACAACACGTCTTTTCGATCAGAGTGTATTTGTGTTCATTATTGCTGAACCTTTTGCTGAGGTAATAGATAGCTCGTTCTTGGCCTCTATCATCCTTCTGTCCCAGCATGCAGCCCATGGCATTGTCACTTATGGACAGGTACATAAACAGGGGAACATCGTCCCTGGGTGGTACCAAAACGGGAGCTTTGACTAGCTGTTTCTTGATTGTAAGGAAGGCCTTCTGGCACTCATCATTCCATTTCATGTAGGAGTTCTTCCTTAATAGCTTGAAGATTGGCTCACAAGTTGCTGTGAGTTGGGAGATAAACCTGCTGATGAAGTTGATTCTTCCCAAAAATCCCCATATTTCCTTCTCTGTCTGAGGAATGGGCATTTCAGTGATGGCTTGGATTTTGGCAGGATCCAGCTCAATCCCTTTGTGGCTGACTAGAAATCCTAGCACCTTGCCTGATTTAACGCCAAAGGTGCATTTAGCTGGATTCAACTTCAAGTTGTACTAACGCAACCTGTTGAACAACTTTCTAAGATGGTCTATATGGTCATCCTCCTTCCGGGACTTGACAATGATGTCATCCACGTAGATCTCAATCTCTTTGTGCATTAAGTCGTGGAAAAGAGCCATCATAGCTCGTTGATAGGTAGCTCCTGCATTGATGAGGCCGAATGAGAACCGTCTATAACAAAAAGTTCCCCAAGGAGTAATGAAAGCAGTCTTCTCACGATCTTCCTCAACAACCAAGATCTGATGGTACCCCGCAAAGCAATCAGCCAAGGAGTACATGTCGTATTGCGCAGTATTGTCAATAAGAATGTGGATAAATGGCACGAGAAAGCTATCTTTTAAGTAAGCTTTGTTCAAGTCCCGGTAATCCACGCAAACTCGCACTTTCCCTCCAGGTTTAGGTACGGGCACAATGTTGGATATCCATTCAGGATATGTAGACACCATGATGATGCCGGCTTGAAATTGTTTCATAATTTCTTCTTTCACCTTTAAACTCCACTCAGGTTTCAATCGCCTGAGCTTCTTCTTGACTGGCTTAAATCCCTCTTTAATGGGAAGGCGATGAAGGACAATGTCAATGGACAAACCCACCATGTCTTCATGAGACCACGCAAACACGCCCTGGAATTGGGTTAATAGTGTAACCATGTCATTCCGTTGGTTTGGGGTAAGGTCTGAACTAATCTGGATTAACTTAGGGCTTTCTAAGGTTCCGAGATTGAAAGACGTGGTTTGATCAAAGTTGGGTTTGGGTTTGTCTTTGACCCATTCTTGAATTTTTGGAGGCACCTCAATGTCATCCTGTATATCCATCAAGGCTGAATTCATCTCTACATCAAAGGTATAATCCTTGTGTAGGAGAGGCATCGTATCCGCAAGTACATGCACATCTAAATTTAGAGTCCTAAAACAAAATATGCTTTCACTTAGTATATATGAAATGCGTTGATCATACACATTATTAACATGTACTGGCTAAATAAACAGCTAATACTGTACAGAAAAGTAAGCAGTTATTATATCTACAGGGAAGAAAGAGTTCTGCCCATTTTACCCTCGTCGACCAAAGAAGGAATGTTGTCCCAATTGGCAAGGATAAAGTCCGAGTGGACCGCAGTGATGGAGGGATTGTCATCATCCTCCCTATCCCAAATGATGGCCATTACGTCTGAGAAATCATCGTCTGGGGTGTATCTGTTGGTATGTTCATCATGAACGATTATGCGTATACCGAACATCATCCGTATGACGTCTTGCTTGATTCTTCGTTCCTCTTCTTCCACTGCGTGATTTGGAACAAAGATTTCTTTCTCCTTCACCGATACCGGCTTCAGAAATAACATAGCCATTACATTGGCTGGCACCTTTACGGGAGGTTGTGCGAACTCGGAATTTGAAGGCGAAGATAAACGCCACATGGTTGAGGCTGAAGGAATCTGTTCATGCTTATGAGGATTCCTGTGACTAGAGCTGGCAGAATAGCCTAGCCCAGCTATTCCAGCTTGCTTGGTCATACGAATAGGGTACTTGATACCCTGGCAATTTTTACCCAACCCTTGTCCCGGCTTATGACCCAATGACATCATTTCTTGAGTGACCGACATTACTTCGGCAGAAATTTTAGGTTCAGGCAATGGTGCTCCAATAGCATGGTATTGGGTATTGCTTATTTCCAATGCATGAAAACTAACTGGTTTAACGTCTGCATTGGCATTGATGAACGACATGTCCCCGTGCTGAGGAATCTCTGGTTCAGCGTTGACTGTGACCAGGCTATTGTTGATGATGTATTTCAACTGTTGGTGAAGAGTGGTGGGGACTTCCCCAGCCATATGAATCCATGGTCGTCCCAATAGCAGGTTGTATCCCGAATCTATCTTGAGTACATGGAAGGATACGCAGCTTTGATGATAGTATGGCTACTCCAAATTCTATTGAGATTGATATTCATCTTCACCAAGGTAGCGTGTGGGCAAATATTCAGAGAGGAACCTCCATCTATTAAGACTCCAGCCACCATATATTCGGAGGAAAAGACCGCAATGTGCAACGGTTTGCAATAACCGGTCCCTTCGGGTGGTATGCCATCATCAGTGAAGGATATCACATTGTTGTTGAAAATGTGATCAACCATGTGTTGAAACTTTTCTGTATCTACTGATGTGGGGAGATAGGCTTCTTCCAAAACCTTTAACAAGACCTTCTGGTGATTCTCGGAAGTTAGGACCAAGTCCAAGATTTATATTTGTTGTGGAGCTTCTTTCAAGCTTAAAACCACCGTAGCTTCATTATGACCCACAGTGCGGGGGAATTTTTCAATCTTCTCTATGGGTATTTTCCCCTTTAATTTGGTGGTGGGCTTCATCACCCGATGGGGGAGAGACAGTGGATTTTCCTTTGACACTGCAGCAGTTGTATGTGAGGTGGATCCTTCACCTTCTCCATAATTCCATGGAACCTTGCGCAAGCTAACAATAGGATATTGTGCTCTGCATGACAAATTGATTGGCTCGGGAGCGGCAACTTTCAAAGGATTGTTGCCTCCCTTGAGTTTAATTGTCTATGTTATGAGTAAGGTATTAATCCTCTCAGCTTCAGTGGATATGACTGCTACCACACTTTTCCACTTAGTAGGGCCTGCATTCTCACTTCCACGCAACACAGTGTCGTTATCTGCCAAACGAAGTACACCACTGTCGATTAAATTTTGAATAAGGTGGCGGAGTGCCCAACATTCTTCTGTACTGTGACCACGAGACTGGGAGTGATATTGACATACTCCCTCAGAGTTGTACCATCCCGAATGGGTGTTGATTGGAGGTAGAAGGAAACTGAACCTTCCTTCATTGATTAACATATGAAGAATTCCCTCCATAGGTTGGCCCACATAGGTGAATTCCCTTTTGTTGGCGAAGTCCCGACGGGCTTTGGCATTTGCTCTCTTCGTCACTTTGTCTTCCAGCATTTCATTTTCTGAAAGTGACGAGGGAATATTCATGACAATAGGTAGGGAGGCTGGCATGCTCTGGTCGATTAACCGACGTGTCACTTGATCTTCGATAAGTCACCGCCCGCCAATTGCTCAATTTGTTTCCAGAGAGCTTTCATCTTTCGTTCCATTGTGAACTGGAACTTAGCATAATCCCATCTGTCATCACCGTCTTTGATGGTCTGGGAAGAATGACAGCTAAAATTGGAACTCTGTCCATTGCTCCAATTAATCATTTTGACCTCTTCTTCTTTGTGTTGAGGAAGAGGGTTGTATTGAACATGAGGCTGAACGGGTTAAGTGACTACGATCTCCCCGTTGTCTATCAGGTCCTGGATCTTGTGTTTTAAGGCCCAACAATCATGAGTATCATGTTCAGGTGCCCCGGCATGATAAGCATATTTCCTAGCAGCATTGAAACCCCGTCCATTAGGGATGGCTGGTGGAAGAAGATGTGTAATTTTCTTCTGTGTTGTCAGAAGATTTATGATGTTCTCGAGGGTATCCCCCAAGGGTATAAACACTCGAGGGCGTCGGACTTCTCCACCTGTTGGTATTGGAGGGTTTGTAGACTGTGCTGGAAAAGGAGTATAGTTTCTCCTTTGAATGGGCATGTTTTGATTGCCCTTTTGCCCCTATAGTATTTGGGAAACATCTTTTTCTTTCTTTTTATGGACCCTCCGGGGGTTGTTCCCATAATTTCCAAACTGGATGTGATCAATAACAGCTTTGAGTGCAGCTAGGTCTTGAATCTTTTCTGACTTCAATCCCATCTCAGCCATCTCCCCATGCTTGACCATTTCAGAAAATGGTTTGCCGATGCCGGCTAAAAATCTCTAATAGAAGGGAGCTTCTTGTATATCTATAAAAGTCATGATTATTTCTGATTCCGTCATGGCAGGACTAACTTGGGTAGCCAGACGTCTCCACCTTTGAGCATACTCTCTGAAAGACTCGTTAGACTGTTTCTTGATCTTGGTAATTTGATACCGATCAGGAGCCATCTGAGTTTGAAAACTGTATTGAGTGAGGAAGGCATGTGCTAGCTCTTCCCATCTGTGGATTTTGGAGTTGTCTAATCTTGTGTACCATGAACGGTCTTCTCCAGTTAGACTCTTTTGGAACAATTGCATTCTGAGTTTTTCATCCTCTGCATAGGATCCAAGTTCTCCAATAAATACTTTCAAATGTGTATAAGGATCTCCTAACCCATCATATTTTTCAAAGTCAGGAGTTTTAAATTTTTCTGGGTAATGAACACCAGGAAAAATACACAGATCAGCATATGAAACACTCCCGTGGGTTCCAATTCCTTTGATAGCGCGAAGGGTCTCTTCCATTTGGAGAACTTTCTTTTTGATGTCACTAGTGTCTGGATCTCCAGTGGGATGGGTAGCATCATGAATTTTGTTGGTTGTATCCAACTGTAGTTCAGGTATGGTAATGACCGGGATTCCTCCTTGTGTGGAGGATTTAGTATGTACGGGTATTTTCTGACCCTGTGTAGATTGGTGTAATTCTTTGAGTAGAACAGCCAAATCCGTAATCTGTTTGCTTAATCCGTCGAATTCTTTGTGAGAAACTGGATTAAGCTCAGTTTGGTCTGATGACGACATGATTGACTGTAGGCCTGTTGCCTTTCTGGACTTTGAACGGGTAGTGGGTCCGATTGATTCCCTGCTAAAGACTGGCATAGTTTAGTCTTTAGGGAATGTATGTAATAACATGCTATGTGATGTGTCAATTTTAGGAATTTTATCCTGCAAAACGGGTGTCAGCTGTTTATAGCATGTTAATATGTATGTGTACACATTTCTTCATATTTCTCATTACATGGAGATAGATATGGAATGAAATTACAAGTAATTGTGTTTGAGAGTATGAAGAGACTTTCCTCCATTTTGGGTTTATCAGAGGCTGACCTATCTTAGGTTACTTTCGCGGCTTTTTGGTATGAAGGTTCCCAAATCATAGCAATCTACTAGACGGGAAGTTAATCCGGTCTTTCAACTGGAGCGAATTTGGGTGGTGCCTTTCCTGAGCCTCGGAGAATTAGTCTTCTCACGAGTCTAGTAATCAAACACCGACGGGATAGCCTCCTGGTGGAGGGACCACACAACATACATTCAAATACATCGCGTCTCACCATATGATATGATGACATGTGCGAAACACTAATATCACAAGCAGATATGGTGCGAAACACTAATATCATAAGCAGTTTATAGTGCGAAGCACTAACATCACACGCAGATATGATGCGAAGCACCAAGTGCAATCAAGGCATGTATTCGTACACATTCATCCAATGTAAATGCAACATCCACACATAAGTAGATAACAGTTTGAAAAGATTGTAGTAGCGGCTTAAGTCCTCTTACTAGATCTCCCCAGCACAGTCGCCACCTGTCGACGTCGGGATTTTTTGGGTGTCCCTTTCCATTACTTGTTCTTTGGTGTTCTAATTTTAGGTGAGATTTGTTTGAAAAACCAAGTGAAAAAGGTCCGACATGTATAATGTCGACGATGGGACTGTTAAGAGTCGCCAGTTGGTTTTTTAAATGGTTGTACCATCACAACCGAGAAAAGGTTTGCACATTGACCCAGTGATGTGACACTGATATACGGGTCGGTGAAACCGAGATTCGTTTAGGGTCCGGGGACTTGGCTATGCGGGGGGAATGTGTTAGGCACCCCCCGACATTCGTGTTACCACGGTGACCGCCTCTTTTCAAGAAACTATTATCTGAGTGTGTGTGTGTGTGTGGGTCAATGTGCTATTATATGGAAGTTATGCGAGGCCTCGTTCGAACCTATATACACAGGGTTTGAATTTATGTAAAAATTCAGTTTTTAACAAGATATGGCAGTGATGTTTTATAAAAGAGGTTTTTCAAACCCTGATGCTCAATAGGAATTGAGACCTTTTACAATCCCATTTTTCCATTTAGCGATCGACTTGGTTGATTTTATTTGACGGATGCGAGGCATCCGTATAAAAATAATATACAAAAATAATGCCGACTTCCTTGTGGGTATGAAAACCATATGAGGAAATTCAGACAATGCAGAATAATTTACAAGCCACTTACAGCTGAAAATGTCCATCACGGGAACCGAATCTTGATCCAATGGGATGAATCTGTGATCACATGATTCCTAGGCGCATAGAATGTTGCAATTTATATGAAAGCAGTAAGCAGGTATATATATATATAAGAGCGGTAAATATATATATATATATACAAACATGATCACCAACCACGAAGCACCTCCATGGGGGATTCGAAATGTAAATAAAGCTGTTAATACGGTCAACTGCCACGAAGTAATCTCCAAGCAGGACGAAAAGTAAAGAAAGCTGTAAAAGCGATCAACCACCACTTAAGTAAACTCTGTGGGACAAGATATATATATATATATATATATATATATATATATATATATATATATATAATAATAAACGCACCTAGGATGTAAAATCCGTGCTCATCAAACAGTAGTCCCACTTCATATATATATATATATATATATATATATATATATATATATATATATATATATATATATATAAACAAGTAAACGCACCAGACCAAAATCTAGGCTCATCGAACAAAGTTCAACCACAGTTCATATATATATATAAAAGCGAGTAAACACACCAGACCAAAGTCTAGGCTCATCGAACAAAGTTTGACACACAGTTAATATATATAAATATAAATATATATATAGTAAAAGCGAAGAAACGCATTGCGCATCAAGTTCAGGCTCAATCGAGGCATAACTCGATAATGTTAGTCAATATATATATATATATATATATATATACACACATATATATAATATATACAGACTGGAATGAAACCACGGACCGGAGTCCAGGCAAAAACAAGCAACACGACTCTCAACGTGTAGAAGGGTGTGTGCAGAGATGAAGAGAAAGACTCTAAAGTGTGTGAGAAGGCTTATATCTGACTACTAAAAAAGGCTTCTATATCTTTAGAGTGGGTGAACACTAGCTTTTGTGGGTACAAAAGAGGCTATATATGAGCTCACATGTGTTTAAAATTGGGAAAATACATTGTATGGCGAGTGCAGAGCAAATTGTACAGGGTTTCCCCATCTTTTTCTCTTAGAAAATCAGCACCCCAAGCCCTCTATTTATAGGCAATATTAGCCGCAGTGTACTGCCGCTGACCGAGCCGCAGTGTACCAGGAGGGTCGGGTCTGGCTACTGGGTTTGTCGGGTGGTCGTTCTCGGCACGTGCACTCGAGCAATTGTAATATCCACTCGAATTTTAGAAGTGCAATCCAGTGCATCCGTTTGAGGTATGAGGACCTATTTCGGATCATTGTTGTCGAGAGTTGTACGATGGCATGGGATTAGAGTTTGTGCGAAGTCATTGAATATGGGACGATGCCCTCCGGTCTTCAAGCTTCAACTTTCATCCGTTACCCCGCACAATAGTCACTCGGGATTGGTTAGCCTTGTGGGACATCATTGCGTAGAGACGTGATGTGGCATTGTGTTGGACGAGATGACAATGTTTCCCCTCACCGGTGTTATCGTCGGATTGGGCTGATAAAGCAGACGTTGCTCGAGACTTACCGAGATTGGATCACGCAATTGTTGAAGGTCCACATTGTCATCTTTGAGGTGTGCCTATCTTCCCGATGTTATTGCCGGGTTGGTACAATGTATCTCGTTGTGAGCGCCGAGATTGAATCTGGTCGTATTTTAAATAAGCCTTTCCGGGGTTATCGCCGAAACTGCATTCCTTGGGGTTATCACCAAGGTTGGTGGCTATTCCCATGGTTGGGACTGAGACTGGATACCTCAGGGCTAACTCCGAGATTAATCGATCTTCTCCGGTGTTGCCGGTATTGTATCTGCAGGCCTCGGGGTTACATCCGAGGTTGAAATCGTTACTCCAAGATTGCGATCCAGGGTTGATGCCGAACATCCGGTAGTATCTGGTATGGATTTGGATAGTCTTTCAGGGTTCTCTCTTAAAAGTCGAATTTGTCCTCTTGCAACGTTAGTAATAGTAGTACAGAAAATTTCGAGTGTCTACAACTTATATATATTTTTTATATATGGACTAACATTATCGAGTTATGCCTCGATTGAGCCTACACTTGATTAGGAATGTTTATTTGTTTATATATATATATATATATATATATATATATATATATATATATATATATATATATATATAAATGATAGATCTGTCTGGACTTCGGACAGACTAAAATGCGACCCCAATTTTTTTTTTTTGCTTTCTTTTTTAAAAATAACTAAAAAAAATATTTAATATTTTATGGGAATCGAAATTTTTCCATAATACAATGTTTTGGGGTGATTTGAATACCTATACTAAAAAATGGTGGTAGTGCATGCTGCACGCGTATGCATACATGTTTTGTTATACGTACCCAAATCACGTCCAAAACACTGTATTATGAAAAAAATTTCAATTTCATAAAATATTAAATATTTTTTTTAGTTGTATTAAAAAAAAAAGCCAAAAAAAAATATTTTTGGTTCAAGATTTTAGTCTCTGTCCGGAGTCCGGACAGATCGGACTATATATATATATATATATATATATATATATATATATATATATATATGTGTTGAACTTTGTTCGATGAGCCTGGATCTTATATCAAAAGTGCGTTTCGCTTATATATATATATATTTACATTCAGTCCCGCCTGGAGTTTACTTCGTGGCGGTTGGTAAAATCTTCTGACTTTATTTACTTTTCCTCCCGCCTGGAGTTTACTTTGTGGCGGTTGATGGTTTTTACAGCTTTATTTATATTTCTGATCCCCCATGGAGGTGCTTCGTGGTGGCTGATCATGTCTATATATATATATATATATATATATATAACTTTTATATATATATATCTGCTTACTGCTTTGTTATTATTTGCAGCATCATGTGATCCTAGGAATCATGCAATCACAGATTCAGTCTATTGGATCTAGATTATGTTCCCGTGATGGACATTTTCAGCTGTAAGCAGCTTGTAAATTTATTCACGGTGTTTGGATTTCCTTAGATGGTTTTCATACCCACGAGGAGTTCGACATTATTTTGTACATTATTTTATCAAAGATGCTTTGCATCTCAAAAAATTAAAAGCAATTAAGCCGAACACTTAATATAAAATGGGAGTGTAAAAGGTCTCAATTATTATTGAGCACAAGGGTTTGAAAAACCTTTTTTTTATAAAACATCACTGCCATATCTTGTTTAAAATTGAATTTTTTACACAAATTCAAACCCTGTGTATATAGGTGCGAACGAGGCCTCACACTACATCCAAATAATTGCACATTGATCCACACACACATTTTTATATAACAGTTGTCAACGTCGGGATTTTTGGATGTCCCTTTCCGTTACTTGTTCTTTGGTGTTCTCATTTTTAGGTGAGATTTGTTTGAAAAAACAAGTGAAAAAGGTCCGACATGTATAATGTCGACGATGGACTGTTAACAGTCGCTAGTTGGTTTTTTAAATGGTTGTACCAACACACCCGAGAAAAGGTTTACACATTGACCCAGTGATATGACACTGTTATATGGGTCGGTGAAACCGAGATTCATTAGGGTTCGGGGACTTTGTTATGCGGGGGGAAGGTGTTAGGCACCCCCCGACATCCATGTTACCATGGTGACCGCCTCTTTTCAAGAAACTGTTATCTGAATGTGTGTGTGTGTGGGTCAATGTGCTGTTATTTGGAAGTAGTACAAGGCCTCGTTCGAACCTATATACACAGGGTTTGAATTTATGTAAAACTTCAATTTTTAGCAAGATATAGCCATGATGTTTTATAAAAAAGGTTTTTCAAACCCTGATGCTCAATAGTAATTGAGACCTTTTACACTCCCATTTTATTAAGCGATCGGCTAGATTGATTTTATTTGACAGATGCAAGGCATCCGTACAAAAATAATGTACAAAATAATGCCGATTTCCTCGTGGGTATGGAAGCCATCTGAGGAAATTCAGACAACGCAGAATAATTTACAAGTCGCCATAGCTTGAAAATGTCTATCACGGGAACGAATCTAGATTCAATGGGATGAATTTGTGATCACATGATTCTAAAGCATGTAATCTCGCAATTTATATGAAAGCAAAGAATCGTGTATTTATATAAAAGTTATAAATATATATATATATATATATATATATATATATATGTATATGATCACCAACCACGAAGCACTCCATGGGGGATCAGAAATGTAAATAAAGCTGTTAAAAGCTATCAACCGCCATGGAGGAAACTCAAGGCGGGACAAAACGTAAATAAAGCTGTAAAAATGGTCAACCGCCACGAAGGAAACTCCAAAAGGGCAAAATGTAAATAAAGTCAGTAAAGCGATCAAGCGCCACTAAGTAGACTCAGTGATTTAAACGTAAAGAAAGTCATTAAAGCGATCAACCATCACGTAAGTAAACTCCAAGTGGGACTAAATATATATATATATATATATATATATATATATATATATATATATATACAAAAGCAGAGTAAACCACTGGATCAAGAAATGCGGGCAAAAACAAGCAACACGACTCTCAACGTGTAGAAGGGTGTGTGCAAAGATGAAGAGAAAGACTCTAAAGTGTGTGAGAGGGTTTACAGCTGACTGCCAAAGAAGACTTCTATATCTTTCGAGTGGGTAAAAACACTGACTTTTGTAGGTACAAAAGGGCTATATATGAGCTCACATGTGTTTAAAAGGGGAAAGTACAATGCATTGGGTGAGTGCAGCAAATTGGGCAGGGCTTCCTCACCTTTTTCTCTTTGAAAATCAGCACCCCAAGCCCTCTATTTATAGGCATTTTAGCCGCAGGTGTACCAGAGGCAACCCGGGTTTTTCGTGTTGGGTCGTCTCGAAGTACGTGCACTCAGGCACTGTAATGTCCACTCGAACTTTTAGAAGTGCAATCTGGGCATCCGTTTGAGGTATACAGGACCTATTTCGGACCGCCGTTGTTGAGAGTTGTACGATGGCATGGGATTAGAGTTTGTACGAAGTCATTGAAGATGGGACGATGCCCTCCGGTCTTCAAGCTTCAACTTTCATCCGTTACCCCACACAATAGTCACTCGGGATTGGTTATTCTTGTGGGACATCATTGCATAGAGACGTGACATGGCATAGTGTTGACGAGATGACGATGTTGCCCCTCACCGGTGTTATCATTGAATTGGGCTGATAAAGCAGACGTTGCTCAGGCTTCGCTGAGATTGGACTGCTGCAATTTGTTGAAGGTCCTCATTGTCATCTTTGAGGTGTGCCTATCTTCCCGATGTTATCAAGGGTTGGTACAACAGTATCTCACTATGAAGCGTAGAGATTGAAGTCGTCGCATTTGAAACAAGCATTTCCGGGGTTATCGCCGAAACTTCATTCCTTGGGGTTATCACCAAGGTTGGTGGCTATTCCCATGGTTGGGACTGAGACTGGATACCTCGGGGTTATCTCCGAGATTAATCAGTCTTCTCCGGTGTGTGTTCCGGTATTGTATCTGCAGGCCTTGGGGTTACATCCGAGGTTGGAATTGTTACTCCTAGATTGCGATCTAGGGTTGATACTGAACTTTCGGTAGTATCTGGTATGGATTTGGATTGTCTTTCAGGGTTCCCTCTTAAAAGGCGAATCTGTCCTCCTGCAATGTTAGTAATAGTAGTATAGAAAATTTTGAGTGTCTACAGATGCCCCTCTTTATCATACTCATGCATGGCGATGTATGGGTAGGATAAAGAATCCTAGACACTTGAAATGTTACAAGACGAACATGGTACTATGGATAGCAACATGATGCAAATGTATGATGCGTGTGTACGGGGTTGTATTCCAACACGCTGGGGATGATTGCTGGCTTCTTGTTGCTTCAACTGGGGATTGGCAATGATGACCATATTTGATGTGTAATCTGAATCTGTTAGGATGTTGATGTTAGAGTTATCACCAAATTCCCGTGTCTTTGATAACGATTTGATCCTTAAGATGTACCTCTTATGTGTAAGAGATCTGTGGGGATAAAGCTTGATCTGTTTGAGGATGTGTATAACATATTCCATCATCTATCTTCTTTGATAATATTGACTTTTTCTGGTTAGTTTCGCCAGAGTATGTCAATATCCTGTTGGATTTACGGCCAATAAAAAATGTTGTCAGGGATGCCTGAGCTTCGTCGACGTGTGAATCAACGGCTGAAAAATCCTGTGGGATATACTGTCAAGGCTGCTTGACATTCGCTTACGTATAAATCAACAGCTGAAACTCTATGGGTAGATTTGTCGAGGTTGCTTGACCTTCACAGTCGTGTAGATGAATGGAGCATTGCGTTGTGACCCCCGCTGGGGATATGCTGGGGAATACGAGCAGTTGGGTATGAAAACCTCGAATAGCTCTAAAGCTCTGATAGGTTTAATCGCTATCGGCTGAAATGACGTCAAGGCTGCTTGACCTTCGTTGGTATGTGTGTCAATGGTTTAAATGCACGTTGTAATCCCATGCCGTGACTTCACGTTGTATTCCCCGTCGGGGGTCTACTGGGGACTTATGAGTACGTACACAATTATCGAACAGTTCCCAATGCTTCGATGGGTTTACTTGCCATCGGCTGAAGTAACGTCAAGGCTGCTTGACCTTCGTTGATAGACGTGTCAACGGATGAACGTGTGTTGTAACCCCCACCGGGGATCTACGTTGTAACCCCCGTCGAGGATATACGTTGTAACCCCCGTCGGGGATATACGTTGTAACCCCCGTTGGGGATATACGTTGTAACCCCCGTCGGGGATGCATTTAGGGTAACGACCCGGGGTTGGCGGCATCGGACCTGTACGAGGTATTGCCGGATGTGATTTGTAGCAAATAAGATCATTGGCAGGGTATACCTTGTGCTCGGCTGACTACCAATGAGTGATGTATAGATTCAAGGTCTCATCTGAGAAGACCCAGATTGTATGCAATTCTGCTCAATCGCGTGCCATTTTTATTCTTGATTTGACATTTCCAGTCTGTGAGAACTCCTTTGCAACTCGAACTGGACCGAGCCAGAGGGGTGGGACCCATATAGGGGTACCGCAGGTGCACATGCTGCAGCCACAGATGAGCCTGCGGCCAATCGTGGATCATAAATCCTGCAGGTTGGTCTTCACAAGTCATTTTCAACTTGCTTCGCCTAGAGAAAACCGCGAGCCATCTTCAGATCTGCTGAGTTCGGGCTACTTTCTGTAAATTTTATCACCATGCAAGTGTTCTACACTATCCCGGTAATGTATGCATGTATTTTTTCCCGTTTTTATCCGTTGGATTGTTAGTTATCGCACAAAATGCATCTACACATATAGTAGTGATTATGTATGCACAAATGACTTGATAAAAAATATTCAACATAGTAAATGTTAGTATTAAACCATGCTGAACATAATAATGTTAAAAAATTTGACTTTTGAGACAGTCAAATTGGCACCTTTTCTGCTAATTTTTGTCCTATTTGAGGTCCAATGAGCAAAAGGTAGCAAGGCAAAGTACTCCTAGTATTGAGGTTGGCCTTATGCATGATGATTTTGATTATAATGCATATATTATGTATATGACTTTGGGGCAGGTTTGCTACTGAATGGCCACCTAGACATGCCTATATGCATGTGGATAGTCCTATTTTTAAAGGGGACTATGGCAAATTTTTTCCAAATGTAGGCATTGGGTAGTCATTCATTTTAACTCTATCATATGTCATAGTAAATGCATGCATGCATATAGTCACAAATGCATTTTAGAAATCTCCAGGTAAGGAAATACCACTCCCTTTTTGAGGTGATTTGGAGATTTGTTATCCAGATATTATGGATCCAGATCAGCCGAGCAGTTCCTTTAGGACCACTTCTAGCGTACGGCGGAGGGCTTCTAAAGTGCCTCGTCCCCGTTCTGTCAGACAGCCTCGTCGGTTGGTGGAGGCCGTGATGCGTCCTATTCGGGCAGACATGCCAGACGTTGAGGACGAGGAGGCAGATATTCCAATTGAGGATCCCACTCCTGCTGCACATGTCCCTCGTAGGGAGCTTCTGAGTATTCAGGTGGTAAACCCAGAGTTGCTGGGTGATTTGAGTAGAGATCCATCGATGTACTTGCATGCTAATGAGGTATGGCGTTAGACTTTGATCTTCCTTCTTTCTTATTGATGAGGATTAAAGGGTTTTGATGTTGATCTGCATTTCATGCACGGGTTCACAGTTTTTACTGACCTCGAGGGAGGCCGTTCAAACATTCACTCCATATACTAGGCACTTCATCCTGACTATAGAGCAGTAGTGCATGAGTGGGGATTCAGGGTATTCTTCTCCATCCTTCCCCGTCGTTGTCCTTGGGGTTACCTCAGGGCATTGTCTGAGTGATGGTTTCATCAGATTCAGTCACTCCATCTGCTAGATTGCGAGGTGATGATGATGCCTATGGATTGGAAATTTATCACAGGTATGGAGTTTGGAGGGGAGCCAGTGCCTTGCATGGCGCACATTACCCCTACTGCCGTCAGGTCCTTGTTAGGAGTTCCAGCGGAGGCGTTCAATGGCAGGACTGTCTGTTCAAGTCCTTTGAGCGTAGATGCTATGAGTGGGCTTTTGAGTGAGCCCATGCCTGATGATGCCAGGATCAGGGATCGCGTTCTGCGGTGATAGTTCCTGATGATCATTCGAGGCTGCTTCATAGCAGATAACTCTTCCACGGTATCTTTCGCTTTGGTCAGCGCCACACGTGATGTGGACCATATTGGTGAGTATGATTAGGGCTCTTATACTTTTGCCTATTTCCTCCGGGGCATGCGTTTGCGCTCGCAGGGTTTGACCGAGGCTTGGCTAGGATTTTACCCATTTCTGCTGGTGAGTATTTCTCTTATCTTTTCCCATTCATAGGTTAAGAGTGTTTACTGATAGCAGATGTTTTGGCATTATGTTGGCAGTTTTAGGCCTATGAGAGGCTCCCATGTTTGCGTCCTGTGAGTGTGTTAGGTTTAGATACCTATCCACGAGGACGACGATGGCACCATTCTAGTTTGCCGTTGGTCCTTGTAGCGGAGGGATTCACTCATTGCCGTATGCAGCTGGAGTTGCTGACAGTTGACGCCATTACATGGATTCCCTATTCAGGGGAACATTTGACCATCGGCTTTGAGGATGGACACCCGACTGGGGTCGAGTATTTGATTTCCACCAAGAGAGTTCCTCTCTTCACATATGGAGGCTGGGAGCTCTATTTAGGAGAGCGTGCTATTAGGAGCACCATAGGGGAGATCCGTATACCGATCTTGCCTCCCACGCAGGCGTCATTGGCCCGTATCACAGTCACCCGTCACTGATATCCCATTGTTGGGGGTTGACGGTTTTGCATTATCAGAGGGTCCTTGCACTCAAGAGACATTCCAGCGTTGGTGGTTCCCTCATACTATCGGAGCCCAGTCCCGCGCCACACAGTTTATGGGGGATATGGTTCCAGGATCTTTGATGATGACGGATTGGGTAGCTTGTGTCCGAGCTCCGACTTATATGACCCAGATTGATAGTTTGACCCGGCAGTTGGACCAGGCACATATATTTATCCGGCATTGGGCGAGAGATCCGGTGACGAAGTTTGAGTCATTTGTTCCTTCGGCTTAATTAGCGTACCGCCACTCAGACGACCCCATTTGGTTTTAAGGTGCAGATCCTCCTCTTTATAAGTAGGATATCCTGTTGATAGAGATCCAGTGACGCAGGAACAGTTACATCAGGTGGACAGGATTGAGGACGTGGACATCGAGACCCTGGTCTTCTTCTGATGTATCTGTTAGATATTGGGTGGCTGTTCCCTATTCTCGCTATATCTTTTTATTGGCCTCTGTTAGTAGTAGGGCGTCTGTGCCCCATTTCCCTGTATTTGTAGCTGTACAGAGCTGATGTATTAGATGTGATATACTTAAGAATGTATGCATCGTTTTTTTATTCCCTATATCATATTGCCATCCATAATTTGTTATGCATGTATCATGTTATGCATATGTATGTATATCCAGAGATATTCAACATTGACCCCTGGATGGTCTTATGACATGGCCCGTACAGATGTCTTCTTCGACAGTTAGCCGTATAAATCATACCCCATCGTCAGTGGTGGTATTGGGTATGCTATCGTGGTATAATAGCATGTCACCACGAACGGGGTATTGTAGATCGATTCTTGCGCAAAGATACCATGACTTTATTGATGTTTCAGGTTCCCACAGGGTTTGTAGACGGGATGCTAGAGCATTGGCTATCGGATAGGTAGGTATTCCGATTTGGTACCCATGAGTTGACTCCTACTTTGGAGGAGTACACACGTTTGACGATGCTACCTTTAGATAGACCTTGCGTGCATCTGGCTTTGGGAGACATAAGTAGATGATTCATGACTCTCACAGGATTGCGGCGCAGAGTAGTGCAGGACGAGCTGACATCTAGCCACGTGATATCCCAGCGTTTTTTGTATGACAGATTTGGCTCGAAGGATATCTACTCACGATATTCTAGGGATTTCACCGCACCGGAGGACCATTGGCGTTTGGCCAGGGTTGATGTACTGATGCTATGCGTACTGTCATATGTCTATATGCCGCGTTACATGGATGAGATTGACATTGGTGTCATCATGGTCGTGAGAGCTCTCCGGGCGGGTCGTACCATTGTACCTATAATTGTAGCAGAGACCCTGCGGTCAGCATCCTACTGCTGTACTTATCCTACAGGAGTGTTCACTGGGAGTTCGGTCATGTTGTACGTGTGGTTTATGTCACACTTGAGACCGGTTGGTACCCTCAGACGGCATGTGTATCGGTTCACCCATGATGTAGTCATGTCATACTCCTTTCAGCCGTCGGAGTGTATAGATGCTCTGTCTTGGTCCACATTTTTGGCAGATATCAGAGGTCCATTTAGCATATTGCTGTGCTCAGGGCTTTGCTCACCATACAGCTTCATTACTCACGCTATGGGCATGAACTATCTCCCTCTGGCTGGCTTGAGGGGTGTGACCACTTATCACCCATTGGCCGTGATGTCGCAGTTCGACCAGTTCTAGGATTTCCATCCTTTTGAGGGGGCGATAGGCCAGCGTTCAGCTTCTAGATATCTCTCAGCAGAGGACTGATCTCGTGTGTACGCTTGTTGGGATCAGCGTGAGATAGCTGCTTTTTTTGTCAGTCATCCAGGTTGTTCCGTAGAGTATTCCGCATGGATGGAGACATATGTTTTATCGGCTGTAGTAGTATCTGCAGTACCAGATAACGATGCAGATGATGTAGAGCCCATGGAGGACATCGATTCCTACATCGAGGAGGAGCCCGCTGCTGGGTTGCCAACATTTCTTTCGGATTCTCCTAGTACCAGTACTGTTGTGATTCAGCACTCGGCACAGTACTTAGAGCAAAGTCTTCATCTGATGACCTTTGTGAGAGATCAGGCTCGATCTATGATGTTGATTGCCCTTGATGGGAGGGACGCAACTCTATTAGAGAGAAATGAGGCATTAAATCATGAGAGATGCATTTGTTGTTGAAAGCGGGATGAGGCCATATCGACTAGAGATGCGATGATAGTTGAGCGGGATAGTGCTATATCTGCCCGGGATGTAGCTGTCACAGATAGTACCGCAGTGAGGTCCCTTACCACTGGCATTATCGCAGAGATGAACGCATATATTGATGATCATATGGTCACCATGCAGATGGCTGCAAATCTACTGGGTCGTGCGGATATTCTCATACAGGAGACCACAGCTCCGCCTCCTTCTTCTAAGAGGGATGCCATGTTGGGCTTGTTAGCTCGCATATACCCTGACTTGTAGATGAGCTTGTATTTTCCTGCACAGACTAGCTTAGCCATTTTTTCATGTACAGTTTACATTATATAGATCAAACAACATTATATTAAGTTGTCTCTGGATAGTTCAGAATGGATAATAGATCTATGTGTATCCCTACCATCTTTGGTGTCTTGGGACTGGTTTCTGGATAGAAATGTGGAGAGGAGTGTGGCTTTCCTCTCTGAGATTGACCGCACCACAAATGGTAGCCAGTACTTTTATTTAGGAGAAGTCTAGTTAATTCCATCTCTTATGGATTGGTGTTGCTCTTCAAGGTATGACCGCAGCTTAGATGGTCACTGAATCTCTTATTTGGGAGGAGTTCAGGTAATTCCATCCCTTTGGTATGAAGCCAAATGAAATGTAGTGGATTGAAGGATGATCCCAGTACCAACTGACAAGGGTTTGTGTTTTGGTAAGGGGTGAGACCGCACCATGAATGGCTGCCTATATACTCCTATTGAAGAGGAGATCAGGTCTGCGTTGTTTGAACCTGGTGTAAGAGGTTCAACGCTGCGTATGGTAGAAATGGTGTAGGAATATTTTTTGTTATTTTTGTGAGGAGAAGAGGGTAGAAATGTGTTTGTTGTTTTTGTTTTATTGTGACCGGGCCATAAAGATGGTTGCCTACGTACTCCTATTGAAGAGGAGATCAGGTCGACGTAGTTCGCCCCTCAGGGCGAGAAGAAAAGTGTAATCCCATGTGCAGGTCAGAGTGCGGAGAGGAGAAAGTTTAATCCTAGGATGAGGATAAACTGCAGGTATGAGAAGTTTGATCCCATGTATGGGTAGCCAAACTGCAAGTGCGAGAGGTTCAATCCATGGTGGGATGACCTAAGTCATAGGAACGCAAAGGAGAGCCAGGCTGTTTGCTTGAAATGTATGTTTCCCTGAGGGGCAAAGTGTAGGAAAGTTGTAGGTGGTAAAGGGTTAAAGAACCGGAATGACTGGTGATCTGATGGTCCGACACTAGGGTGTTTGCGAATTACTTCAGGCATAGTACCATTTCACGGCGTCTGAGTTGATGAGTTGTAGAAATTAATCGTCGTCCATTTCTTGCAACCTGGGGCGCCTCCTGTCAATACTTCCTTGACAATAAACGGGCCTTCCCAGTTAGGAGCGAATTTTCCTTTAGCCTGATCTTAGTTGTCAAGAATCTTCTTCAAAACCAAGTCATGTTGTTTGAACTTCCGTAGCCAAACTTTTTTGTTGTAGGATCTGGCGATCCTTTGTTGATATAACTGACTATGGAAGATAGCCGCGGTTCGCCTTTCGTCTATTAGAGACAATTGGTGATACCTATCTTGTACCCATTGGTCTTCATCCAAATTGGCGTCTATCAACACTCGAGGATTCCATCTCAACTTCTATGGGAGAATCTTGCTTCCATCCCATAGGTTAAAGCGTAGGGGGTTTCCACAGTGGAAGTACGCATTGAGGTTCTGTAGACTAACAGAGTCAGAGGCAATAGGTCAGGCCAATCGTAGTGGTTGGCGGACATCTTTTGTATAATCTTCTTGATATTTTTGTTAGCCGCTTCAACAACACCGTTCATCTTCGGACGATAGATGACAGAGTTGAGATGTTTGATGTAAGACCCCAAATTATTAAAAAATTAAATTTAATTTCCTCTATTTATTATTTTGAAATAGTAAGGGTTGAATTGATTAATGTGGTTAGTTATGGGTAAAATGCGCATATATTTTAAAAAATAAGCAGGTGGTTATAAAATATTCATTGTTGTGGGGAATATTCTTCTTTGTCGGGGAATATTAAATGCGATACACGATCTTTATGGGCCCCATAACGGAAAGTGATTGGATGAAGAAAATGACAAGTATAAGTTATTAATAAATAACGGCGTTGTGGTTACCGATAACACTGTTGGAATACTCGGTGGTTAAAACACAGTAATACGCGTTGTTGCACAGTACCACACGATATTGACCAATTATTGATTCTTACGTAAGAAGGCACTACTCAATAATTGTAACAGTAGTTACTGTTCAGTATTTTATTTTATTGATTCAATAATTGCAGTGTTGATATTTTATATTACTGTTGTTTCAATAATTGTCACTACACAGTATTTTCCATTATTGAAGCAATAATTCATATTATCTGAATAATATTATTAGAAAACATTATTGGCAATGTCTAGAAAGTTCTTTCTAAGGAGAGGTTTGGTCACCTAATTACGCGCCAGTAAGGAGAAATCCTTATTGGAAAGCCCCCTCTTTCCTGGGAACGGCCTGGTTGCCAGTAGTGTGATTCTGTAATATTATTTGTGAATAATTAATTATTGATTTATATGATGAGAAAAATATTGATCTTATGTGGTTATAGATGGAGAAAATTTTTTAAAGTGACAATTGTTAAAAATTGATATTTTATCTTTTCTGATAAAATAATATTTTATTATATTATATAATAATGATGATATTTTTTACAATGAATGTGGGATATATGAGTATATGAGGAGGAAGAGTATTTTGTTGCAAAAGTTGTTTAAAACATGTTAAACATGTCTGTGGGACCATTTCTTGACTGAAATTTGATTATAGCTTGTAAAATCGCCCGTTTATGGATTTTGATCAATTTCTGTTTGGAATTTGGAAAACCTTTCTTCTGCAAAGTTGTAGAGAATTAAATTTCCTATAAGAATTGCTAGATTCGAATTTTCTGATAAAAGGGCTATTTATTATGAATTATTGAAGTTCTGAAGTTCCAAAATAATTGATTTTTGAAAGTTTTAAATATTTTAATTTACAAAAACATTTTTTTATGATGTAGGCTACTTGAGTTGCTGATCTTTGACTGAAATATTGGGCGTAGAAAATTTATATATATATATATATATTATATTAAATTTTATGCTTTGGTGTTCTAAGTATTTTCCTATAAATAGGGTGCTTAGGTTAGAATTGAAAATCACACCAGAAACTACAGATTTCTTTCTCTTTCTCTCTTTATAATATCGAGCGTATTTTGTGAGTATTTTAGTACTTTGAGTATTGCTATCAAGTTCTTTCAGCACTATATCCAGTATTCCAGTCAGAAGTACTATTCTTTTTGAGGTAAGAGATATTATTTTTTTTAAAAAATGATATTATTTCTTCAATATCATTATGCCAAAATATTGGTTGGAACTTTTTATCAAATTTGGAACTTTTTCATGTCGGGGTTACTATTCATGAGTTACTATTCATGAGTTACTATTCACGAGTTACTATTCATGAGTTACTATTCACGAGTACTATTCACGAAGCGTGATGAATTTTTTTGTGAAATTTCTATGTTTTAGTGTCGGAGTTACTATTCACACGTATTATACTATTTATTCACGATATCAAGACTATTCAAGAATACGACACTATTCACAGAAAAATTAAATTTTTGTTTTTCGTCCAAAATATCTATTATGGATACTAGCTTTGATTGTATCCATGTTTTGATCATTCTTGAATTTTATTCCGCTCTGATTATTTATGAAGTATTTTTGAACTTGGATTGTGTAAAGTACGAATCCTTAATATTTGTTCTTTTGTTTCACTGGATTCGTTTTCTTTAAAATATTTTTCATCATCCTCAGTCCTAAATGATGATATAACTAAATATCTTTGGCATGTAGTGCAAAGATGAATGATTTCTGATGAATATCTTTGGCCTGTAGTGTAAAGATGAACAAGTGTTTAGATGAACATGACTAACTGATGAATATCTTTGGCCTGTAGTGCAAAGATGAATATTTGATTCCAGATATATATTGATTGATGTTATAGGGATAAAAGATAGACGATGAACTTTTATATTCATATATAGAAGATAGTAGATTTCATTCTCTACTTAACTCTTCTAATGAATTATTATTTTCGCTGCGAATATTGATTTAAAACTTGTTGTCTATTGTATTCTATTAGATTTTTCCTTATTGAAGACTAACGATAATTTCTTCTGTATTATCTTAGTCATAATGTTCTTTACTGGGCTAGTTGAGCTCACCCTTTTCCTTTTTGTTCCATTTTTCTTCTTAGTAGGCGAGAATGTAGCGAGTACTAGTCGGGGTATGGAATGATGGTTCTAGAAGTTATTTTAGTAGTCCTCACCATTTTTGTAAAATAATGTATCAATAATTGAAATGAGGATTTATTTGAGTGTGGATATTGTCTAGATGGAAATATTTGTATTTAAGCTCACAGTTTTTATGTTGTATTAATAAAGTTGTAGTTGTTCCTGTACCATGTATTTTGACGACTCAGAATGGGTATTGTATACCTATTTTGGGGGCGTCACAGTTGGTATCAGAGCATAGGGATATGGTCTCTGGCGGAGATCGGGGAATAGTACTAGGAGGGGAGAGACGAGTAATCCTTCGCTAGTATGTCATACCTAAGCTTATTTGTTGGTCAGTTGAAGTATATGGTTAATATGTGATATGTTAATTTGTTTAATTAACCCTTGTTTTATGGCAGTATTTAAGAATGGCAGCTGAGAATATTAACGGTGGAGTTAATGAGACCGTGGAAACACCTTTAATCACCACCCAGGGGAACGTGCAACAGGAAGGCAATATTCCTCCTGTAAACAACACCACTGAGCAGACAATGAACGACGGGATGTTTAGGAGCTTTTTGCAGTTCATGCAAAACCAGACGAGGGAGACTCGTGTACAGAATATGGGTGGAAATGATAGCAACGCGCGGCTTGTCACGGCCAAGCAGTTCAAAGAGTTGGGACCACCGAAATTTAAGGGAAAGCCAGATCCGATCATGGCGGAAACGTCCGTCAAGCAAATTACCAATATATTCGATGTCTTGGGATGCACGAAAGAACAGAAGGTTCTATTCGCCACCTTTATGTTCCGTGGCGAGGCAGACACTAGTGGGAGAGTCGTGAAACGTACCCGACCTGCCGCACTCTCGATGTCTTGGGAAAGCGTTTTAAACTTTTCAACGAAAAATACTTTCTGAAAGTATTTCGCCATATGAAGGAGGTAGAGTTTATTAAACTAGAACAAAACAAACATGACGGTGTCCCAACACGAGGCGAAGTTTCAGAGAGTTATCTAGGTTTGCACCTCATTTGGTAGAGAATGAGGAACGAATGACGAGGATGTTTCTAAGAGGTTTAAAACCCGAGATTCGGCAATATCTTATCTCTCATAAATTTTCTTTATATTCAGATGTTGTCAACAGGGCTCAATTATTAGAGCGAGATAGCGAGTACGTTCAACCAAGGGACCGTAACCAGGGTCATACCGGTGGCAGCATTCATCAGAATAATGAAAACCAGCGGGGAGGAAAATATTCAGACAAAAGCGGTAACCACTCTGGTGGTAATCGTGGCCATGAAAATAGAAGAAGCGACTCGGGTGGAGATTTTAAAAAGAGGAGATTCAACAATGATAATGTGAAGACGTCGGCACCAGCAGCAACTGGTTCCAAGGGAGGAGAACGACCATCGGTTATATGCTATAAGTGCGGAAAAGAAGGACATATCAGCCCAAACTGCCCAGAACAGTTTAAGGTATGTTCTAACTATGGAAAGGAAGGGCATATCACTCGAGATTGCACTGTATCGAAACCAAGTCCAGCGAGGATGGTGACTCAAAAGGCTTTCCCATAAAAGTCAAAGTCAATGGTTCTTGGAAGAGCGTTTGTCGTGATTGGTCAACATGCGAGGAACCCAAACGAGGTGATCACGGGTAAGTTAATCATAAATTCATGCGAAGTTTATATATTACTTGATACCGGTGCTACCCATTCATTTATCTCTCCTGCTTGTGCTCAACGTTTAAACTTAACTCCGGAGAAATTAGACTTTAACCTATCTGTGGAAACTCCGTTAGGAGAAACTTTTATCACATCCACTGTTTATAAATCTTGTTTGATCCAAGTTGGCACCATCACATTACCTGTTGACCTTATCTCTTTAAAGATACATGCTTTTGATGTATTTTAGGGATTAATTGGTTAACTACTCATCATGCCAAAATTGATTATTTTCGTAAGGTTATTAGTTTTCATATTCCTAATCAACCTGTTGTGCGAATTCAAGCAACTAAACCATTAAAATCAATCACTGTCATATCAAGTCATAAAGCTATTCGTTTATTGAAAAAAGGATGTCAAGCTTTCTTAGCCCATGTTATGGATTTGAATAAAGACACGTCGGATTTGAATAATATTCCTGTTGTTATTGACTTTCCTGACGTATTTCCTGAAGAACTTCCCGGTCTACCCCCATAACGTGAAGTTGAATTCTTTATTGACCTTGAACCTGGTACAAAGCCCATTTCTAAAACCCCATATCGAATGGCCCTATTGAACTTCAGTAGTTAAAGGTCCAACTACAAGAGTTGTTGGACATCGGTTTCATTCGTCCTAGTACGTCTCCTTGGGGTGCCCCTAATCTATTCGTAAAGAAGAAAGATGGGAGTATGCGACTTTGTATTGATTATAAAGAGTTGAATCATGTCACCATCAAAAATAGGTACCCGTTGCCTCGCATTTATAACCTGTTTGACTAGTTGCAAGGCGCCAAATTCTTTTCAAAGATCGATCTTCATTCCGGATATCACCAGTTAAAGATTAAAACTAATGACATTCCAAAGACTGCTTTCAGAACTTGGTACGGGAATTATGAATTCTTAGTCATGTATTTTGGATTGACTAATGCTCATGCTGCTTTCATGGATATGATGAACCGAGTATTCAAGGAATATTTGGATCAGTTCGTTGTTGTCTTTATTGATGACATCCTCATCTATCCCAAAAGCCGTGAAGATCATGAGCGCCATTTGAAGCTGGTACTGCAAAGGCTTCGTGATAACAAGCTATATGCCAAGTTGAAGAAATGCAAGTTCTGGTTTGAGGAAGTAGCATTCCTTGGGTACATGGTGTCAAAACATGGAGTGTCTGTTGACCCGGCGAAGATTGAAGCAATACAAAGTTGGGAGCAACCAAAGACGGTGACCGAAGTACGTAGCTTTTTTGGCTTAGCTGGTTATTATCGGAGATTTGTGGAAGGATTTTCTAGAATCGCTACTCCGTTAACTCAGCTGACTCGTAAAGATACAAATTCGTATGGAGCGAGGAATGCGAGAAGAGTTTCCAAGATCTCAAGAGGAGACTCATTTTGGCACCTTTTTTGACAATACCATCTAGTTCGGATGGATTTGTTATCTACAGTGATGCTTCAGGCAAAGGGTTAGGATGCTACAGTGATACAACGTGGGAAAGTCATAGCCTATGCCTCGCGATAACTTAAAGAATATAAGAGGAATTATTCTACTCACGATCTAGAGTTGGCAGCAGTCATTTTCGCGCTAAAGATCTGAAGGCACTATCTATATTGGGAGAAAGTGGAGATATATTCAGACCATAAAAGCCTCAAATATTTCTTCACTCAAAAAGAACTCAGCATGCGGCAACGACGTTGGCTCGAGCTGTTGAAAGATTACGACCACACTATTCAATACCATCCTGGAAAAGAAAACGTGGTAGCTGACGTGTTGAGTAGAAGATCATATGCAGGAACGAGTGCGATGATGTCAAATATACGCATAGAACCGACTTTAATCGAAAAAGTTAAAGTTGCTCAAGCCACAGACCCGGAGCTGATGCGTATGAAGAAGAAAGTGCAAGAAGGTGCTATTCCAGATGCAAGAATCGATGAAGAAGGAATACATCGAGTCCACTCCAGACTTTGTGTTCCTAATGATTTTGACTTGAAGCATAGAATTATGATGGAGGCACACAACACTCTATTTGCAATCCATCCTGGGAGTACCAAAATGTATCATGATCTTCGACATATATTTTGGTGGAACAATATAAAGAGAGAGATCGCGAAGTTTATCTCGAGGTGTTTAACTTGTCAACGTGTAAAGGCGGAGCATCAAGTGCCTAAGGGTCCATTGCAACCACTTGAGATTCCGAAATGGAAGTGGGAACACATTACCATGGATTTCGTTATGGGTCTTCCCACAGTTTCTCAAGGCATAAATGCTATTTGGGTTATTGTTGATAGATTAACCAAGTCTGCTCATTTCTTACCGATACGGGAGACTTATTCCCTTGAACGACTTGCTCGTATGTACGTAGATGAGATTGTGAGATTGCATGGCATGCCAGTATCTACAGTTTCGGATCGTGACCCAAGATTCAATTCAAGATTTTGGGTTAGCTTGCAAAAAGCTATGGGCACGGATTTACGATTTAGTTCGGCATACCATCCTCAAACGGACGGACAATCAGAGAGGACTATTCAAACTCTTGAAGATCTATTAAGACTCTGTGTCCTAGACTTCAAAGGCAGTTGGGATAAGTATTTACCATTGGTGGAATTCTCCTACAACAACACTTATCAGGCAAGTATAGGTGTGGCTCCATTTGAAGCATTGCATGGACGAAAGTGTCGCTCTCCAGTATGTTGGGATGAGGTAGGAGAAGCAACGTTGTTAGGACCAGAGTTGGTACGAATGACTACGGAGAAGATCCAAACGATTCGACAACGTATACAAACGGCACAGGATCGACAAAAGAGTTATGCGGATCTTCATCGAAAGTGCGTGGAATTTAGTATTGGGGATCATGTATTGTTGCGTGTGGCTCCATGGAAGGGAGTTACAAGATTCAGGAAGAGAGGAAATGTCAATCCACGATTTATTGGTCCATTTTAGATTCTTGAACGAGTAGGAAATGTGGCATATAGACTCGCGTTACCTCCAAGTATGTCTCATGTTCATAATGTTTTTCATATATCTGTGCTACATAAATACGTGAAAGACCCAAACCACGTTATTGAGTTAGAACCGAACAAGATAGCCGAAGACTTAACGTACGAAGAGGTACCTGTCAAGATCTTGGATAGGAAGGAGCATGTCCTACGCACGAAGGTAATACCACAAGTTATAGTTTTATGGAGAAACCATGCTATTGAGGAAATGACCTGGGAGTTGGAAACAGAAATAAAAGCGAGGTATCCTCATCTTTTGAAACACTGTGTACACGACGTCAATTTCGAGGATGAAATTTCATAAGGAGGGGAGGTTGTAAGACCCCAAATTATTAATAAATGAAATTTAATTTCCTCTATTTATTATTTTGAAATAGTAAGGGTTGAATTGATTAATGTAGTTAGTTATGGGTAAAATGCGCATATATTTTAAAAAATAAGCAGGTGGTTATAAAATATTCATTGTTGTCGGGGAATATTCGTTTGGTCGTGGAATATTCTTGCTGTCGGGGAGTATTCGTACGACGGCGCAGTCTTTTGTGGGCTCCATAACGGAAAGCAATTGGATGAAGAAAACGACAAATATAAGTTGTTTATAAATAACGGTGTAGTGGTTCTAGATTAACTTTGTTGGAAAACCGGTGGTTAAAACACAAGAATGTCTGGCGTTGTTACGAGAGCACATGGTATTGCACCAATTATTGATTCTTACGTAAGAAGGCACTACATAATAATTGTTACAGTAGTCACTATTCAGTATTTTATTTTATTGATTCAATAATTGTTGCGTTGATATTTTATATTACTGTTGTTTCAATAATTGTCACTACACAGTATTTTTCATTATCGAAGCAATAATTCATATTATCTGAATAATATTATTAAAAAATATTATTGGCAATGTCTAGAAAGTTCTGTCTAAGGAGAGGTTTGGTCACCTAATTGCGCGCAAGAAGAGGAGAAATCCTTATTGAAAGCCCCCTCTTTCTAAGAACTATTGCAGTTCACGAAGATTGTGATTCTATAATATTATTTGTGAATAATTAATTGTTGATTTATATGATGAGGAAAATATTGATTTTACGTGGTTATAGATAGAGAAAATTTTTAAAATGACAATTGTTTAAAATTGATATTTTATCTTTTCTGATAAAATAATATTTTATTATATTATATAATAATGATGATATTTTTTACAATGAATGTGGGATATATGAGTATATAAGGAGGAAGAGTATTTTGTTGCAAAAGTTGTTTAAAACATGTTAAACATGTTTGTGGGCCCATTTCTTGACTGAAATTTGATTATAACTTGTAAAATCGCCCGTTTATGGATTTCGGTCAATTTATGTTTGGAATTTGGAAAAACTTTCTTCAGCAAAGTTGTAGAGAATTGAATTTCCTATACGAAATTGCGAGATTCGAATTTTCTGATAAAAGGGCTATTTATTATGAATTATTGAAGTTCCGAAGTTCTGAAATAATTGATTTTTGAAAGTTTTAAATATTTTAATTTACAAAAACATTTTTTTGTGATGTAGGATACTTGAGTGGCTGGTCTTTGACTGAAATATTGGGCATAGAAAATTTATATATATGTATTATTATATTAAATTTTCTGCTTTGGTGTTCTAAGTATTTTCCTATAAATAGGGTGCTTAGGTTAGAATTGAAAATCACACCAGAAACTATAGATTTCTCTCTCTTTCTCTCTCTATAATATCGAGCGTATTTTGTGAGTATTTTAGTACTTTGAGTATTGCTATATGGTGCAAGTTCTTTCAGCACTATATCCAGTATTCCAGTCAAAAGTACTATTCTTTCTAAGGTAAGGTATATTATTTTTTTTAAAAATGATATTATTTCTTCAATATCATTATGCCGAAATATTGGTTGGAACTTTTTCATGTTGGGGTTACTATTCATGAGTTACTATTCATGAGTTACTATTCACCAGTTATTATTCATGAATTATTATTCATGAATTATTATTCATGAGTTACTATTCACGAGTACTATTCACGAAGCATGTTAATTTTTTTTTGTGAAATTTCTATCTTTTAGTGTTGGAATTACTATTCACGTATACGGCACTATTCACGTATATGGCACTATTCACGAATACGACGCTATTCATAGAAAAATTAAATTTTTATTTTTCGTCCAAAATATCTATTATAGATACCAGCCTTGATTGTATCCATGTTTTGATCATTCTTGAATTTTACTCCACTCTGATTATTTATGAAGTATTTTTGAACTTGGATTGTGTAAAGTACGAATCCTTAATATTTGTTCTTTTGTTTCACTGGATTCGTTTTCTTTAAAATATTTTTCATCATCCTCAGTCCTAAATGATGATATAACTAAATATCTTTGGCCTGTAGTACAAAGATGAATGATTTCTGATGAATATCTTTGGCCTGTAGTGCAAAGATGAACATGTGTTTAGATGAACATGACCAACTGATGAATATCTTTGGCCTGTAGTGCAAAGTTGAATATTTGATTCGGATATATATTGATTGATGTTACGGGGGATAAAAGATAGAGCGATGAACTTTTATATTCATATATAGAAGATAGTAGATTTCATTCTCTACTTAACTCTTCTAATGAATTATTATTTCAGCTGCGAATATTGATTTAAAACTTGTTGTCTATTGTATTCTATTAGATTTTTCCCTGTTGAAGACTAACGATAATTTTTTCTGTATTATCTTAGTCATAATGTTCTTTACTGGGCTAGTTGAGCTCGCCCTTTTCCTTTTTGTTCCATTTTCTTCTCAGGAGGCGAGAATGTAGCGAGTACTAGTCGGGGTATAGAATGATGGTTCTAGAAGTTATTTTAGTAGTCCTCACCATTTTTGTAAAATAATGTATCAATAATTGAAATGAGGACTTATTTGAGTGTGGATATTGTCTAGATGGCAATATATGTATTTAAACTCACAGTTTTTATGTTGTATTAATAAAGTTGTAGTTGTTTCTGTACCATGTATTTTGACGACTCAGAATGGGTATTGTATACCTGTTTTGGGGGCGTCACATTTGATGTGGAATTTACTGCATAATTCCTCCATCATTCTGTTGTTGTGGTTCTTGGCATTGTCTGACACAATCACCTCTGGTTTTCCGTATCGACAAACGACATTATTTCTGATGAAAGCAATGATGACTTCTTTAGTAACCCTGGGGAATGAAGTTGCTTCTACCCACTTGGTGAAGTAGTCGATCATGGTAAAGATAAATCGGTGACCATTACTGGCTTTAGGCTCGATGGGCCCAATCACGTCCATTCCCCACATTGAGAAGGGCCAAGGTGAACTCATATTGTGGAGTTCCTTTGGAGGGTTGTGTATAACATTCCCATGAATCTGGCACTGATAGCATCTTTTGACGTGGTCATTGCAATCAGCTTTGAGAGATAACCAATAATGTCCCGTCCTGAGGAATTTTTTGACAAGGAGGGAGCCACTCATGTTGGGGCCACAGACTCCGCCATTGATTTCATCCATAAGCCTTTGGGCTTGATCTTTGTCTAAACATCTGAGGAGACCTAGTCCTGCATCTTTTTTGTAGAGCGCATCTCCACTCAGGTAGAATTTCATAGCAAGTCTATGGATCCGCCTTTTCTCAGTCGGGCTCGCCTCAGCAGGTGTAGATCCATCTCGTAGATATTCTTTGATATGCTGATACCAAGGATATTGGATGGGAGGTAGCTCATCCTATACTTCTCCAACGTAATTCCCATAAGGGTGGGGCCTTATGCAGGAAATTATGGCGGCAGCAAGTGTTCCTTGTCTGATATGCGAATCAAGGAGGCTAAAGTTGCTAATGCGTCCGCAAAATAAGTCCTATTACGAGGAATTTGTAGAAAGGAGATTTCTTCGAACTCCAAAGCCATCTTCAAAACCTGCCGATGGTAAGGCAGGAAATGTAGTTCCTTGGTTTGATAGATTCGGTGGATTATCTCGATTACCAACTCCGAATCTCCACAGACGATTAATCACCGATGCCCATTGAACGGGCATGTTTTAGACCCATGAGACAGCCTTCATACTCAGCCGTATTGTTGGTACTGATAAACTATAATTTGACGGCAACGGGATACTGCTCCCCCGTATCAGATACTAGAATTTCTCTAGCTCCAGAACCTTCCATATTAACAGCTCCATCAAAATACATCTTCCATGATTGGCGCGTATCGCACTGATGGTGTTACTGCACTGTCATTACTCCCTCATCAGGGAAATATGTTTCCAAGGGTTTGAAATCCCCTGAATGTGCGGTGGCCAGTTGATCCACGATTCCTTGACCTTTGATAGACTTTTGAGTCACATATACGATGTCAAATTGTTGTAGGATCAACTGCCATCTAGACATTCGGCAATTTAACATAGGGTTGTTGAACACGTACTTGAGAGGATCCACACGGGATATGAGATGGGTTGTGTGACCATGGAGGTAATGCTGTAACCTCATGGAAGCCCATGCTAAAGTACAACACGTCTTTTTCGATCAGAGTATACTTGTGTTCACTACTGCTGAACCTTTTGCTGAGGTAATAGATAGCTCGTTCTTGGCCTCTATCATCTTTCTGTCCTAGCATGCAGCCCATGGCATTGTCACTTATGGACAGGTACATGAATAGGGGAACATCATCACTGGGTGGTACCAAGACGGGAGCTTTGATTAGCTGTTTCTTGATGGTAAGGAAGGCATTTTGACACTCATCATTCCATTTCATGGAGGAGTTCTTCCTTAATAACTTGAAGATCGGCTCACAGGTTGCTGTGAGTTGGGAGATAAACTTGCTAATGAAGTTGATTCTTCCCAAAAATCCCCGTATTTCCTTCTCTGTCTGAGGAATGGGCATTTTCGTGATGGCTTGGATTTTGGAAGGATCCAGCTCAATCCCTTTGCGGCTGACTAGCAATCCTAGCAACTTGCCTGATTTAACACGAAAGGAGCATTTAGCTGGATTCAACTTCAAGTTGTACTTACGCAACCTGTTGAACAACTTTCTGAGATGGTTTATATGGTCATCCTCCTTCCAGAACTTGATAATGATGTCATCCACGTAGATCTCGATCTCTTTATGCATTAAGTCGTGGAAAAGAGCCATTATAGCTCGTTGATAGGTGGCTCCAGCATTGATGAATCCGAATGACAACCATCTATAGCAAAAGGTTCCCCAAGGTGTGATGAAAGCAGTTTTCTCACGATCTTCCTCAGTAACCATGATTTGATGATACCCCACAAAGCAATCAGCAAAGGAGTACATGTCGTATTGCGCAGTATTGTCAATAAGAATGTGGATAAATGGCACGGAAAAGCTATCTTTCAAACAAGCTTTGTTTAAGTCCCGGTAATCCACGTAAACTCGCACCTTCCCTCTAGGTTTAGGCATGGGCACAATGTTGGATATCCACTCAAGATATGTAGACACCATTATGATGCCAGCTTGAAATTGTTTCACAATTTCTTCTCTAACCTTTAAACTCCATTCAGGTTTCAATCACCTGAGCTTTTGCTTGACTGGCTTAAATCCCTCTTTAATGGGAAGGCGATGAAGGACAATGTCAGTGGACAAACCCACCATGTCTTCATGAGACCATGCAAACACATCCTGGAATTGGGTTAATAGCATAACCATATCATTCTGTTGGTTTGGGGTAAGGTTTGAACCAATTTGGATTAACTTAAGGCTTTCTAAGGTTCCGAGATTGAAAGAAGTGGTTTGATCAAGGTTGGGTTTGGGTTTATCTTTGACCCATTCTTGAATTTCTGGAGGCACCTCAATGTCATCCTGTATATCCATCAAGGATGAATTCATCTCTACATCAAAGGTACAATCCTTGTGTAGGAGAGAGGCAAATGTCGACAAAAGCACAGCACATCTAAATTGAGTCTCGAAACAAAATATGCTTTCACTTAGTATATATGAAATATGTTGATCATACAGTGTTAGCATATATCGGCAAAATAAACCGCTAATACCGCTGATGAGAAAAAAGCAAGTTATTATATCTACTGGCGTAAAGAGTTTACGCCCACTTTACCTCGACGACCAATCAAGGAATTTTGTTCCAATTAGCGAGGGCAAAGTCAGGATGGACCGTAGTGATGGAGGGATTTTCATCATCCTCCCTGTCCCGAATGATGGCCATTACGTCTGGGCAATCATCGTCTAGGGTGTATCTATTGGTATGTTCATCATGAACAATGATGCGTATACTGGACATCATCCGTATGACATTTTGTTTGATTCTTCGTTCCTCTTCTTCCACTGCGGGATTTGGAACAAAGATTTCTTTCTCTTTCACCGGTACCGGCTTGGGAAATAACATAGCCATTACATTGGTTGGCACCTTTACAGGAGGTTGTACGGACTCAGAGTTTGAAGGTGAAGATAAACGCCATATGGTTGAAGCTGAAGCAATCTGCTGATGTCTATGAGGATTCCTGTGACTAGAATCGGCGTGAATAGCCTAGCCCAATTTGTTCCATTTGCACAGTTAAGCTTAATTGGGTACTTGATACCCTGGTAATCTTTACCCAACCCTTGTACGGGCTTATGACCCAATGACATCATTTCTTGAGTAGCCAACATTACTTCGGCAGAAATCTTGGGTTCGGGCAATGGTGTTCCAATAGCATGGTATTGGGTATTGCTTATTTCCAAAGCATGATGGCCCGGTGGTTCTCTCGTCTGCATTGGCATTGATGAACGACATGTCCCCGTGTTGAGGACACTCTGGTTCAGCGTTGACCGTGACCAGGCTATTGTTGATAATGTATTTTAATTGTTGATGAAGGGTGGAGGGGAGTGCCCCAACCATGTGAATCTATTGTAGTCCCAAGAGCAGGTTGTATCCTGAATCTATCTTGAGCACATGGAAAGATACGCAGAATGTATGAGGACCAATTTCGATTGGTAGCTCAATTACTCCGACCGAATTTCGCTGGGCTCCATCAAAAGCTTTGATGATAGTGTGGCTACTCCGAATTCGGTTGAGATTGATATTCATCTTCACCAAGGTAGCGTATAGACAGATATTCAGAGATGAACCTCCATCTATTAACACTCTAGCTACCATATATCTGGAGGACAAGACCGCAATGTGCAACGACTTGCAATGACCCGTCCCTTTAGGCGGTATGTCATCATCAGTAAAGGATATCACATTGTTGTTGAAAATGTGATCAACTAGATGTGGAAACTTTTCCGTATCCACTAATGTCGGGAGATAGGCTTCTTCTAAAACTTTTAACAAGACCTTCTGGTGATTCTCAGAAGTTAGGACCAAGTCCAAAATTGATATTTGTTGTGGAGCTTCTTTCAAGCTTAAAACCACCGTATCTTCATTATGACCCTCAGCGCGGAGGAATTTTTCAATCTTCTCCATGGGTATTTCCCCTTTTGATTTGATGGTGGGCTTCATCACCTGGTGGGGAAGATACAGTGGATTTTCCTTCGACACTGCAGTAGTTGTATGTGAGGTGGATCCTTCACCTTCTCCATAATTCCATGAAATTGTGTGCAAGCTAACAATAGGATATTGTGCTCTGCACGGCAAGTTGATTGGCTCGGGAGCGGCCACTTTCAGAGGATTGTTGCCTCCCTTGAGTTAAATTGTTAGCGTTATGAGTAATGTATTAATCCCATCAGTTTTAGTGGATATGGCTGCTACCACACTTTTCCACTTAGTAGGGCCTGCATTCTCACTTGCACGCAACACAGTATCGTCGTCTGCTAGGCGCCGGACACCACTGTCGATTAGATTTTGAATAAGGTGGCGGAGTGCCCAACATTCTTCTTTGTTGTGACCGCGAGACTGGGAATGATATTGACACACTCCATCAGAGTTGTACCATCTGAGCAAGGGGTTGATTAGAGGTGAAGGGGCTGATCCTTCCTTCATTGATTAACATATGAAGGATTTCCTCCACAGGTTGGCCCAGATAGGTGAATTCCCTTTTGTTGGCGAAATCCCGACGGGCTTTGGCATTTGCTCTCTTTGTCACTTTGTCTTCTAGCATTTCATTTTCTGAAAGTGACGAGGGAACATTCATGACAACAGGTAGGAGATTGGCATGCTCCTGGCTGATTAACTGACGAGTCACTTGATGCTGATAAGTCACCAGTTCCGCCAATTGCTCAATTTGTTTGCAGAGAGCTTTCATCTTTCGTTCCATTATGAACTGGAACTTGGCATAATCCCATTTGTCATCACCGTGTTTGAGGGTCTTGGAAGATTCACAGCTGAAGTTGGAACTCTGTCCATTGCTCCAATTAATCATGTTGACCTCTTCTTCTTTGTGTTGAAGAAGAGGGTTGTCTTGAACATGAGGTTGATCTGGTTTGGTGACCACGATCTCTCCGTTGTCTATCAGGTCCTGGATCTTGTGTTTCAAGGCCCGACAATCCTGAGTATCATGTCCAGGTGCCCCGGCATGATAAGCACAATTCCTTGCAGTATTCAAACCCCGTCCATTAGGGCTGGCTGGTGGAAGAAGATGTGTAATTTTCTTCTGTGTTGTCAGAAGATTTAAAATGTTCTCGAGGGTATCCCCCAAGGGTGTAAACACTCGAGGGCGTTTAACTTCTCCACCTTTTGGTATTGGAGGGTTTTACAGATTGTGTTTGAAAGGGAGTGTAGTTTCTCCTTTGAATAGGCATGTTCTGATTGCCTTTTTGCCCCTGTAGTATCAGGGAAACATCTTCCTCTTTCTTTTTATGGACCCTCCGGGGGTTCCCATAATTTCCAGATTGGATGTGATCAGCAACAGCTTTGAGTGCAACTAGGTCTTGAATCTTTCCCGACTTCAATCTCATCTCCGCCATCTCCGCATGTTTGACCATTTCAGAAAATGGTTTACTGATGCCGTCTAAAACTCTCATAAAAGGGAGCTTCTTGTATGTCTATGAAAGTCATGACTATTTCTGATTCTGTAATGGAAGGACTAACTTGGGTAGCCATGCGACTCCACCTTTGTGCATACTCTCTGAAAGACTCATTAGACTGTTTCTTGATCTTGGTAATTTGATACCGATCAGGAGCCATCTGAGTTTGAAAGATGTATTGAGTAAGGAAAGTGTGTGCTAGCTCTTCCCATCTATGGATTTTGGAGTTGTTTAATCATGTATACCACGAACGGGCTTCTCTAGTTAGACTTTTTTGGAACAATTTCATTCTGAGCTTTTCGTCCTCTGCATAAGATCCAAGTTCTCCAATAAACACCTTTAAATGTGTGTAAGGATCTCCTAACCCATCATATTTTTCAAAGTCAGGAGTTTTAAATTTTTCTGGATAATGAACACCAGGAAAAATACACAAATCAACATATGAAACACTCCCGTGTGTTCCAATTCCTTTTGGTAGCGCGAAGGGTCTCTTCCATTTGGAGGACTTTCTTTTTGATGTCACTAGTGTCTGGATCTCCAGTGGGATGGGAAGCATCATAAATTTTGTTGGTCGTATCCAACTGTAGTTCAGGTATGGTAATGACCGGGATTCCTCCTTGTGTGGAGGATTCAACATGTATGGGTATTTTCTGACCCTATATAGACTGGTGTAATTCTTTTAGTAGAACAGCCAAATCTGTAATCTATTTGCGTAATCCGTCGAATTCTTTGCGAGAAACTGGATTAAGTTCAATCTAGTCGGATGACGACATGATTGACTGTAGGCCTGTTGCCTTTTTGGACTTTGACCGGGTAGTAGGTCCGATTGATTCCCTGCGAGAGACTGGCATAGTTTAGTCTTTAGGGGATGTATATAATAACATGCTATGTGATGTGTCCATTTTAGGAATTTTATCCTGCACAAGGATGTCAGCTATTTGTAGCATGCTAAATATGTATGTGTACATATTTCTTCATATTTCTCATTACATGGAGATAGATATGGAATGTAATTATAAGTAATTGTGTTTACAAGTAATTTTAAAATGAGAGCATGAAGAGACTTTCCTCCGTTTTGGGTTTATCAGAGGCTGACCTATTGATCAGTAGGATTTTTAACTACTTATGGAGTACCAATTCATGCGAACTATGCCCATCTCAAGTACATTTTAGTCTATGTTAGGTGCATTTCATGTTAATTTGCATTGCACGTATTTCAAACTTCTTTTGGTGAATAAGTGCAGGAATCGGCCTATTTTGGTGGTGTTATGGAGCATAAGGTAAATGGATGCTTGAAACGATGTAGAAGGATGGGATATGCATGGCATGAAGGTGCATTGGTGCAAGGAGATAGAGCATGACGGAACAAGCGATGGTGAGAGGAAAAGCAGGGAACCGGGATCTGCAGTTGCAAATGGCCTTGCATGCGACGACAAAATAACTTTGAGGACGCGCCATGGCATGCAGCATTACAACCAAATCTTGGATGCTTATTGATCATGTTTAACTTTTATCCCATAATGGCTTTTGGTTCAATCATGAACTAAACTCCATTATGGGATTCTAACAGATTTTATTATGTAGTTTGATTGCACACTTAAATGCTGGGTTGTTTTGCATATTATATGGGAAGTCTGTCATGATTGTTGTGCATACATGAATGCTTGATCACCATTCATTTCAATATTTGTATAGAATTGACAATTAACATGCAAATATGGACTATTATCATGATAGTATACGTATATAGGGCTATGTTATATGGCTTATATATTTCGTGAACCAGATAGACATATATTGTTTCACCGTATAAGTTAAGATAAGAGCTTGAACTTAAAATCAATATAGTTGCAATTTCACATAGACATATAGTGATGTTGGTTATATTGATGATTACATAGAGTCTATCATCTGTGGATGTTGTGTAAGTATGTCTTAGTGCATTGAAAAATGGCTAATACTCTTTTAGTGCTCTTGTCTACTTTCCTATGATATGTGAACAAGTCAGGCATGATAGTGGCGATTGAATGAAATATTGAATGAAGTTAGAATCCTATTAGTTCCAATATCATTTATTATATCGTTTATATTGTTTTAGTTGTTATTTGCAATTCAAGAACCAACCAAGTTTAATCCATAGTGTGAGCATATGAATATAGTGATTTAATTAATGAATAGTAGTTTAAGTTAAACAACTTTCTCTATGGGATCGATACTTTACTTGCTCTGTATTACTTGTTGACGCATGTATACTTGCATGAGTTAGAGCTCTTTTGTTAGTCGTAAAAAAGAGGCAACAAGTTTTTGGCGCCGTTCCCGGGGAGAGGCATTTAATTTAGTATTATTATCATCAGTTTTAAGCTATATTGTAGGACTTAAACAATTCTAGTCTTATCTCATTTCAGTTTTTGTTTTTGTTTCAGAACTTTGGATAAATTTTTATGCGCACACGGTCAACCAACCCCGAGTTAATACCTGTTCAGGATAATATAAACGGGAGAGGTTGGAAAGCGGGTGTACGTAGAAATTTACAAGAACAGTTGGAAAACACTACAGCTAATATGGTAGCCGAGGGACAAGGAGAAGATCAAAGAGAGGAGCATCGGGCTCTGAAAGAGTATTCCGTGCCCAATATCAATGGACTACAGTCCAGCATATTCAGACCAGCGATAGCAGCCAATACCTTCGAGATCAAGACTGGCACTATTCAAATGGTGCAGAACACAGTTCAGTTTGGGGGTGGTGCTATGGATGATCCGAATGAACATCTATTGAGTTTCATTCAAACTTGTGATACATTCAGATACAACGGTGTGACGGAGGATGCTATTCGACTAAGGTTGTTCCCATTTTCATTGAGGGATAAAGCAAAAAGTTGGCTTCATTCTCTGCTAGCAGGATCTATAACTACATGGGAGGATTTAGCACATAAATTCTTAGCTAAGTTTTTCCCAATGGCTAAGACTGCAAAGATGAGGACATCTATCTCTCAATTTGAGCAACAACAGGGCGAATCGTTACATGAAGCATGGGAGAGATATAAAGAAATGCTGAGAAAGTGCCCACATCACGGTATGCCAGATTGGATGGTAATTAACACGTTTTATAATGGATTGGGATGGCAGTCGAGACCGATTGTAGATGCAGCTGCAGGAGGTGCATTGTGGGCAAAGAACTATGAGGAAGCCTATGATCTTATTGAGACAATGGCATCAAATGATTTTCAGAATCCTACATCCCGAATGCCACAAACCAAAGTCGCAGGTGTGTTGGAGGTTGATGCCATTACTCAGCTATCAGCACAGATGGAAGCTATGGCAAAGAAGATAGATACTTTGGCTGAAGGAAAGGTAAAGACGGTTGCCTACATATGTAAGATTTGTGCAGGGTCACACTCGACAGAACAATGTGCTATCAACTCAGAATTGGTGTAGTATGTGAGCAACTACAAAAAAGACTAAGGCCAATTTCCGAACACATACCACCCCAACAACAGAAATCATCCAAATTTTAGTTGGTCGAATAATCAAGGGAATCAACAAAGTCAGTTTCAACCAAACAATCAATTTCAGGCGCAGCCAGCGCAACCGTAATTTAATCCTAGACCACCCTTTCCACCAGGATTTTCTCAACAACAACAACAACATCACACTCCAGCTGCACCTCAGAAAGAAAAAAAATTACAAGTGGAGGAGATGATGATGAAATACATGGCAAACACAGAAGTTATGATCAAGAGCCAAGTAGTGGCTATAAAGAATCTGGAAACTCAAATGGGGCAGATGGCGAACATGCTTACTACCATGGAGATGAATCCAAGAAGAGAAGGGAAGGAACAATGCCAAGCGATTACATTGAGATCTGGGAAGGACACATCGACCACATGAAGAAGTCGCGTCCGTCAGCGAGAATATCTTGAGAGAGAGCTGTGCATGCATGAAGCGGAAGGAACCGACTAATGAGCAAGAAAATTTGGAGAAATCTGAGGATCGGCGGGAAGAGAAAGACAAAGCAGGCTCAGAGGAGACAGTTAAAAGTCCAGTACCACCAATGCATATTCAGGTTCCGTATCCGCAGAGATTAATGAAGAAAAGGGAAGACAAATAGTTCAGCAAATTCTTGGAGGTGTTCAAAAAGCTGCAGATCAACATACCCTTCGCCGAGGCATTGAAACAAATGCCCAGCTATGCCAAGTTTATGAAGGGTATATTGTCAAGGAAGAGGAGATTAGATGAGTTTGAGATAGTAGCCTTGACAGAAGAATGCAGTGCAGTGCTTCAACAGAAATTACCTCCAAAGCTGAAGGATCCAGGTAGTTTCACAATTCCATGTACCATAGGAATGTTGAACTTCAATAAGTTTTTATGTGATCTTGGGGCAAGCATAAATTTGATGCCCTTGTCAGTGTTTACTTAGTTAGGATTGCCAGATCCAAAACCCACAAACATTGCATTGTAGTTAGCGGACAGATCCATCACATATCCACGGGGACTTGTTGAGGACGTGTTGGTTAAGGTGGACAAGTTTATTTTCCCAGCTGACTTCATCATTCTAGACTACGAGGAGGACAAAAGCATACCAATAATATTGGGAAGGCCATTTTTGGCCACAGGTAGAATGTCAATAGATGTGCAGAAAGGTGAACTTACTATGCGTGTCCAGGATAAAGAGATTACTTTCAACATCTTTAAAGCAATCAGATTACCAACGGATGAAGAAGAGTGCTTTCTAGTTGACGTGGTGGACTGGTGCCTACAGGATGAAGGACAAAAATCCAGGGATTATGGACCATTGATATATGCAACGGGTAAAAATGCAGATTTGAAGGAAAAGCCATTAACGGAAGATGAGGTTATAAAATTTCAGGGTGCAGAGAACACGAAGAAAAGCACCGCAATTCCAACGGTGACATGAAGTCAGAGACAGTCAAGCTAATTGACTATAACTTAGCGCTGAATGGGAGGCAACCCATTATTTTCTCTCCCTTACTTGGTTTTTAATATTTCATTTTGAGTTATTTCAGTAGTTATATCAAACTCCTTTTTAATTGGATACTATTATTCATGCGTAAGATTGTAACAAGAATGGCTATGAGAATGCTTGTACGCTGTTAGTAATATGAAATCACTAAGTCATGCTTTAACATGGTACATTAATATCTATCTGAGAACCATCACTAATGATGGTGAGTGGAATCGATCATCAGCGGCATGAGTCAGCAAGTGGCATGAAAAAAAATGATGCGCCGTAGCGTCAAGCCGATATAGTTAACAGTCTTCAAGCTTTCATGGTATGTGACCGAAAGAGAAAATCTTGCGACCGCGCATCCAGATAAGAAACCCACAAAATGTTTCTGCAAGTCTCGCGCCCGCGCGCCCATCTTAGTAAACAAGCTCGGCATGCCTATAGCGATCTAGGGTTAAAACGATCTGGTGATTTAAAATAGAGTTGGGGACCATTTGGACTCTCATTTGGGATATCAACATAAGCGAAATTCTCTCCCTTTCCATAACTCACGTCGCTATCTTTTCATCAGTTACAATTTTGTGCCGTACATCTCTCAATCAATCAGCCACGATTCTTCCCTCTTTCAAAGTCCATATCTCCTCAACTTCTCTAAGAGTGCTATAAAGCTAGGGTTTCTATGTGGGAGTGCAAAAACAAGTTTGAGAGCTATCAATTTCAAGCTTTTCTTCTTACCCAATCATATAATCTGTGCAATTACTAGCAAATATAAATGGGGCCTAAGCAAGCACGATCTATCACGTCGTCTTCTTCATCCTCTGCGGGCAGTCAAGAGGCTGACATTGTGGATCCCGAAAAATTCCTTAATTTGGAAGCCCAACAAGAGTACTACCGCATTATGGCAAAAAAGTTCGTCAAGGAGCAAGGATTCAAGCCGGCAAGTCAGGATGGTCAGTTGTGCGCCATGATTCGAGATAGGGGTTGGGGTGGACTGACGACGACTCCAATACCCAGTCCTATGAGCATGGTTCGTGAATTCTATGCCAATGCCAAGGTTACTATGAGCGGAATCTCTCTGGTTCGGGGTAACGAGGTAAATTACAGGCCCCGTGCTATTCGATCAAATTTCAAAATTACAGATGCACCGCCAGTGGGGGCTGCTAATTGGATAACTAGCGCTCATTTGGAGACCGACATGGAGCTGATCATTGCAGAGTTATGTGTGTCGGATACAAAATGGACATATAAAATTGGCACAACACAGCCGCGGTTATTCCCAGCTGCAGCACTAAATTGATATGCAAAAGTGTTGAACTTGTTCATATGTTCCATGCTCATGCCTTCCGCCCATCAGCACGAAATATCTGTGGAGAGGGCACGTCTTTTGTGGGGCATAATCACCAGAAAGTACGTCGACATTGGTCATCTCATTCACGAGAATATGCGGCGCTATTTACTAAGAAACACGATTGGGAGCATTCCACACGCGTTTGTGGTAGCCATGCTTTGTGCTAATCAGGGATGCAACTGGGGAAATGAACAGATGCAATACCCCAGCCAGGACATTACTCATGCCACGGTCGAAAAGTTCAAAGATTGGGCAGGTGGTGTACCGCATCCGCGCGGACTAGGATTCATCATTTATCCTATTTTTCCAGAACAACAACAACCCCATAAGCAGAGATGAAGTGGGCCCGATCCGCGCACGCATCGATGCCACTAATGGCGATCAATGACTCACGAAGGTTGGAGCGTAAGGTCGATGCCATGTATGACAATTTGGGCACATTTACGACGGGACTCACAAGGGCTTTAGCCAAAGCGTTTGTGCAACAATGAACAACACAAGAATGGCCTCAGTTTGGAACCGCAACACCATATCCACCACTGGACTCACCACCCGAGGAGGGTGGCACCACCGATAATTAGGGGAGTTTTCATACCTTTTACCTTCATTCAATTGGGACTTTGAATATTTTAAGTTTGGGGGTATAAGGTAGTAGTTAGTAATTTTTTTTTATTATTAGTTTTGCATGATTAGTTTTACATAATTCATATAGTTTTGCATGATTAGTTAAATTTTTATGTGAATGTTTAGTTTTACATTTTAGCACATAGTTGCATGTTGCTTACCACACAGTCCTTGCCGTTTAGAAAAATAATTTTGTGTAGCCAATGATGAGAGTGAAGTTTTTAAATGAATTCTGAATATTTTGGATAACATGAGCTGAGTTATAACGTTTTATATAGCAAAATTCATAATGCTGTATACATGCTCTCGGTTTGCACAAATGGGTTCGTAAGCACTTGTAGGTATAAGAAACATGTGTGTTTTGCTCGACGGAAAAATGTAGTGTTAAAAAGAGAAATATGTGAAAAGTGGTTTGGAGACTGTATAAAACATCGATTTTTAAACTCTGGGAAAACATGGGTATCTGTGTATAAAAAAAAGAAAAGAAAAGTAGAAATAACATGGCTAGTCTTATTTTGGGGCCCTGGCTACTTGAGTAAGTACGCCCGAGGGGATTGTCTCTACACCTAGCGCCCAAAGGTCTTTCATGGTTTGGGAGTCATTGGTCGAAAGCTCGCTAAGGGGTAGCAGTGTGCCTAATGGAGTAAGACATTGCATTGTCATGTAGAAAAAGAAAGAATAGAAAAATAGCAATAAACATCGCGAGAAAGAGCGAAATTCGCCCTCGTGAGTAGAATAAAGCAGATAAACTCATTGTTGAACCTTAGTTTGTTTTAAGATGTTGGAATAGTTCAAGTCACATATATAAACATAAGTCTTGATTAATGCTATAATTTTTCTGGTTTGAGCAAGATAGCATGAACATTCTACATCTAAATCAAGTACTGGGCGAACACAACACACACACACAGCATCTGTATAGCATTGGTGAATTATTTTAGTATATGACATTATGCCTGCAGTTTAGTTTGAATTTGTATTCTCAAATCTAGAAAAACTCATTTGAGGCAAATTGAATTTGAATATCTATAATGGTTGGGACAATGTGAGAATTAAGTGCATAGTAATGTAGTTGCATCATTCATTATTCATTAGTATGCATTGCTTGAGGGCAAGCAATGGTTCAAGTTTGGGGGTATTTGATAAGTAGGATTTTTACCTAATTATGGAGTACTAATTCATGCGAACTATGCCCATCTCAAGTACATTTTAGTCTGTTTTAGCTGCATTTCATGTTAATTTGCATTGCACGTACTTAAAACTCCTTTTGGTGAATAAGTGCTGGAATCAGCCTGTTTTGGTGGTGTTATGGAGCATAAGGCAAATGGATGCTTGAAACCAGGTAGAAGGATGGGATATGCATGGCATGAAGGTGCATTGGTGCAAGGAGATGAAGCGTGGCGAAGAGCGGCGTGATGCAATCATGATTCTTTTGCATACATGAATGCTTGATCACCATTCGTTTCAGTATTTGTATGGAATTGACAATGAACATGCAAATATGGACTATTATCATGATAGTATACGTATATAGGGCTGTGTTATATGACTTATGTATTTCGTGAACTAGATAGACATATACTGTTTCACCATATAAGTTAAGATAAGAGCTTGAACTTAAAATCAATATAGTTGCAATTTCACATAGATATATAGTGATGTTGGTTATATTGATGATTACATAGAGTCTATCATCTATGGATGCTGTGTAAGTAGGTCTTAGTGCATTGAAAAATGGCTAATACTCTTTTAGTGCTCCTGGCTACTTTCCTATGATATGTGAACAAGTCAGGCATGATAGTGGCGATTGAATGAAATATTGAATAAAGTTAGAATCCCATTAGTTCCAATATCATTTATTACATCGTTTATATTGTTTTAGTTGTTATTTGCAATTCAAGAACCAACCAAGTTTAATCCATAGTGTGAGCATATGAATATAGTGATTTAATTAATGAATAGTAGTTTAAGTTAAACAACTTTCTCTGTGGGATCGATACTTTACTTGCTCTGTATTACTTGTTGACGCATGTATGCTTGCATGAGTTAGAGCTCTTTTGTTAGTCGTAAAAAAGAGGCAACACCTATCTTAGGTTACTCTCACGGCTTTTTGGCATGAAGGTTCCCAAATCATCGCAATCTACTTGACGGGAAGTTAATCTGGTCTTTCAACTGGAGCGAATTTGGGTGGTGCCTTTCCTGAGCCTCGGAGAATTAGTCTTCTCATGAGTCCAGTAATCAAACACCGACGAGATAGCCTCCTGGTGGAGGGACCACACAACATACATCGCGTCTCACCGTATGAAAAATGATGACATATACGAAGCACTAATATCCAAAGCAGATATATGCGAAGCACTAATATAAGCGATTAGTGCGAAGCACTAGCATCCTGGCGATTATGGTGCGAAGCACTAGCATCCTAGCGATTATGGTGCGAAGCACTAAGTGCAATAAGGAAATTCATTCATATACATTCATCAAACATAAATGCAACATCCACACTGGCGAGATACTTGATTTTGAAAAAAAGCGTAATAGCAACTTAAGTCCTTTTCTTTGGAGTCCCCAATGAGTAGCCACCTATCGGCGTCGGGATTTTTGGATGTCCACTTTCCGTTACTTGTTCTTTGGTGTTCTCATTTTTAGGTGAGATTTGTTTGAAAAAACAAGTGAAAAAGGTCGACATGTATAATGTCGACGATGGGTATTTAGAGTCATGGGTTGGTTTTTAAATGGTTGTACCAACACAATGAGAAAAGATTTGCACATTAACCCGATGATATGACATTGCTCTACTTAAATCGGTGAAAGCAAAGAGATTCATTAGGTCCGTGGACTTGGTTATCTGAGGGAAGGTGTTAGGCACCCCAAACATCCTTGTTACCTACGGTGGTAGCCTCTTTTCAAAGCTATTATCTCGAATGTGTGTGTGTGGGTCAATGTCCTGTTATTTGAAAGTGGTGCGAGGCCTCGTTCGAACCTATATACACAGGGTTTGAATTTATGTAAAAATTCAGTTTTTAACAAGATATAGCCATGATGTTTTATAAAAAAGGTTTTTTAAACCCTGATGCTCAATAGTAATTGAGACCTTTTACACTCCCATTTTATTAAGTGATAGGCTTGATTGATTTTATTTGACAGATGCGAGGCATCCGTACGAAAATAATGTACAAAATAATGCCGATTTCTTCATGGGTATGGAAACCATCTGAGGAAATTCAGACAACACAGAATAATTTACAAGCTGCTTACAACTGAAAATGTCCATCACGGGAACCGAATCTAGATTCAATGGGATGAATCTGTGATCACATGATTCCTTGGCGCCTGAGAATCTTTTGCAATTTATATGAAAGCGATAAGCGGTATATATATAAAAGATATATATATATATATATATATATATATATATATATATACATGATCACCAACCACGAATCACCTCCATGGGGATCGAGAAATATAAATAAAGTCATTAAAAGCTATCAAGCGCCACGGAGGAAACTCCAGGCGGGGACAAAACATAAATAAAGTCAGAATAAATCTGATCAACCGCCACGAAGGAAACTCGGTAGGGACAAAATGTAAATAAAGTTGTACAAAGCGATCAAGCGCCACGAAGTAGACTCGGTAGGGACGAAAGCGTAAAGAAAGGCATTAAAGCGATCAACCACCATGAAGTAAACTCGGTGTGGGATGAAATATATATATATATATATATATATATATATATATATACAAAAGTAAACGCATAGGATATAAAATCCGAGGCTCATCGAGCAGTCGACACACGTTAATATATATAAATGTATATATATATTAAAGCGATATTATACTGAGGCAAAGTCAGGCTCATCGAAAAAGTTCGACACACAGTTAATTTATATAAATGTATATATATATATATATTAAAGCAGTAAATGCACCAGACCGAAGTCTAGGCTCATCGAACAAAGTTCGACACACAGTTAATATATATAAATGTATATACATATATATTAAAGCAAATAAACGCTCCAAACCGAAGTCTAGGCTCAATCGAGGCATAACTCGATAATGTTAGTCAATATATATGTAAATATATATATATATATATATACATATATATATATATATACTGGACTAAAATGAAATCACGGACCGAAGTCCAGGTAAAAGCAAGCAACACGACTCTCAGCGTGTAGAAGGGTGTGTGCAAAGATGAAGAAAGACTCAAAAGTGTGTGAGAAGGCTTACGGTGGTTGCTAAAGAAGACTTCTATATCTTTAGAGTGGGTAAACTCTTGACTTTTGTAGGTACAAAAGGGCTATATATAAGCTCACATGTGTTTAAAATGGGAAAGTAGTACTGCATGGGGTGAGTGCAGAGCAAATTGGGCAGGGCTTCCTCGCCTTTTTCTCTTTGAAAATCAGCACCCCAAGCCCACTATTTATAGGCAATTTAGCCGCAGGTGTACCTGCGGCTGAGCAGCAGGTGTACCAGAGGCAACCCGGGTGGGCCCGGGTTTTTCGGGTCAGGTCATCTCGAAGTACGTGCACTCAAGCACTGTAATGTCCACTCAAACTTTTAGAAGTGCAATCTGGGCATCCGTTTGAGATATACAGGACCTATTTCGGACCGCTATTGTCGAGAGTTGTACAATGGCATGGGATTAGAGTTTGTACAAAGTCATTGAAGATGGGACGATGCCCTCCGGTCTTCAAGCTTCAACTTTCATCCGTTACCCCACACAATAGTCACTCGGGATTGGTTATTCTTGTGGGACATCGTTGCGTAGAGACGTGACGTGGCATAGTGTTGATGAGATGATGATGTTGCCCCACATGGGGTGTTATCGCCGGATTATCTTTGATAAATGACGTTTGCTCGAGCTTCCACGAGATTGGGCTGCTACTGCAATTTGTTGAAGGTCCTCATTGTCATCTTTGAGGTGTCCTGTCTTCCCAATGTTATCGTCGGGTTGGTGCAGTGTATCTCATTGTGAGCGCCGAGATTGAAGTTGGTCGCATTTGAAACAAGCATTTTTAGGGGTTATCATAAAGCTGCATTCCTTAGGAGTTATCACCAAGGTTGGTGGCTATTCCATGGTTGGGGATCGAGATTTGGATACCTCGGGGTTATCTCAGAGAGTAATCGATCTTCTCCGGTGTGTGTTCCGGTATTGTATCTGCAGGCCTTGGGGTTACATCCGAGGTTGGAATTGTTACTCCTAGATTGCGATCCAGGGTTGATGTTGAACTTCCGGTAGTATCCGATATGGAATTGGATTGTTTTTTAGGGTTCCCTCTTAAAAGACGAATCTGTCCTCCTGTAATGTTAGTAACAGTAGTACAGAAAATTTTGAGTGTCTACAACAGTTTCTTAAAAAGTGGCGGTCACCTTGGTAACACGGATGTCGGGGGGAGCCTAACCCTTCCCTCCGCATAATCAAGTCCCCAGACCCTAATGAATCTCGGTTTCACCCACCCATTTAGCGATTGCCACATCTTTGGGTCGATGTGCAAACCTTTTCTCGATTGTTGTTAATGACCATATAAAAATCAAGCTGGCGACTCTTAACAGACCATCTTCGACATGATACACGTCGGACCTTTTTCACTTGTTTTTTCAAACAAATCTTACCTAACATTAGAAAACCAAAGAACAAGTAACGGAAAGGGACAAATAAAAATCCCGACGTCGACAGGTGGCGACTCTGCTGGGGACAACTTCCAGTAAAGAGGACTTAAGCCGCTATTACAATCTTTTCAAAATTGTTATATGCTTGTGTGTGAATGTTACATTTACATTTATGATGAATGTGTACCAATGCATATATTTTTCTGCGCTTAATGCTTTACACTATATCTGCTTGAGATATTAGTGCTTCGCATATGTCATCATTTTCATAAATGGTGAGACACGTTGTATGTGAATGTATGTTGTGTGGTTCCTCCACGGGAGGCTATCTTGTCGATGTTTGATTCTCGCTTTTCGTGGGAAGACTAATTTAAATGAGACTCGGGAAAGGCACCACCTAAATTCGCTCCAGTTGAAAAGGCCAGGATTAACTTCCGTCAAGTAAATTGCGATGATTTGGGAACCTTCATGCCAAAAAGTCGCGAGAGTAACCTAAGATAAATTGACCCTACGATAAACCAAACGCGGAGGAAAGTCTCTTCATGCTTTCTCATTTCAAATTACTTGTAAAGTCAATTACATGTAATTTCTTTCCATATTCATCTCCATGTAATGAGAAATATGAAGAAATATGTGTACATACATATTTAACATGCTATTACAAACAACTAACATCCGCCTTGCAGGATAATATTCCTTAAACGGATACATAGCATATAAACATTTTCACACTCCCGAAAGACTAAACTACACAAGTCTTTTGCAGGGCAAGTAATCAGACCTATTACCCGATCAAAATCCAAAACAGCCACGAGCCTACAGTCAATTATGTCATCATCAGACCAGACTGACCTTAATCCAGTTTCTCTTAAAGAATTTGATGGATTAAGTAAACAAATCACAGATTTGGCTATTTTGTAAGAACTACACGGTCTACTCGAGTGCGAGGATACCCATACATGCTTTGAATCCTCTACACGAGGAGGAACCCGAGGTCTGATAAAGCCATTCGAACACGAACTTCAGTTGGATACGACCAACAAAAGTCGTGATATCACCCATCTCAAAGGAGATCCAAACACTGATGACATCAGGAAGAAAGTCCTTCAGATGGAAGAAACCCTTCGTGCGATCAAGGGAATTGGAGCACACGAGAGTGTCTCATATGCTGACCTTTGTATATTCCCTGGTGTTCATTATCCAGAAAAATTTAAAACTCATGACTTCGAAAAATATGATGGGTTAGGAGATCCTTACACACATTTGAAGGTGTTCATTGGAGAACATAGATCTTATGTAGAGGATGAAAAGCTTAGGATGCAATTTGTTCGGAAGAGTCCTCATTGGAGAAGCTTGGTTAAGTAGTATACCCAGTTAGAAAACTCAAAGATCCATAGTTGGGAGGATCTAGCTCACGCCTTCCTCACTCAATACATCTTCCAGTCTCAGATGGCTCCTGACTGGTACCAGATTACCAAGGTCAAGAAATAGTCTAACGAGTCTTTCAGAGAGTATGCTCAAAGGTGGAGGCGCCTTGCTGCTCAAGTTATTCCTTCCATGACGGAATCAGAAATGGTCATGACCTTCATAGACATTCAAGAAGCTCCTTTCTATGAAAGAGTCCTAGCCAGCATTGGTAAACCATTTTCTGAAATGATTAAACATGGGTAAATGGCTGAGATGGGATTGAAGTTATGAAAGATTCAAGACCTAGCTACCCTTAAAGCTGTTGCTGAGCACATCCAATCTGGAAATTATGGAAACAACCCCCGGAGGGTCCATAAAAAGAAAGAGGAGGATGTTTCCTTGATACTATAAGGCAATCAAAACATGCCTATCCAGAGGAGAAATTACACTCCCTTTCAAGCACAGTCTTCAAACTCTCCATTGCCAAAAGGTGGAGAAATCAAATGCCCTCGAGTGTTCACATCCTTAGGGGACTCGCTCAAGAACATTCTCACTCATCTTACAGCTTAGAAGAAAATTACGCATCTTCTTCCACCAGCCAACCCTAATGGGAGGAGTTTCAATGCTACTCGGAAATGTGCTTATCATGCCGGGGCACCTAAACATGATACTCAAGATTGTTGGGCCTTGAAACACAAGATCTACGATTTAATAGACAACGGTGAGATCGTGGCCACCAAACTAGATCAACCTCACGTACAAGACAACCATCTTCCCCAACACAAAGAGAAAGATCTCAACATGATTAATTGGAGCGATGGACAGAATTCCAATTTAAACGATGAATCCTCCCAGACCCTCAAAGATGGTGTTGACAAATGGGATTATGCAAAGTTCCAGTTCACAATGGAACGAAAGATGAAAGCTCTATGTAAACAGATTGAGCAATTGGCAGAACTAGTGATCTAACAGCATCAAGTCACATGCCAATTAGTCGACCCGAGAGCATGCTAGTGCGCTCCCTTTTGTTGTGAATACTCCTCGTCACCTAAAAAACACTAGAAGACAAAGTGACAAAGAAAAGCCGATTGCAAAGCCTATAAGGTTTTGCTAATAGAAGGAATTTACATACAGGCCAACCTATGGAAGAAATACTTGAGATCTTTGATTAATGAAGGAAGGATCACTTCCTTCTACCTCAATAAATCCTGTTGGGAATTTGTTTATTTACGATGGAGTGCGCGATATCACTCCCATTCTCGTGGTCACATGACGGAAGAATGCTAGGCACTCCGCCACCATATTCAAAATCTAATTGACAGCGGTGTCCTGCAGCTAGCAGACGACGATACTGTGCAATTTGAGAATGGGAATACTTGTCCTACTAAATGGAAAGGATTGGTAGTAGTTATATCCGCTAGAGGTGATGGGATTTGTCAAACCTCTCACTGATGAAAACAATTCAACTCAAAGGAATTGACAATCCTTTGAAAGTGGATGCTCCCGAGTCAATCAAATTGCCATTCAGACCACAATATCCTGTTATCAGCTTACAAAAGGTCCCATGGAATTATTGAGAAGGTGAAGGATCCACCTCTCATCTACAACTCGCGATTAATCGGAAGGAAAGCCCGCGTATCTTCCCCAACGGGTTATGAAGTCCACCATCAAATCAAAGGGAAAATACATGGCGCCCCCAAAATAGGTATACATCACCCATTACGAGTCGCCAAATACATGGTACAAAATTGAAATACAACTTAATTATACAATTGTAAGTGTAAAATCGACAAAACATAAGTCGAGAGTTTTAGTACGAATATTGTCTTCTAGGCGATGTATTCAAACTCAAATGGAGTCCTCAATACATTTATTATCACACTATTTCTTTGAATAGTGAGAGAACTACTAATGCAAACATATGCGGACCATCACTATGTTTCCTAAGCTAGTCCCAGCTATATTCTCATTTCACAAGAGAACAATGAAAACAAAGGGTGAGCTCAACTAGCCCAGTAAGAAATATTATGACTAAGATAATGCAGAATAAATTATCGTTAGCCTTCAACAGTGTTAAACTGATAAAATATAATAAACATCAAGTTTAACTGCAGCGGAACAAACAATCTATTAGAAAAAGTCGAGTAGAGCAAGATATCTACTATCTTGATGATTTAAAAAGTTTATCATCAATTTTATCATTTGAGACTCGACAATAAATAAAACCACATCATCGAATCATCCCACCACTACGGGCGAGGATATTCATTTAATCATCAATGGTCATGATTATCTTAAAGAATAATCCACGGTCATAATCATACCAACAAATGTCCATCGATGCACTACTGAAGCCCGATGAGGATTTTTACCACATCATTTGTAACATTACGGTCACGATTATACCGAATAATCCATGGTCATAATCATACCAATACATAGTACATCTATGCACGTAAGCCACAAATGACTTTTATCTTAATATAAGCATGAGGATGATGAAAATGATATAAGAATTCAATTAAAAGAAAGAAAAGGATAAATTTTAAAGATTTAAACTTAATTTATCCATAATTCAATAACGTCAAATTATCAACATGATCTTTGCTTTGTGGAGTAAAATTCAAGAATAATATTGTATCAAAAATGATTTGGACAACAAATAAATAAATTTTTATCATGAATAATTCCCGGGTGAATAGTACCCAGTGGAGTGAATGAATAATACTTATGGAATAGTACCCATGAATAGTACTTTGTGAATAGTACTCGTGAATAGTACTTTGTGAATAGTACCCATAAATAGTACTTTATGAATAGTAGTATAAATGAATAGTACTCATGAATGATACTACTCGGCGTGAGCATGAAAAGCTTAAAATTTAACAAGAATGTGCGAGAAAATATCCTTGTGAAGCGATACTAGATGAAGCACAAATTTTAAGGATATTCCACTAATTTCATGGAGTATAGAAGCAATACTTTAACAAAATGAGGGTATAATCAGGAATTCGAAGAACAGAATAATATTACTCACATACTACATAGTATGGAAGAAAATATTATTCCTTATGAATACTTGAAAAAATAATATCCCTTACCTCAGAAGAAAATTTGGATCTTTGGAATAGTGAGGTAGCAGACTTCTCTTCTACTTTCTCTCTAAAGCTTCTCTCTCTATAAGCTCTCTTTCTATAATTGCTCTTGTGAGTCATAGTGAATTAGTGAGAATGAAAGAAGAATGAGCTTGATTTATAGGAAAATATAGTTTCGATAATTGCGTTTTGGGGCTCAAAATATTACGATATAATACCTTCATCTTTTCCTTCATTTTTAATTTAGTCTGCAAGTATTATCAAATTTGCACCACCTCCCTAATAGTACATCATGTGAATCAATAGTTCTATACATGCGAAAAAATAATTACAATATAGTACCTTCATACATACCTCCATTTTAAATTTAGTCATGCAAGTATTATCAATCTTGCACCACCTCCTAATAATAGTACATGAACAAATAGTTGTGAATTAATAGCAATTAATTGTTCATTTATCGATTAATTGCGGATTGTCAATATAACCTCGGACATCAATTATTATCGGAATAGATGTCGATTTTCATTAACACTAATAATCCACACACAATGGAAATATCAATTTCATCTTTAATCAACATGAACTTATTCATAATTAATATTATAACTTACAATATTTAACAACGGATCATTCCCAAGAAAGAGCGGGGCTTTAGATAAGGATTTCTCCCTATTGGTGGCGCATGATTAGGTGACCGAACCTCTCCTTGATAGAACTTTCTAGACATTATCAATATTGCAAATAATAATATGAATAACTTTGTCATCTCAATTATTGATTTAATAATATAAAATATTATGCGAGATGATCTTTGTGACAATAATTGAATTAATAATATGAGAGATATTATGCATCAATTCTTTATGCAATAATTGATTATAAGCGGTGACTTCTCACGTAAGCATCGATAATCAATATAGTGTACTCTTATCTGATACCACAGCGTATAATTTGTACTTTTACCACCGGGTAGTTCAAGCAGTTTAACGGTAAAACTTTCGTCATTATTTTTATAAAAGATAATTACATCATTTTCTAACTACTGACAATACTTCCGTTGTAGGGTCCTGATGATTGATTGTGCCGTCGTCACGAATATTCCATGTTAAAAGCGAATATTCCCAGAGCCAATCGAATATTATATAACCACTTGCTTACTTTGCAAAATTTGTAAATAATACCCACAACTATAACATTATATCAAATCCACACCATAATATTCTAAAATATAGTTTGAGAAAATTTAATCTTTATTCATAAAAAGTTTGGGTCTTACAACCTCCCATTCTTATGAAATTTCATCCTCGAAATTAGGGTGCGTACCTGGTATGTCGAAGAGGTGATGATACCTTGACTTCATTTCAGATTCTAACTCCCAGGTCATTTCCTCAACATCGTGGTTTCTCCACAAAACTTTGACTTGAGGTATAACCTTGGGCGTAGAATATGATCCTTCTTATCCAAGATTTTAACAAGTAACTCTTCATACGTTAAATCTCTGTTATCTCATCCGGTTCTAATTGATAATGTGATTCGGGTCTTTCACATATTTACGTAACATAGATATGAACACGAGACATACTTGGCGATAAAGCGAGTCTATAGGCCATAATTCCTACTTGATCGAGGATTAAAATGGGCCGATGAATCAAGGATTGAGCTTTCCTCTCTTTCCAAATCTCATAACTCCTTTCCATAGAGCAACACGTAATAACACATGATCTCGATATTGAATTCCACGTCCTTTCGATGAAGATCGATTATAACTCTTTTATCGATCTTGTGAGGTTTTTTATCGTTGTCGGATCGTTTGAATCTTTTTCGTAGTCATATGTACCAACTCTGGTTTCAACAACGTTACTTCACCCACCTCATCCCGGCATACTAGAGAACAACACATTCTTCCAAACAGCGCCTCAAATGGAGCCATGCCAATACTTTCTTGACAGCTTTGTTGTTATAGGAAAACTCCACGATGGTAAGAACTTGTCTTAACTTCCTTTGAAGTCGAGGACAAGAGTCTTAATAAATCTTAAAGATTTTGAATAGTCCTCTCCATTTGCCCGATTCGTTTGAGGATGCTATGTTGAACTAAATAAATAAATTCGTGCCCATAGCTTTTTGCAAAATAACCCAAAATTGTGAAGTGAATCTTGGGTCTCGATCAGAAACTATAGATACTGGCTTACCATGCAATCATACAATCTCGTTTATGTACATATGAGAAAGACGTTCAAGTGTATAAGTTTTTCGCATCGGTAAAAAATGAGTAGACTTGGTCAATCTATCAACAATGACCCAAATCGCATTTATGCCTTGAGAAACCTTGGGAAGACCAGTAACAAAATCCATGGTAATGTGCTCCCACTTCCATTCTGGAATTTCAAGTGGTTGCAATTGACCTTTTGGCACTTGATGCTTCGTCTTGACTCGTTGAAAAGTTAGACACTTTGAGATAAACCCCGCTATCTCTCTCTTCATATTGCTCCACCAAAATGTATGTCAAAGATCACGATACATTTTGGTACTCCTAGGATGGATTGTAAATGGTGTGTTGTGCGCTTCCATCATGATTTTATACTTCAAGTCAGAATCGTTAGGAACATAAAGTCTGGAGTTGACTCAAAGTATTCCTTCTTCATCGATTCTTGCTTTCGGAATAGCACCTTCTTGCACTTTCTTCCTCATACGCGCATCGACTCAGTGCGTAGCAAGCGACTTTAACTTTATCGATTAAAGTCGGTTCTACTGGTATATTCGCCATCATCATATGGGTCCTTGGAGTCTTTAACTCTATCTCCATCCTTTATAAGTCATACAAAATGGGCTTTTGTGTTGACAATATCACATCCATACCCGCATATGATCTTCTACTCGATGATGTCGACTACTACGTTCTCTTTTTCGGGATGGTATTGAATGGTATTATCATAATCTTTAAATAGTTCAAGCCATCATCGTTTCAGTATGTTGAGTTTCTTTTGAGTAAAAGAAATATTTAAGGCTTTTATGATCCGTATAGATCTCCACCTTCTCTCCATACGGTGGTAATGCCACAAAACATTAACTCTAAAAATCATGGTAGGATAATTGACTCTAGATCATGAGTATGATAATTCCTCTCATGTTGCGTATTGAGAACACACCTAATCCTTTGCTTGAAGCATCTTTGTATATGACAAATCCCTCGATCCGACTTGGTATTGTCCAAAGCAGGTCTTTGAAATGAGCCTCCTCTTGAGTTCTTGAAAACTCTTCTCATATTCCTCACTCAACCAAATTTTGTATCTTTTGAGTCAATTTGAGTTAATGGAGTAGCAATTCGAGAAAATCCTTCCACGAACCTCCGATAATAACCAACTAAGCCCAAAAAGCTAGCGTACTTGGTCAGCGACTTAGAGGTTGCTCCGAGCTTTGAATTACTTCAATCTTTTTGGGGTTGATAGATATTCCATGATTTGATATCCGTGCCCAAGGAATGCTACTTCCTCAAGCTAGAACTCGCATTTCTTCAACAACATATAACTTGTTTTCACGAAGTTTTTGGAGTATCGACCTCAAGTGTTGCTCATGATCTTCACGACTTTTGGAGTAAATGAGGATGTCATCAATAAAGAGCGACCACAAAGTGATCAAATATTCCTTGAATACTCGGTTCATCATATCCATGAAGGCGGCAGGAGCATTAGTCGATCAAAAGAAATGAATAGGAATTTGTAATGCCGTCTTAGAGTTCGAAAGTAGTCTTTGGAATGTCATCGAGTTTTAATCTTTAACTTATGATATCTAGAGCGAAGATCGATCTTTGAAAAGAATTTGGCGCCTTATTTGGTCAAACAGATCATCAATACGAGGTACTTGGTACCTATTTTTGATGGTGACATGATTTAACTCTCGATAATCAATATAAAGTCGTATACTTCCATCTTTCTTCTTCACGAATAGAGCGGGAGCACCCGAGGAGGCGTACTTAGGATGATGATGAAGCGATGACTAATAATTCTTTGTAGTTGGGTTTTAACTCACGAAGTTTAATAGGAGCCATTCGACATATGGGGCTTTGGAAATGGGTTTTGTATACTGGGATTCAAGGTCGATACAAAATTCAATTTCACGCTCTGGGGTAGGCCGGGAAGTTCTTGACGGGAATCGTCGAGGAAATTTATTAGCAATAGAAATATCATTCAAATTTGACGTATTTTTGTTTAAATCCGTGACATGTGCTAAGAAAGCTTGACATCCATTTTTCAATAAATGAATAGCTTTATGACTTGATATGACAGTGATTGACTTTAGTGGTTTGGTTACTTGAATTCGCATAATAGGTTAGTTAGGAATATGAAAGCTAACAACCTTACGAAAATAATTAATTTTTGCATGATGAGTAGTTAACCAATCAATCCCTAAAATCACATTAAATGCAAGTATTTTCAAAGAGATAAGACCGACAGGTAACATGCGGTTACCAATTTGAATTAGACAAGACTTATAAATAGTGGATGTAATGAAGGTTTCTCCCAACGGAGTTTCAACAGATAAATCAAAGTCTAATTTTTCTAGAGTTAAATTTAAACTATGAGCGCAAGTAGGAGAAATAAAAGAATGGGTAGAACCAGTATCAAATAAGGTATAGACTTCGCTAGAGTTTATGATTAGCTTACCCATGATAACCTCGTTTGGATTCCTCACTTTTTGGGAGGTTATGACAAACACTCTCCCTTGAACTACCGGTTTTATCTTGTTTGGGATGGCCTTTGATGCCTCCATCCCTGTTGGACTCGACTCTGGTGCACGACAAAATCAGGCTAGGTGACCTTCTCTTCCATAATTGTAACATGCTTTGGACTGCTGCGTATAGTTTGGACTGATATATCCCTCCCCTCCGCATTTCTAACATACGACCGACGGTCGTTCTCCTTCCTTAACAATAGGTGTTGGTGCAAACGTCCTTCCATCATTATTGAATCTCCTCTTCTTGAAATTCCCACTTTTATTGTCTTGGCCATGAGAACCACCGAAGTGGTTACCATTTCTGGCATGTTGACTTCCACCACGTTTGTTGTCACCACTTCGATGACTGCTACCACTGGTATTATCATTTTGCCGGCTGCTCTCTCTTGGTTGGGTTGACTCGTTACTGCGCTCCAATAACTGAGCCCTATTTACAACATCTGAATACAAACACAGTTTGTGAGAAATTAGATATTAGCGTATCTCGGGTTTCAAGCCTCTTAAAACATCCATATCATTCTCTCCTCATTATCAACCAAGTGGGATGCAAAAAAGAGATAACTTGTCAAACTTAGCTTCATACTGCGACACGGTCATATTGTTTTGCTCTAACTTGATAAACTCTACCTCCTTCATCTGACGAATACTTTCGGGAAAGTACTTGTCGTTAAATAGTTCTTGGAACTTCTCCCAAGACATCTTTAGTACGACAGGTTGAGTATGCTTTACTAATTCCCACCAGTAATCTGCCTCTCCTCATAACATAAAGGTGGCAAAGAAAACCTTTTGCTCTTCGGAGCATCCCAAGACATCAAATATCTTGGTGATCTGCTTTATCACGTCTCGCCTTAAGTGGTTTTGGCTCTCAATAAACTCGGTGGTCTAGCTCCTTGAACTATTTAGCGGTGGCCGTCAGAGAGTTGCCGGTGTTTTCACTGCATTTTGAGCGAGTCGTTCTCGCTTTGATGTTGCAGAATTGCATAAAAGTCTCTAAATATCCCATTGTTCATCATTTGGTCAACGTTGTTGTTTTCACGAGGATTATTGCCATCTGATGCACATTATCATGGGTATTGATCGTTGGTGACTCAGCGATCTCATGTGCTTCATTGCTTATCTCAACATTTTTGGATGTCATTTTCAAAAATCCGCCACAAAATAAGGGTTAATTGACATGTCACATATTCTCCCTACACTCTGACCGGCCAAATAAATAACAAATAAACATCGGTAGGTCATACTAGCAAAGGAATTTCCGTCTCTCCCTCTTAGTTCTAGTCTCACATCTCGGCCGGGGATCATATCCTAAGCTTTGATCTAATTTGTGGCGCCCCCAAAATAGGTATACATCACCCATTCAAAAGTGCCAAATACATGGTACAAAATTCAAATACAACTTAATTATACATTTGTTATGTAAAATATGACAAAATATAAAATGTTTGAGAGTTTTAGTACTAATATTGTCTTCTAGAAAGTATTCAAACTCAAATGGAGTCCTCAATACATTTATTATCACACTATTTCACTGAATAGTGAGGACTACTAATGCAAACATCTAGACCGTCACTCCATTCCCCGACTAGTCCCAGCTATATTCTCATTTCCTGAAGTGAACAATGAAAATAAAGGGTGAGCTCAACTAGCCCAGTAAAAAATATTATGACTAAGATAATACAGAATAAATTACCATTAGCCTTCAACAGTGTTAATGTGACACCCCCAAATTCGGGTTACCTGACCCTCGAGTTTGGTGCTCACGATCCACAATATAATAACATCTAACTACCAATTCATTGATGAATATAAACTTACATAACATTAATTAATAAATTAACAACATCATCCTAGGTCATCTAACCTTAACATTACAAACATACCCTTTAGTTATACAAAAGGGTTCACAAAACAACATAATAAATATGCTTATCATAAATGAAATAACTTTCGAGTCCAATCTGAGTTAGAAATAAATCCGGGTCAAATCCCAAGTCCAAATCGAATCAAATCCATCAAAATAAAGCCTCTAACTACTAACCCAATAGTATCTTCTTGGTCATCTTAGCCCACCACAGGGCTCCCAAAATGTCATGACTTGAAGGTACTTATTGGTAGTAACTATTTCTTATATGCAAACAAATTTTGTCCTTATCTTTTGATGTGGGATTTGGGGTGTTACAAACTCCCCACTTAAATTCTGGCGTCCCCATCGAACCGATCACACACGGCCCAAAGATCTTTGCCTCTCTAGCGATGTGGGAAAATATCGATTGGCTTCATGTCCCTACCTCAGGACCTTCATCTCTCCATTGTGGGATAATACCACCGACCTTCGTGTCCCCACCTCCGGCATCCCGATCGGATGACCGGGCAGAAGCTTTAAGGAGTGGCTTTGATACCATATAAACAACTTGAAAGTCAAATCCCAAGTCCGAAATAAATCCAGGAATTGAATCAAAGTTGAATCGAATCAAATCCATCAAAATAAGGCCTCAAACTCTTGGCCCAATAGTATCTTCTTGGGTCATCTTAGCCCACCACAGGCTTCCAAAATGTCATGATTGAATGTAGTATTGGTAGTAACTTATTTCCTTATATGCAGACAAATTTTTCCCTTATCATTCGATGTGGGACTAGGGTGTTACAATAAAACTACTCCAGCACTATGCCTTTGCTTTTGTTCTTCTTAGCTCCGCTGGCCTCTTTGTTCTTAGCCGAAATATTTTATTTAGCAAGGGTGAAGCAACAAATTTGCCCCCAAGTTAAGATATACAATGAATATATAAAAATCAGAACAACAGACTATCTATTTGGATAGAATGACACCAAAGTTCGGGGAACTTTGAAATAGCTGAACAAATCTCTAATTACTAACAAGTCTTCTCACCATCTATGCAACACAATAATTTGATAAGAAAGAATGCAACACTTTCAAAGTTTCTACGATATTCTATTAAATAAACAAGAATCGATTCTACTGTGATAACAAAGTGGAATGTTTTCCCAGATTTAGGTTGAGCGATTCGTTGGATCTTGAACTTCTATTCTTGAGTAACTATCAAAGATTGGACTTTGATATACCAGATTGTGTCGATAACCATAAAGGTTAAATTATACCCCTCTGCCAAGTACTTCAGAATGACTGACTCCTTGTACCTATATTATGCATAATACTCAAAAAGCAATAGCCTTGATATTGAATATATGACCAAATATGTTTCCTTTATATAAAAGGTTGTTCTTCTAGGTCTTTGGATCGAAATTAGATTTAACAACGAAATATTATGATTTCAATATTTAGTCACTTCTCGATCTAGCCAAAATAATTGGCATCGATCTGTCAATAATATTTGAATTACCTTCTCGAACATATCAAGTTCTAACAATTGTTCGTCTAGCTAGAATAATTAGCTCAGACATATCTCAACATAATTCGACAATAAACATGAATTATTCGCACTGTCAATAATAGCTTCTACGGATATGAGTATCCAACAATAGTTATTCTCTAATTATTTTATCAGAATCACTAAATCAATTTTGAATTAATAAACACGAACTAACTGCGAATAATCAACAATAAATTATTGGGCGTGGTTTAATAAAAATAACTAACCACCATAATATTTAAACAGATATAACTCATGGTTGAGTTAAGGAAACTTGCCTTCTTCGTTGATTACTGCTACACAATATACTTATCTGCGTTCGAAAGACCTATAACGAATAATATCGGTCCACAATTAGCATAATAATTTATAACACATAACACTTTGTAATTCACGATCAATCTTTCTCTGAACACGTTACCACATAACCACATAGGTGTTTATTACTTATATAAACACTCATTAAGTCTAACTAGTTTGGTGCAGTTGGACTTGATCTATTCTCATTGTTACGGTCACCCCTATCCAACAATTAACACATTTGTTATCAATTAAACTTGGTCTCTAATTTGCAATATTATTTAGATAAGTTAATTATCATTAATAATATTTTTTGAAAGTTTTTAATAATTTATAAATAATTATTATAATTTATACTAATTTTTCATACACTAGAATCATTTTTAAATGATTTAAATACTAATTAATTCCATCATCATTAATATTTAATAATATAAAATATTAATGAAATACTTATAAAAATATTAAAGTTATTTTAATAACTTAAAATATTTTAAATCATCAATATTCTACGTAAATGATTTTTAGAATAATTAAAATCATTTTAAATCATCACCATTAATATTTAAATATTAATGAAATTATTATCAAAATATTAAAAGTCATTAATTATAACTTAAAATATTTTAAAAATATTTTCTCATTTTTAAATGATTTTTAAATCAATAAAACCATTTTTAATTCATTTATTTAATATAATAATTAAATAAATCTAATATCATTAATATTAAATTATTAATGAAAATTATTCAAAAAATATTAAAAGTTACATTTTATAACTTAAAATATTTTTAAACACTTTATTCTTTTTAAAATGATTTTTATAATATTAAAATTAATTTTCTCTAATTTATTTAATACACTAATTAAATAAATTAAATATCATTAATATTCAAATAATTATAAATATTAATGAAAAATATCCCAAATAATTAAAAGTTATTTTTTAGAATTTAAAATAATTTTTAAAACCATTTTTATAAATTTTAGAATTTATTTTCCATTTTAAATTATTTTTCGAAAAAATTAGAAATAAGAAATTAACTAAACCGTCGTTATACCCCTTTAGCGACGCTTTCTATCGTCTTAGGTGTTCTTGAGCCACAAGAACACTATCAGACTGGTTCTCAAGGATCATGATTTGACCGGCTTTAATTCACAATCTTATCATGTTCTGGGCTATCTCAAGCATAGGTATTGTAGTAAGTATGTAGTACTACAACTATCAACAATTATTTAGGTCATATAAGAACACATCATGAAGATCTGGTCTTACAAACTTCTTGTCAGAATGTTTCTAGGTTTTCCAGAAACCCAAGTAGTTCGACTGGTCACTTTCATGCTCGATTTCCTTTAAATGCTTGTCATCAATAGGTTGATATTAAGGTTCAAATCTATAATCAACATGACAAGGAACATATATTCATCTTGAGATCGGTCAAAAATAACACAATATCTAGATCTAGCACGTCAAACGTGGTCGTGAAACGTAGTTCATAAATTTTTAGAAATTCAGGAAAAGCGAAATGTTAGCGGATGGTCTACTTTGACCATCCTCTACATCCGATCTGCTTGTTGTTTAAGAGATCAAAAGGAGCGGTTCTAAAGTCCATATTACCAGCTACAACATGTACATAACAACAATATCAAAAAGCATAAAACCCATGCATTAATGAGCTTAAAAATGTTGTTAGACGTTGTTCATGTATTTCTGGGTTACCCAAATTTTACTCGGTCATGGTCGGTCAACTGACTTTGACCGATTATATCTTTAAATCTGGAAATCGAATAGCTTGGATGCCACTTCCAGATTACAGACCTCATGTCAAAGTATGGATTAAAACTTTAATACAACAAAAAGCATAAATTGTGGCGCCTAAAATCGGGTATCTTCCAACCCGGCAGATGGTGCTACTGCGGTGATCTGATTCACATAAACATTCAATTGAAATGCCTCAAAAGAATGGATATGTCTATATATATATATATATATATATATATAAATAAAGAATATTTACATACCCTAGGTTTTATACAACCAATACATTGTCTTGGTCATAATATCAATATTATTTCATACAAAACCTATACTATTACATAAGCAATCTACGAGTTTGCCTTTGCCTTCCCTTTATCCTTGCCGGATCCATCGGTCCGTTCTGTCTTAGCTGCATTCATATGGTTCAAGCAAGAATGAGCCTAACTAGGTTAGCAAGTACAACAATTCTAGGAAAATAGCATGCTTGATACATTGGAATCGTATATCTTCAATAACGGGACAAGAGTTACGAAGTACTATTGAAAATTCAAAATAGCACTTCTTTTCATTCAAAACGTTTTACAACAACAATATTGATAAAACATCAATTAGGTTCAATAGTAATCATTTATAAGTACTTTGAAAAGGACATCCCGGCACCAAGTCCAAGTAAGTCCGGCGATAACTTACGAGCACGTCCAGGTGATCGCCCCTATAGTAGTACTCTATGTTGATCAACACTACATTTATTAAAGCGTGTATACGTTTAAGTTGTGGAAACCTCACACGTCGCTGTCGTTTTAACGACAAAACATTTTAGCATACTCAATCTACTTTTTTTAAAAACCACAACAATATTAGTTGGTAAATCCTTATCGACACTTGATAGAATAACATAGCATCACGCTGGCCAGAAAGGATTGGCTTTGACATTCCTCGGATACTAACTTATGCGAAGAATACTTGAATCACAAAGACTTGTCCATATCGAACTGGAACTAGGGTTGGAGTACTTGCCTTTAGCGTCTGCTACAATTTATTACACATGCACTTTACGTCTTTAAGGTCTCTACATTAGATGATAGAATAACATAGAACATTAGGTCATGAATGATCACACATGGTTCCTAAAGAATCTTACCATTCTTCTCAACCTAAATACGTATTAGATTTGTTATTATCGGTTCCGTCTTTCCGTTAGATCATTCTTACATTCATATGCAATTGATTTAACTAAACCCTAAGTGTTCATACCTAAGGCTTAATAATGTCTTTAACTATGTTTCTTTTAAGATCCTTGATTATCAATTACTCTTCATGTTTATTTGTAAACCTTCATCACTATTTAGGGTATGAGGCTAGCGCTGCAGCGTCGGCCATTACATTTGTTGCCACGTTGCGGCGTCTCCACTTTTAGAATAATTAAAATCATTTTTAAATCATCACCATTAATATTTAAATATTAATGAAATTATTATCAAAATATTAAAAGTCATTAATTATAACTTAAAATATTTTAAAAATATTTTCTCATTTTTAAATGATTTTAAATCAATAAAATCATTTTAATTCATTTATTTAATAGAATAATTAAATAAATTTATTATCATTAATATTAAATTATTAATGAAAATATTCAAAAATATTAAAAGTTACATTTTATAACTTAATATATTTTAAACACTTTATTCTTATTTAAAATGATTTTTATAATATTAAAATCAATTTTTCTAATTTATTTAATACACTAATTAAATAAATTAAATATCATTAATATTTAAATAATTATAAATATTAATGAAAAATATCCCAAATAATTAAAAGTTATTTTTAGAATTTAAAATAATTTTTAAAACCATTTTATAATTTTAGAATTTATTTTCCATTTTAAATTATTTTTCGGAAAAATTAGAAATTAGAAATTAACTAAGCGAAATCGTTATACCCCTTTAGCGACACTTTTCTATAAATCTTAGGTGTTCTTGAGCCACAAGAACCTTTATCGAACTGTTCTCGAGGATCGTGGTTTGGCAGAAGCTTTAATTCACAATCTTATCGTGTTGCAGGCTATCTCAAGCATAGGTATTGTAGTAAGTATGTAGTACTACAACTATCAACAATTATTAATGTCATATAAGAACACATCACGAAGATCCGGTCTTACAAACTTCTTGTCGAATGTTTACGGGTTTCCGAGAAACCCAAGTAGTTCATTGGTCACTTTCGTACTCGATTTCCTTTAAGTGCTTGTCATCGATAGGTTGATATTAAGGTTCAAATCTATAGTCAACATGATGAAGAACATATATTCATCACCAGATCGGTCAAAAACAACACAATATCTAGATCTAGCTTTGGTGACGTGGTCGAGAAAAAAGTAGTTCATAAAATTTTAGAAATTCGAGGAAAAGCGAGGAAATGTTCAGGATGGTCTACTTTGACCATCCTCTGCATCAATCTGCTTGTTGTTTAAGAGATCAAAAGGAACGGTTCTAAAGTCCATATTACCGGCTACTGACATGTACATAACAATAATATCAAAACACATAAAACACGACAGATTAATGAGCTTAAAAATGTTGTCGGGGCGTTGTTCGTGTATTTACAGGTTACCCAAATTTTACTCGATGTGGTCGGTCAATGAGACTTTGGTGATTATATCTTTAAATCGGAAATCGAATAGCTTGGATGCCACTTCAAAATTAGGACCTCGTGTCGAAAGTATGGATTAAAACTTTAAAACAACAAAAGCATAAAGCATGGCGCCCCAAATAGGGTATCTTTCCAAGCAGAGATGATGGTCTTACTGCGGTCTTCACCACATAAACATTCAATTGAAATGCCTCAAAAGAAGCGGATATGTCTTATGTATATATATATATATATATATATAAAGAATGTTTACATACCCCGGGTTCTTTACAACCAATACATTGTCTTGGTCATAATATCAATATTATTTCATACAAAACCTATACTATTACATAAGCAATCTACGGGTTTGCCTTTGCCTTCCCTTTATCCTTGCGGATCCATGATTAAGTTCTATCTTATTTGCATTCATATGGTTCGAGGAAGAATGAGCCTAACTAGCTCAAACCAAGTACAACAATTCTAGGAAAATAGCATGCTTGATACATAGGAATCGTATATCTTTGATAAGCTGGACAAAATTCTGAAAGTACTATTGAAAATTCAAAATAGCACTTCTTTTCATACATAAAAGCGTTTACAACAAAAATATTGATTAAAACATCAATTTGATTCGAGGATAGTAATCATTTTATAAAGTACTTTGAAAAGGACATCCCGGCACTAAAGTCAAGTAAGTGCGGCATAACTTACGAGCCGTCTCAGGTGATCGACTATAGTACTCTATGTTGATCGACACTACATTCATTAAACGTGTATACGTTTAAGATGTGGCAACCTCACGTTCCTGTCGTTTTAACGACAAAACATCTTAGCATACTCAATCTAATTTTTTTAAAAACCACAACAATATTAGTTCGGTAAATCCTTATCAACACTTGATAGAATAACATAGCATACGTCTAGCCGAAAGGATTGGCTTTGACATTCCTCAAATATTAACTCATGTGAAGAATACATGAATCACAAAGACTTGTCCAGATCGAACTGGAACTAGGGTTAGAGCACTTGCCTTTAGCGTCTGCTACAATTTATAACACGTGCACTTTACGTCTTTAAGGTCTCTACATTAGATGATAGTATAACATAGAACATTAGGTCATGAATGATCACACATGGTTCCTAAAGAATCTTACCATTCTTCTCAACCTAAATCGTATTAGATTTGTTATTATCGGTTAGATTTCAGTTAGATCATTCTTACATTCATATGCAATTGATTTAACTAAACTCTAAGTGTTCATACCTAAGGCTTAATAATCTCTTTAACAATGTTTCTTTTAAGATCCTTGATTATCAATTACTCTTCATGTTTATTTGTAAACCTTCATCACTATTTAGGGTATGAGGCTAGTGACTGCAATATACCGGCCATTACATTTGTTGTCGCGCTGCAGCGTCTCCACTTATTCCTCAAAAATCCAGACTCGGCGCTGCAGTGCAAGTCTCAGTGTTATATGTCGCCTTCTTGCGTGACTCTCGATGAGATGATGGCCACTTTAGTCGGCTGCAATGAGCTATATTGCCTTGAAATTTGGCGGCCGTGGCCTAATTCTGATATCTGAACACTTTGGATGATTTTTCAAAAGTTAAAATTCCGGACTCGTAACTTCCGTTATAAGTCAAATTGGCTCGTTCAATAGCTCTCACGGGTCACAAATTACGTACTCTATGCGTTCATGCAAGAATTTTATCTATTTTACTTCGTTTGCTAAAATTTAACCTATTAGTCCATTTTAACGAAAATGATAAGCGTTAATGAGCGTTCAACGCTTTCGTTCTCGTTTTAAGTCGAAATCAGGGCCATTTTCGAGTCCTGACTCTATAATGCCAAATATGACTTGTCTCCATCAAAAACCAACGTTTCCAATCTCAAACACAAAATACAACTTCCATTACGAGAATTTTTACGAATTAGGCGATTATAGATCAATCGTGCAAATTAAAGTGAAACAATTACTAGTGATTTGTTTATCATTCTAAACACATTCATTCCATTATCTGAACATCTCAACATATGTATTACAATAACTTATATTCCAATTTGGTTATGGCATTCATAAGCTCATAACAAAAATTTCTTAATATATGATTTTCATTACCTTATGACTTATTAAAGCTTAGGTCCATTGCTTATCAACTTCTCCTATGTTCTTAACATCTAAGTTCGATAGATTACACATCTCTTATCAACCTACCATGATAGAGATGAAGAAGACAAGATCATTTACCTTTGATGATTACTTCACTTCACTTTGCAAAATCTAACAAAAGTTGAAATGGCTTATAAGTGCTTATGGGTTCTAACAAATAAGTTACTTTGAGAGAGAGTTGTTGTAACAACCCCAAAATAGGCCCATTCCATCCAACCCATTACGAGTGCGCCAAATACATGATCTGGAAAACAACTACAACTTTATTACAACAATTGTCATGCAAAATACAACAACACATATCTTTGTAAGTTTTGATACAAATATATATACCTTTAACTCACATCTGACCTTGGATAGCACGTCACCATGACATCTTGTATGATAGTAGCAAAACACCCTTCAACGCTGGGTTAGCCTCACCTAGTTGATTCACCAAATATAACTACTAAATGATGTATCAACACACTTTTCTCTATTTGTTTGGGAGAATCTCCCACGACAGTAGAGACCATAGATTCTATTCCCTGTTATCCACAGATTAGAGCCGACTACACTCTCATTACACGAAAGGAATTGTGAAGCAAAGGGTGAAACCTGACTAAACTTAGTAAAGAATATCATGATTAAAGATAATTAAATTATAAATAGCCTTCATCAGTAATAAATCGGAGATTTAGAACATATGGTAGATGATAAAACTTTTCAACCATAGTTGTAGCGGAACGAGTAATCCATTAGAAGAGTCAAATAGACCATAAAATCTATTATCTTCTCCATGTTAAAAGTCCATCAACAATGTTTTATCCCTGTAACATTAATCAACAATTCACATCTCACAATCACGTGTATAACTCATAATCATAATTGTAGTTACGAATTCTTTCCTCATCGGGACAAAGTTAATTTTCATCTTTGAAACATCAAAGATCATAGTTATACCAAATCATAGTTCATGTTCATAATCCTACTAATAAATTCATCTTTGCACTACGGGCCAAAGATATTCATCAACAAGTCATCTTTGCACTACTGAGCCAAAGATATTCATATCTCAAAAAATATATAATCATTTTAGAATTTATATAAACAATAATTATAACCATGTTGATCAATTCACCTTTGCACTTAAGCTAAAGATATTCAATTATAAATTGATAATTCATGATCATACCAGATCACAATTCAACTTTTCACTCTTGGCGAAAAGAACCTAGTCATGATCATACCAATAATCTACCCATTTTACACTCAAGTGAAAGAAATTCAACATTAGGGTTATAAGAATTTATATATGATAATAAAAATAATATAATCAACATATAGATTTAATCTCAAGAGTAAGATTCATAAATCAATAATCTCATAACACCTTAATCAAAATTTTAATCATTTCTTAAGCGTATAAACAATTTATTTTAATTGTTTACACTTTACTAATAAATGCATTTAATCATCCTAAAATGCCAAACTCATAAGATTTCATCACGATAACCAAAACCCTCATCAAAAATTTGCATATACCTCTTATATGATTCTCAAGCCATAAAATCATATTTTCCAATTTTCTTACTTCACATAACATATTTAATTCATTTACTCATAACTAGAACATTTTCATGTAAAAAAATACCAAATCAGTTCCAAAAATATTTATTTTCTGAGATTTAGCATAATATAGTCCCATATTGAACATATATTTTTCTCGGAATTTTTAAAATTCATTTACTATTTTTCACATGGCCAAAACCATCGAATATTCAGACATTTATCATAAATTTTACTTTTATCCAAAAATTTCAAAATTTACAGAGTATCCTGATATTATATAGATGTACTCCCAATAAAAATTTTATCAATTTTGGAGTTAATCACAAGGAGTTATAAGCGGTTACTTTTAAAATAGTCTTTTCTCATAAAATCCATAACTCCTAATCTATACATCCAAAAATTGCCATTTTTGGACACAATCTACAAAACTCATCAAAATATCATTTCAAATTTTTCCCAGAATTTTAAAGCTTCAAGAAAAATTTCAAAATTGAAAAACATAATAACCTTTACATCTTAACGATGATATCCCTTATTATCCCTTACCTCAAAATAAAGCGATTATTTACATTGAAATAATATTTGAGCGAACTAACCTTAGTATAGCAACACTCAAGATATCATAATACTCACAAGAATACACTGATAATAATATAGAGAAATAGAGAGAAAACTTGAGTTTACGGTGTGATTTTCAATTCTAACCTAAGCACTCTATTTATAGAAAAATGCTTAGAAACATCAGCGAGAAAATTTAATATAATATTAATATATTATATATAAATTTCTATGCACACATTCTAAGATCTGAACTCAGCCATCTTGCACATATTAATGATGCCAACCAAGTATAAAAAACGTTTTTTGTTATTAAAAATAATTAAAACTTTCAAAAATTAATTATTTGAACTTGAACTTGATAATTCGTAATAATAATAGCTCTTTTATCGAGAAAATTCAAATCTCGCGACTTTTTTATAGGAAATTCAATTTCTACAACTTTGCTGGAAGAAAGGTTTTCCAAATTCCAAACAAAAATTGATGAAATCACATACAGGGCGATTTTACAATTTATAATCAAATTTCGGTCGAGAAATGGGGTCCCATAAACACACAAAACATGTGTTAATCATTTAATGCAACAAAAATACTCTTCCTCCTCATATACTTATATATCACATTTATTGTAAAAATATCATCATTATTATATTATAATAATATAATAAAATATTATTTTATCGAGAAAAGATAAAATATCAATTTTCAACAATTGTCACATTAAACATTTTCTCCATCTATATCCACATAAAATCAATATTTTTCTCATCATATAAATTAATAATTAATTATTCATAAATAATATTACAGAATCCGCAATAATGATGACGGTAGTTCCTGTGAAGGAAAGGGGCTTTCGATAAGAATTTCTCGCTTCTTGGTAGCGCTTGATTGGGTGACCAAACCTCTCCTTAAGATGAACTTTCTAGACATTGCCAATAATGTTTTCTAATAATATTATTCAGGATAATATGAATTATTGCCCGATAATGAAAATCTTTTGTGTAGTGACAATTATTGAAACAACGATAATATAAAAAATGAAGCAGCGTGATTATTGAATCGATAAAATTAAATCTTGAGCGGTAATTACTATAACAATTATTGAGTAGTGCCTTCTTACGTAAGAATCAATAATTGGTACAATACTGGTGTCTTCTTGTGCAACAACGGCGTATTCTTGTGTTTTAACCAACGGGTATTCCAATGATATTAGCAGTACTTGACTATCGCAGTTATTTGTAAACAACTTATATTTATCGTTTTCTTCATCGTCAAGCCAGATTATTACGTTATAGGGCCCACAATGGTTTTGCTTATTAAATCGTTGAATATTCACAGCGGAAAAAATATTCCACGACCAAATGAATATTCTCAAAACAACAATGAATATTTTATAACTTGATTCGTATTTTGAAAAAATTTCATATATCATCCCCTTAACTTTAACTTTTATCAATTTAACCATTTCTTGAATAGTAATTATAAGAAAAAATGAATACTTTTATATCATAAAATTTGGGGCCTTCTGATTTGTTGGATGAAATTAATCAACGAATAATGAAATGAGAGCTTTTATTTATAAGCGATCCGATGTTAGGGTAGAATGTTCTTTATGGCATCCCGACTCCTTAACTTCCACCTCCTTACTATTCATAACCTAGTAACCAAGTAAATTTGCTAGCCACTTCTATTTCTTGACCATCACAACACTTGGTCACCACACAAAATGTTTGCCCGACAAGTTAACCACTTTACACTTGGTTGCTCCATGGATAATGTCGATTCATTGGGCTTGCTAAGTAATCTAGCTAATTTCCTTGTTGGGCTTTGCATTATAATAGTTTGGGCTTCACCTTATTAATCACTTGGGCTTAGTATAAATCCTACATAGGTTTACACCTTATAGCTTATGGAATTGTATTTTATGCAAAGTTACATTAATTCATTTCATTAGGTTTTAATACCTAAATTCTCAAATTAAGTCTGCATGCGAATTATTGCGTTTTCCATACTTAGATTATTATTACATAATTCATCTCACCTTGATATTCTAACATTCACGTATTTCTCGGAAATTCAAAATAATTCTCGGCGATAAGCGGTGAATAGTGATTTTCATAAACTTTCTCGGAAAACATTTATTTTGGTCTTGGAAATTCAAACACTTTAATTCTCTCCGTGGTTTAGAATACTATGATATTCCAACATTTCTAGGTTATAGAGCGACATACATCTTATTAACATATATAATAACAAATAATATTATTTTATTCATTATTTAATTCTTTCAAATATTTTACAAAGAATTGAATTTTCTCGATTAGTTACATTCTTCCCCCCTTATAAAGATTTTGTCCCGAGAATCTCTCCCTATATTACTCGAACAAAAGAGGATAATTCTTTCTCATCTTTTCTTTGAGTTCCCACGTTGCTTCCTCCACATCGTGATTCTTCCATAACACCTTTTCTTGACCGGTATTACCTTGTTTACATAGAACTTGCTCTTTTCTATCAGCGATTTGAATCGACATCTCTTCATATGTTAAATCTTTCTCGATTTAAATAGGCTCAAATTCTATCACGTGCTTGTAATCTAGTTTGTAAGGGCGTAGCACGGAAGCGTGAAATACATTATGTATTAAGCTCTGGAGTGGAGAAGTAACGCTACCTATAAGCTACCTCACCTGCCCGCTTTAATACCTCAAAAGGTCTTATAAACCTTGGGCTTAGTTTTCCCTTCTTTCTAAATTGTATCTTTCCTTTCGAGGAGATACCTTTAGAAATACATATGAAACTACCTCAAAACTTTATTCTCTCGATGTAAGTCGCGTGATTTCTTACATGCATCTTTGGCATGACGAGGCCGCATCTGTTAAAGTCTTCACCACTTGCATTTGTTCTTTGCACCAATTAGGTCCTAGCATTGACATTCTCCCACTTCATCCCAATACAACGGCATTTGCATTTCCTTCATCTGAAAGCTTATATCGTTGGCATACATGCTTGGATAATTGTTGTTATCATTAAATTCTCTTAATGGTAGATGATCATCCCAACTACCTTGAAATCCATGGCCGAAGATCTCAACATATCTTCTAACGTGCAGAATTATCCTCTTGTTACATCCATCATTTTGTGGATGATATGCCATACTCAACTTCAA